>CAMTDV010000019.1:63190003-63790003 GCA_947069175.1 Scalesia atractyloides
ATAATATATAGTAAACTATGCTCGAAAATTTATTCCAAACGTGTCAAAATTAGTTGGACCTTTATATAGTAAAACTAAAAATGGTCAAAGGTATTTTAACCAAGAGGACATTAAATAGTTAAAGAGATCGAAAAGGCAGTAAAAAATACTAAACCACTAGAATTACCATTAGTCACAGATTATATAATTATTGAAACAGATGGATGCAAAGAAGGATGGGGAGCAGTCCTTTTGTGTAAACCAAGTAAATACAGTGCAAAGTAAGAAGAGAAAATTTGTGCTTATGCAAGTGGTAATTTTCAAAATAAAACAAATTGGACTACATTAGATTTTGAAATACAAGCATTAATTATGCACTAGAAAAATTTAAGATTTTTCTTAATAAAGAATTCACAGTAAGAACAGATTGTGAAGCAATAGTTAAGTTTGTAAAAAATGATCAAAGTAAATAGAACCAGATGGGTTAATCTACAAAATATTATACAAGGAATGGATATTTTATAAATTTTGAACATATTAAAGGAAAAAACAATGGGATAGCAGATATGTTGTCTCGGAATATAAACAAATGGTTTGTTTTAGATGGACAGGAAAAAAGATAAAGGGAAGACAAAGCTTATACATCCCAAGCAGGGAAGTTCTTCTTCAGATGAAGAAAGAGTTCAACAGTCGTATCAGCATTCAACAAAAATATTATACAGTTCGTCTCAAACCTCACTACCACAAGTAGTGATGAAACCGAATGAGATTTCACAGTTACAGTTCTACAACTTTAGACAACAAAAATAACAAACAAAAGTAATGAGAAAACGTCCTTTACACACCAATTTCACACCCAAACCAGCGATTGAATTTGGAACATATGCTTTACAAATATGTAATGAAGCTGATAAAAAGTTTCGTCCTATTATAAGAATGAAACTTACAGATAAACAGCAATGTTTATTAGACAACTTATGGCATATTCAAACCATGTCACAAGCTTCAACATTTAAAGTACAGGTTTTAAATGCTTTAAACATTTACTTTCACGAACAGAGTTTAAAAACACCTGAAAGACAGTTTAAAACAAAACAAAATTTTACACATTATGTTGTATACAGAGGTACAAAGATTGGGATTTTCAACAAATGGAATAGTGTTGTTCCTCATATAACAAATGTCCCTGGAGGAGCAACATGGAAAGGTTTTACAAGCTTCTCTGAAGCTCTAACAGATGCAAGGGAAAAATTTTGCATACAAAACTTTTATATAGAACCTGAAGAGGTTAAGAGTTTTTCAGAAATTGCCAAAACAAATCCTGAACAGTATATACAGGCTCAATAGGAACTTATTTCAACATTAAAAACACAGTTAGAAGAAAAAGCAAAAGATACACATAATATACAAATAAAAATTGAAAATAACATGTTAAAACAAAAAATAGCTATACTCGAAGCAAAAAAAATACACAGTTATTACAAAAGCTCGAGAAAAAAGAAGATAAAACAATGGAGCACAGGACTTTTGAATCTTTTAGAACAAGAATTCTTGACACACCCTGGTGGCAATGCTTGAAACCAGTCACAGAAAGATTCCCAGAATTTGAAAATCTTGTATCACAGAAAGTTTGTGCAGAGTTTCCCTTAATTCTGTATAATCTACAGCAACAGCTTATAGACATGGCATTCAGATTTGACAGTGAGGCTCAAGGATTCACAGTGGTGGAAAGAACAAATGAAGCAGGAGATGGAACAGGTCTTCTGTTACTCCAAATAGATCATCCTACAAAATTGACAGATGAACAAATAATCCAATTTTATCATCATGGTATGATTGATTATTTAGAAACCAAGTTAAACAAAAGAACAGAAGATCTTCTTAACCAACTCGGAGAAAAAATTATTTTAACAGCAGAAAATATTGCAACAAGGTCAATAACATCAATTATTGGTTGCAAAATAATTTCCCCATTTCCATTTACAGATTCTTACACATACAGACCAGCTAGAAAAAGAATCTTCATTGAACACAACAAACATAGCAGAACAAACAGTTATCTACAAACAATAATGACAAAGAGTGGTATAGATTTTGCATCTTTACCCTGGTTAGATCATACAAACAGTCAACCTACCACAAATTTCCAATAGTTCATTAAAGATCATCAAGAAACTCTAGAAATTCCTTATTATTTTCCTTGGAAAAATTATAAATTAATAGGAGAAGGACATTATATACAAGTATATGCAAAAGCAAACTGGAGTATGCTTTTACCATTTGCAGGGGAAGGAGATACTTTACAGTTACAACACATCATTAATCTAGAAGACGAAAATGATGAACAGGACTGTTCCAGCCCACAGTCGGTAGACAGCACACACAGGGATTTCTAGAAAAGACTGACAAAGGCAGTAACGACAAGTGACACAAGAAAAAACAGACGAAAAAAGCCACGACATTCTATGGTGCAATTATGCATATATAGAAGCCAATATAGCTCTATAGGAGCCATTTGTGAATAGTTTTTGACCCCTTATTTTAGCTTATAGACTAGGATTTAGATTCGTTGTTTTCACTTTTCCTTGCCTATAAAAGAGACATTTGTATTTCATTGTATGGCATCCAAAAAATCACCATTGAGAAATAATATTATTACTTTCATGGCACACTAAACTTTTCTCCGTAACTCTTTAGCTTTACTTCCTTATTATCCCAGTTTTCTCCAATCCTCAATATTATATTCCAACATATAAAAAAAATAATCTTTTAGCAACCCACTACTCTGCTGTGCATACTCTCATCCAACATCCGCTGTGCATATTCCCATTGTAAGTTTTATGTTTATTAAAATTCTCTATATTTTAATTTTAATCCTACTATACAAACCATCCTCTCTGATATATTATATATATTATATATATATATATATATATATATATATATATATATGTGTGTGTGTGTGTGTGTGTGTGTGTGTGTGTGAAGGGTTCAAATGAGAAGAAATTCTTTATAAGAAGAAAAAAGAAGAAATTTCAACTAACAGGGATGCTTTATTAGACTTCATTTAATATTTGTACTTATGTAATTATAAGAGTATATTGCTAAAGTTACATATATCATTAATATGTAGTTTCATCTTTAATAACTAACTATGTTAAATTTGTAACTTATTTTTAAATTATATATTTTCTCAAAAAATAAAAATAAAATTCACTAATAGTGTAGGATAAATTACGAGGTGTGTAGGATAAATTACGAGTTGTGTAGCATAAATATCAATATGTGTATGAAAAATTTCGAATGTGTAGGATAATTTTTTATGTGTGTAGGCAAAAGTTTTTAGTGTGGAGGATAATAGTCTTTATGCTGCTACGTACGTTGACCTTGACTTGACAGATTCATCCAATTGAACCCAAACTCAAAGGAGGACCACAAGCTCGTCAACATAATAAATGAGATGATATTTAATGTTTTACAATTGTACCATTTTGTTCTTTTTATTCTCAATAAATTTTTTTCTCAAATGAACCATCACCTATATATATATATATATATATATATATGGGTTTGTCGTTAAATGTGATGATTACTTCATTTATTTTGAAAATATAAAACTTGAATTCTTTCCCTCCTCATTCCTCATTCAATTAAATTGATTCGTGCTTTATCCCTAACATTATGTATATTTTTTGGAATTATATCTCTAACAATATAATTACATAGAATAAAAATAAAATAATTTGTAAAAGTGGTAAATAAATTCTAATTTGTTTTTCCATTTTTGAAAACTCTTTGTCTATTAAAAATGTGGGTTTGTGGGGCTTGGGTTTGGGTGTGGAAAACCCACCCAAGCCTTGCACACCATCCCCTATGGGATTGGCTTTGAGAGTTGCCCCTCGGGCGTCGCTATTGTGCCCGGCGTGGGGCGCTACATGGGTTGAGATGGCTGATTGTGATTGGCTGGCTATGCCCAGCTAAAAGAGAAAAGCCATGTCACCTCATACCCAAAAAAGCCACGCCTAGCCATGTAGAGCCCATCTCCGCCACATGTTAATCCAAACCCCCACACCCCGTAGTGTAACAAGTAAAGAGTGTAACTTGTAATAGATATCACCATACAAATACAATGATTATACTGGTTTAATTAAGTCGCCTTACATCATCTTCTTGTATTTCACTAAAAGTTGTCTTCTACACAGTGCAATGATTTATAGTCGTTGAAGTGGGTTTTCACCATGTATCTTATTTAGTTATTCTATAGCTAACACTTGTGTTTTACATGCATGGTTGATATGTACGCGTGTCACAACATATAAGATCTAGTAATTTGGCTTGGCTTAGTTTTGTGATTTATATTGTTGTAATCATATTAATTATGACATTTAATCAAAATATATAATAAAACCATTAATATATAATGCATGACATTATCATCTAGAATTAGGAAACAAAATAGTTCCAGTCTTCCAGATATTTCATATAACGATCTTGTAATCTAAAAGCCTACACACAAGACCCACATCATAGAAAGCTTCGACCAAATCATAAGTTTTTGATTCTGATCATGTAGACACTAAAAAAATTGTCATTTGTGACACACAAAAAGTCGTAAACAAAAAAGTGCCACTAAAGATCCTTATAGGAATGGGTGGCACACCGACCATGTTCTTTAAGAGTATAAATTTTGGGATTTTATTCATATATATTGTATTATTTGATATATATTTATAGTGATAATGTTATGCGTAATTGATTAGTAGTTACTCCATAGATACGTTTTGGGTCGGGTATACCCAACGGGTAATTTTTTTAAATTTACAGGTTTACCTGAAACTTGCGGGTGTACCCAATACCCAACAAATAGTCACCCGATAGAAACCTGCAGTTTTGGGATGAGTTTAGGACAAACTTATCTAATCGGGTTTGGGGTTGAGATTACGTAAAGCTATCCCTATTGTATCCCATTTCCATCCCTATAATGCTACCATTGGGCTATAAGTGTAAGACCCAATCTTAATTAAACAAAGTTTCATAAAATATTAAATTTAATTACATATAAGACATATTCATGTCCTTACAAAACTTCGAGTTTCATAAAACTTCCTAGTGATTCAACATTTTATAATGTTAACATAGTTAGATTTAAACATCCAAATAGACAAACTGAGGAAGTTCGGCCTTTAGTTGTGTTCGATTCTTCATTTAGCTTGACATCCATTAGTTTCATCATAGCAATCTGTAACACCCCAAAATCGGGTTTATTAATTATATTAAAGTAACCAAAAATAAACGGGTAAAATGCCGTAAGAGGTAAAAGTAAACCCGGTGAATATTAGGATTTAAATAAATAAACCTAATATTAAATAAAAAGTGAATAAAAGCTTTCGAGGAAATAAAGCTTATAAAAGGCCTGAGGTAACGGGACTTAAAATATAACGGGTTCCCGAACCCATTAAGTTAACTAGGAATAATTAACCTAGTTAGTGGGGTGTAAATAAGTAATAAAACATGGAGTTCTAGTCCCTAATAATAAAGTTAAACTTGAGGGACCAAAATCGTTAAAAAGGAAACAAGGTTCTATTAATAAAATTAAAAAGAAAATAAAACATACACACTACGTGTGTGTTCTGGAATCGAGCAGAAGAAGATCCAAGGAGCAAAGAACCCTAGTTCAACTAATCTTCAAATTGAAAGGGAAATCGAACACCAAATTCGAGTTTGAATATATATTAGCGATTACCAAGTCAAGGGGATTGTAAGGTATGTCGAATTTTTAACATTCATGAAGTTGTAAAATTTTGGTTAACTTTACAAGATGCGATTTAGGTATGAATCGTAGAAGTTATGGCTAGATTAGAGATGTATACTTGCTTAACAACAAAACCCTAAGTGAAAATTATACATATATTGCTATGATTTAAGTGTTTGGATGAATTAGCACACTTAGATAAGTGGGTTTAATTGGTGAAACCGATGATATAACTATGCTTAGAATCATCATACATGATAATGATAAGAAGGTGTTTGATTAAACTATGAATTTGGGTACATGATCATACTCCTCACGAAATGGGTTTTGTAGGATATAAAAGAATCGATGTTAAAATCGGGATATTGATGCTTAAAAGAATTTTAGCTACTAGTTGTAAGTAGAACATGATTAGATTAGGTATTCAGATGAATGCCTAATAAAGTGATGAAACGGGTTTTACTTATAAATGAAAATCCGTAGACTTTGCATAACGAAAGAAGAAACTATCCTTGATAAACGGGAGCTAAGTTAAATTGATGTTAATAATAGCATAAATATGGATAGAAAAATAGTTAAAACGGTGGCTTAAAAGAACGCCTACCGGGTAGTTAGAGAATGCCTAAACTAGTCGATGAACTTGAATATGCATTTTATATACTAATGGACGTTTGACTTTTAAAAAGTCAAACTGACCTAGAATACGATGAATGATAATTTTGGATATAAAATGCGTAAGGTGGAATAATCGTATTAAATTATGATTAAACTAACCACCTTGTAAACGATGATGATAGTTTGACGCTTAACAAGCTAGGTGGAAGCTTGGAGGAGGAAGCGGGTCAAACGAATCAAGAAGGAAAAGAAAAACGTAATTTGGATGCGAGGTAAGTTAAGCTTACACCCCCTTTGTAATTATAATACACTTAATTGTGAGTATTAGTTATGAAACATGTTAAGTATTAGAAATATGACGTTCCGGCATGATACAATGCAAGTAAGAATAAATAAAAATGGTAAGAAACCATAAATTATGGTAATAAGGGTAAAATGGTAAACTAGTCGGGTGAAGACTAACAAACGATGATTTTTGAATATCACGTTGTGGGGTGAACAATAACCGGTAAAAGTGGTCAAATAATAATATGTACACGAGTTGACGGATGGATAAAAGATTTGAAAAGACACCACTTGGTGAAAGTTATAACGGGTCGAACAATTTAAGAAAATGTCTTTTAAGTAATAAGAACTCACTGCGCGAACCAGAATAGGTTCAAGGGGCATGGTATTAATATACCATCATATGTTGATAAATGGTCATGTCGACTAAACGGGTCAAATGGTGTGTTAATACCATTTGATAATAATAACTGATGACTACTTGTTGAGTTTTGTGATAACAGGAAATAACATATGTTTGCGTTGCTTTAACTAGAAATTTTAAAGCATAAGGTATGTAAATGGGTCAATGCTATGACCCGAGCCAGGTACGCGTAAATAAGATTATAGTTAAACATGCGATTTTGGTCAAATATCTTAGCGAAAGTCCTTCGTCGTAAAATAAGGGACTAAAGTTGACCAAAACGCCCTTGACTGATAAGTCGGTCAAACGACCCTTAAGGGTTGTTAAGGAACATGTATTATGACCATATAAGCCTTTGGTAAGCATAAAAATTATAGGCATAAGCCTTTTGGGTCAAACGCCTAAAAATGGGACTTTCCGTAAAATGACTAACCGAATAGTACAAATCGGAAATAAGATTTTATCATATGAGATCCACCACGAATATAGTTGTGGTGGAAGATAAATGAAAATCCTAGTGCGGGAATATGAGGTGTGGAAAGAATAAGCCAGATTTGAACTTAGTGCTCAAATCTTGAAACGGGTCAAATAATTTCGTAAATAAATAATAAGCCAAAGGTCTATAAGATGAAAAAATTTAATACAAATGGTGGATTTTGAGACCAAATAATAGGGGAAGAAATTACGATCACGTAGGAAGAAACGTGAGGTTAAACGGATAAACGGTTTGAAAGTTGAGGTCGTTTTCGTAAAAAAGACCAAAACTGAAAAATCTGCAGCTAGGCTGCAGCGTGACCTACGGTCCAGACCACGACCTACGGTACAGAGCTGCTGTCTGCAGCCTGACCTACGGTCCAGACTATGACCTACGGTACAGAGCTGTTGTCCAAGTTATTTTTGTGTGCCGTAAGCTACGATACACCAACCGTAGCCCACAGCAAGCCTTCCAAAATGAATTTTGATTGTTCATTTGTTATTTATGGGTTATAAATGCAAGTCTAAGCACCATATAACTAACTTATGAGTTGTTATTGGTGTATATGTGATAGATAGGACCTCATGGATGAACATCAAGCTCAACGAAGAACTGAACACAATCAAGTTCAAGCTTCCGCATTATGTATAGCATTTACGAAATCATTCATCGTTAATATTACGAAATATGTATGTATATATATATATATATATATTTAAGATGCATTATGAAACTTGAAGTTTTTTTTAACGGACTTGTATTTGTATAAACACTTTTATATGCGAAATTTTTTATAAAATTTTACTTTAGCAAGAAGGGCCTTACACAATCATCTATATGTCATATATCATCTTAAACGTTAGTTATGTAACGCTTGAAACATAGTGATAATTCATGTATTACAAAACAACAAACTAAAAATTTTGTGAGAAATCCCACCGTAAGCTACAGCATGTGTGTCGTAGCCTATGGCACACACAACAACAGTCGAACAGATAATTCCTGCCGTAACCAACCGTAGGTTACGGCTTAGTGCTGCTTCCATTCTCTTCCAGTTTTGCCCTTTTATACGAAAACCTCTGTATCTTCTTGGATACTCACCCGTTTTATACGAAACTTGTTCCTATTTGATCATAAAACCTTTGCCCACATACTTAACTTGTAAACCCATAACCTGGATTCATAACTTCATGTTTTACGCCGTCGATTCAAAAAACACATGTTTGATTATTTGACCCGTTATCATGTTTAAGCATCTAAGTTTATATAATTCGCATCATTTTCGCATATATATCCTTTTTGCGACTTTAGGATATTAACCTAGCATTTAGTGCTCCCGTTACCCGGTTGCGTTTACGCTTATTCGACTCATTCAACCTTTTAATGGTCGAACTCCATTAGTCTGAATTCCTTTCAAGAATTCACAATCTTCCTGTTATGACTCATTACCCGGGTTCATCGATTTATAGTTGCGTTCCCATTATCTGGTTTTCGCTTGCCTTCGTATTTTAACCCATTAACCGGGTTTGTACCGAAGTTATTACCCACACACCCATTATACTGGTATGCGTTATGATTTCTTTTTGACCCGTTTGGTTGTCGTGTGAAATCCATCACTTTCGAACAAACCAAACTTTATAAGTATTACACCATTATTCAATCATATATGATAACACATAATTTAACGAAATATCACGAAGCATGAAGCCACGTACCTTAATGATTTCCTTTCATGCGTATGTCCGCTCCGGCTTGACTACTTGATGCCTCACCCGAATTGCCTATAGAGTTCAATCCAATTTTTATCATTTAGAACTCATAGTACAATTATGGCACACAACTAACCAAAGCCTCTATTACAAGACCTATAACAAGATTCTTTCATACTCATCAACAATTCATATTCACTTAGGCATTATATCAAACACCTTGAGGGCATGAATTTTATACTACTTTTATCAAGTTTATGATCTAACTATTAGCCATGTATTCACATCTTATCAAGCCTCTATGTCTAGTATGATCAATTTACATCAGAATTTAACACATTAACATCAAATACTACAATTTCACTATCACCATTCATGTGTTCATCATATTTATCAAAACCCACTTAACACAAGCATGGTTAATCATTTAAACACTTAAATTATAGCATTTGATCGCTAATTTATCATCAAGGGTTGTTCCTAGACTCGTATACATCCCAATTCTTGCATAGCATCCATAATTCGTACTTTAATCAGAACTTGTGGTATTCATCAAATTTCATAATATCACCAAACATCAAAATTTGACATGCCCTATGATTAGATGATTACATTCAAAATCTCTAAACATGCATCAAAACGACTCCCAATTTTAGTTGGATTTGGGAACTTTTTTGGTGATTCTTTTTTATGAACACTAGTTCATCCCCAATTTCTCCATCTCTATACACACATACATACACACTTATGTGTGTGTTTGTGTGTGAATTGTTATTTTTAACATATTGGTTTCCTTTTAATCAACTTTGGTCCCTCAAGTTTGTTCCTCTTTACAATAAATGACTTACTACTCATTTTGTTTTATTTATTAACTAGGTCATTTACCTCTAGTTATTCTACTTTAATTAATATTTAAAACGTATACTTACCCGTATATTTTAATATTTTTGAGGTGTTACAACAAGCCTTTTGGTCAAATAGTTTTAAGAACATGAGCAATGTGTGAATCCACAGACCTCCACCTCAACACCACATCATATTTTCAAAAACCTCTACCTTTTCCACAATGTAACAACCGCCACATCAGAATTTCAAAATTTCCTGAAAAACCTCCATCTTTTCCACACTGTAACAAACTCCACATAAGCACCTACTTTTACATTTATTTTAATATATATCAAATTATTTTTATATTATGTATACTTTTATATTTCACTTTTCAAAAATAAAGTATCAATTATTTTTTAAATTATTTAGAGAAAGAAATATAGAATTTAACATTAAATAAAATACTTATATTAAAAAAGACACATAAACTAAATAAAAAACATAATTTAAAAAAAACACATAGAATAGATAAAAACCTACATGAAATTACAAGAAAATACTTATGCTAGAAATGAAAACTAAGCTAGGTCTCGACATTTCTTGATTTCGGTGCACACCTTCGAATGAATTCTTTATCGCTCCCCATCTATGTCCGAGCAGTCCATCATAGTTATGCTGATGTCTTTATTAACTATTGACGGTGTACATGGTTTGCTCCCATTTTGTCATATAACTTTTCATCCGCTTCTTAAGTTCGTCAATGGCGGGTTCTGGTACGTTGTTTTCGTTCAATTTTACTCTTTCCTTTGCTTTCATCCTAGTTGCTGCGTTGGCTCTTTTTTGGCAGGTTGGATGAGGTAATTCTTCAAATTGGCCAGACGGATAGATCCTAATAATAAGCAATTAACGTGGGAGTATCGTCGAGGTCGACAACGTCTTTGTCCCGGACGCCAACTATGTTAGCATTGGAAGCGAACGTGGTATGGTGGCTGGTACTAGATGTCTTCGTGCTGTTTGGTCGGATGGGTGGCGGATCTCGCCATTTTGGCTCTTTCTTGAGAATATTAAACACATGCTCATGTTTGAAATTTTGTTCCTTGTCGATGTGGTATCATCTTTTGATTAGCCTCAATATTTTATCATTTGACATATCACTCGGGGATTCCGCATGATGTTGTTGTACATCCTTGAAAACTTGCTAACATGAGTTATCATCACGTGCCAGTGGGACTTTAAAATTTCTGCAAATCAAGGCGTATCACCAATGTCATTACAAAAATATTTATAGAGATGAGCCCATAAATCTATGTTTTTTTTCTATTTCCGATGATCGAGTTACACGAGTTGTGATTATAAGCACAGGTGAGAACTTCTTCCTTAAGTATCGACTATCTGTCGATCACGATTTTTGAACGAGATGATGATTCGTCTTGTTGTTCCCCATTTTCTTTCTTGATGATGAGGGGGTAGCCACCAGTGATGTGGTTGATGTCCCCGAAGATTGAGTGTTGGTGGGGGTGGAAATGATGTATAACCGCCTTATTGAACTTGTACCTCTTGATATTGTGTATAAATCCTTTGTTGAATTTGTTGATTAACTTGATATTGTGGATATTGTTGGTAACCATAGTTGGGACTCGGGATTGAAAGCATATGGTAACTTGTAAATCTAGGCGGCATAAATTGTTGAAAACCGAAGTTTAGATTTAGTTGGTTTGACTTGGGTAGGTTTGGCTTGGGTTTGTCTTTGTGCCATCGTTTAACAAATCATGAAAACGCGTGTTATCATCAATTTTAAGATCACAAAGATGGGATTAGGTTGTTGAGAGGAAAATGGTAGGGTGTAAAGGGAAAATGATTAAAAGATTTGCGAGAAAGGGATATCTTTTTTTTCTTCATATAAACGGTTAATGTTCACAGAACCTGATCAAAATCTTGGACTTCCCATCCGAACTTGTGCCACAAGGGTTATGTGCAGTTGTGTTACTCCTTTCCACTTGTTTTAGAAAAGTATGCAAACCCTCATTATGGGTGCTCTAATTATGCATTTTGGTATAATTTTTAGTAATAAAATTCACATTGAAGTCTCTCTCTCTCTCTGTGTATATATATATATATATATATGGTAAGGTTTATGCGAGAACCATCTTTATTGTGAGAACCGCGAGAACCACTAAAGTAACTCATTACATCACCACCCAACCCCCCAAGCTAAATGCTAAACAAACTAAACCATAAAGCTAACCCCCCCCCCCCCCCCCCCAAAAAAAAAAAAAAAAAAAAACCTAAAAAAAAACTAACTCCGCCACCCCCCAAAAACCTAAAAAAAACCTACCCCCCCCCCCCATCCAAGCTAAATGCTAATAACTACACCCCCAAAAAACCTAAAAAATCTAAAAACCACACATTTTTTAACGAAAAGTAGCGATTTTTTTATAAAAATGTTAAAAAAAATTTGGGTGGTTTTTAGATTTTTTTGGTTGTGTTCACATTGATTCTCGCGGTTTCTCGCAATAAAGGGTGGTTCCTAACGGATCCTTCTCATATATTTATGTAAATAAAGCGAGAGAGAGAGAGAGAGAGAGAGACAGAGAGAGAGAAAGCGTACTGTACAGTATCTCTTAACGTACAATGGTACGCGATGAGAATTCCACAAGTTGTAAAAACAAATCCGCATGTTGTAAACCCAAAGCTGTATGTTTGTAAAACCAATCCGCATGTTGTAAACCCAAAGCCGCATGTTGTAAAACCAAATCCGCATGTTTGTAAAACCAAACGGCATGTTGTAAAACAAAATCCGCATGTTATATTCCTTATTGCGTACGCATCGTACGTTAAGGTCAAAGATACGTTAACTAACCCCTATATATATATGTATATAGGGTAAGGTTCATGTAAGAAGGGCCTTTTTCGTGAGAAGTGTGAGAAGGTATAGAAATTGGCATGTCGGCATCATGTTTTGGACTTAGGTATGATGTTTTGAGTTTTTTTGGCAAGAAAAACATTAAACAAAACAATTTAAAACACAACACAACATATTATGGGCGTGAAATCTAAAACAGACTACTTAACACTTAAAACACATTACTTAACATTCTTGACATGGTGTTTTAAGTTGTAAGCCTAGAATTCATTGTATTGTGTCTTAAATTGTTATGTTTGGTGTTTTTTTTTGTCAAAACAACCCAAAACATTAAGCTCAAGTCCAAAACATGATGTTTACATGTCCTCTTATGCTTTCTTACACTTCTCACGAAAAATGTTTTTTTACAGGATCCTAAGACTATGTGGGTATATATATATATATATATATATATATATATATATATATATATATATATATATATATATATGGTAAGGTTCATGCGAGAACCACCTTTATTGTGAGAACCGCGAGAATCACTAAAGTAGCCCACTACATCACCACCCAAAACCTAAAAAAACCTACCCCCCCCACGCCCCCACAAAAAAAAAAAAACCTAAACCCCCCGCCCCACACAAGCTAAATGCTAATAACTACATCTCCAAAAAACCTAAAAAATCTAAAAACCACTCAATTTTTTAACATTTAAAAAAAAAATGTTAAAAAAAAATTGGATGGTTTTTAGATTTTTTTAAGTATTTTTTGTTGTGTTCACATTGGTTCTTGCGGTTCTCACAATCAAGGGTGGTTCCTATCGGATCCTTGTCCTATATATATATATATATGAAGAAAAAGTGAAAACAACAAAAACACCACTGCATTTGAATCTTTATATAATATATTGGAAGAAATAATGGAAACAACGAAAACATCACTATGGATCTCTATAATAGAGAAAATTTTACAGATACTAAATTATACCTTCAAATTTAGAGGCCCATATCTAAGCCTCTGTAGTTTTTATTGTGAGTGTGTAAGGAAGAGGAAAAAAAAATAAAATAAGTGATTATGAGTAAGATAGAGATATAAATGAAGTGTTGATATGAGATGTTTTTGAAAAATAAACCTATATAGATGGAGAAAGAGGCTTCAATACGAATGATATAAGAATGGCTTAAACTAATTCTCCCATGTTTTCATAATATTTTGTTGCTTATATATTTTTGGGTATATATGCTATGCAAACATAAACAGACACTAAAGCTTAGTTTATAAATTGCTAAAAAAGAATGTTATATGTTATTGGGAAAGCTTCTTAAATAAAAAGACTATGATAGCTATCGTAAGACATAATAAAAGCAAGAGAGGAAAGATGACAAAGATATGAACAATCATATGCATTGATGTCACATATTTTCTTTTTGATATTGTGGTTTAACTTATACTCAACCAATTCATCATCCACCATCCAAAAGTCTCTTTTCATATTTTATGTATGTTTTCTCAAAAGTAAGTAAATTGGGGTTTTGAAATATTATAAAGTACTTATGTTTTTCATATAAAGTTTATCTTTAGTATTTTTATGCAAACTTTCTAATAAAGTTTTATAACTAAATTCTTTATGGAAATATATAGTATATAACACTAAATATTTTAAATTGACCACACATACTTTAACAGTTATGAAACATTTTAATTGACGAGTTCTAAAAAACTTTATTAAATATTTGTTTATTATTTGTGTGAAATGCCACGAATGTAGGGTCCACTTTAATTGAAACTAATACTTTTTTACGAGTAAACATTTCATTTTCCAAGTCATTTTCTTTGTATTTTAGAAAGGAAGTATATTGCAACCTTAAGTTGTTACATTCAATTTTAGAAAGTATATTGCAACCTTAAAGTTGTTACATAGCTTCAACAAGACGCATGTCTTTAATTGTATATTTTTACCTAGAAAACTAAATCTAATAGCAATTGATACATTATACCATATAATAATCCCAGCAAAAAAAAAACAAATTTCTCAAGCTAATATTTCACCAAATACTGGGAACCTTTTATCACACAATACCCCAGTGGCAACTCTCCACCTAAACCATTCAGCTTGGACGCGATGTGCTACATCACTATCTAACTCTCCATCCCTTCGTACAAATGATCATAAATACTTGACCTTAGTTGTATGTTGAACCCCTTTCCCCTCAAGGGTGATCTGAGTGTCCTCAACGTCACATGCACCACTGAAATCATAGTGAAAGTACTTTGTCTTAGAGCGATTAATTCTTAGACCTTTCCCCTCTAAAGCTACTCGCCAATCCTCTAACCTCGTATTCAGACTTTGTTTATTCTCTGCAACAAACACAATATCCACTTTAATTGAAACTAATACCGTTTTACGAGTAAACATTTAATTTTCCAAGTCCCTTTCTTTGTATTTTAGAAAGGCTAAATTACATTTTTCGTCCTTTATGTTTAAAGGTTTCTGCAGGTACTGTCCTTTAAGTTTAAAAATTACACTCTATGTCCTTTATGGGTTTGCAACCTATAACGGGCGGTGTCCTTTCTCATAAACCCAGTTATCTTTTAATGTTAAAACCCTTTGTCTCTCTCAACTTCAAACATGAGGGACCTTTTATGTAAAAAAGTGAAACATTCAAAAACAAAACAAAAGCATCAGCCGCCATCTTCTACGTTTATCCGGCCGGCAATTTTGCTATGAACGACGATCAAATCCCGTTGCTATACATCGATAACCTCAAAGGTTATATCACTGTTAGGCAGAGGAGCTAAAGGCATAGTCTGATCTTCCACATCAGAAACGAGGATTCGGTTAACTGTTTTGTATACGACAGAATTATACGCAAGCCGGATATACGCATTTTGTCCTGGGAAGGTTCTGGCTAGGAAAGACTTGGTACTTAAGTGTGTCCATTGTGACCCACCTCTCTTTCCTGGGAATCCTTCGCTGGGTGTACTGCTTATAGGCTTGGTGCATATTTTCTAGTATACAATATTGTTTTTGAAGATACGGATACGATGTCGAAATACAGTCCCATGAGGTTCGACGTAGAGAAATATGATGGAAAAATCAACTTTGGTTTGTGGCATTCAAGTCAAGGATTTGTTGATTCAATCTGGGTTGCACAAGGATGTGTTGATTCAATCTGGGTTACACTACGCCTTTAGCTCCTCTGCCTAACAGTGATATAACCTTTGAGGTTATCGATGTATAGCAACGGGATTTGATCGTCGTTCATGGCGAAATTGCCGGCCGGATAAACGTAGAAGATGGCGGCTGATGCTTTTGTTTTGTTTTTGAATGTTTCACTTTTTTACATAAAAGGTCCCTCATCTTTGAAGTTGAGAGAGACAAAGGATTTTAACATTAAAAGATAACTGGGTTTATGAGAAAGGACACCGCCCGTTATAGGTTGCAAACATAAAGGACATAAAGTGTAATTTTTAAACTTAAAGGACAGCGCCTGTAGAAACCCTGAAACATAAAGGACGAAAAGTGCAATTTAACGTTTAGAAAGGAAGTATATTGCAACATTAAGTTGGTACATAGCTTCTTGTATTTCTGAAAGGAACTATATTGCAACCTTAAGTTGTTACATAGATATAACACACATGTCTTTAATTGTACATTTTTACCTTGAAAGGTAAAACTAATAGCAAATGATAAATTATACCAAATTATAATCACAACAAATTAAAAAAAAACACAAAATTCTCAAGCTAATATTTCACTAAATATTATCTCTTTTAACTAAAAGGCTCTCCACTACAATGATATAAATTTAACAATGCATTTGTTAAGTGTAGAGCTTGAAATTTCTTTAATATTTTTCTAACTTCTTAAAATAGAGTTTCAGTAATTTGATCACGTCTTGAATATATCGTTCACAATCTTTTTTCTTTTATTAAATATGCTAAATTATTCTAATCATATTCATGAGCACTTGGGATAATTTTGTTTCTCTTTTAAAATATTGGTGAAGAAAACCAAGATTTTTGTCTGTCTAATGGTCATTCATTTGATATATAAGATGTTTCAAGATGATTACACAACCAAGGCAAAAATTGATGCTATTCTATCAAAATGATATCAAAATTTGTTTTGTTTATTTTATTTATAATTTGAAAGATGCTATTACACATTTACACTACCGCTCATCAAATTTTATTTATAATTCGAAAGATGCTATTACACATTTACACTACCGCTTAATATAGTTTTGTGAGAGACAATGAGACATTGTATATCCTTATAATATAAATATATATTGATGTATATGTACTTAATGATAGAAACTTGTTTATAATCTTGATTACTACCATTAAAATTACATCTTCTTGTACTAACATGGAGGTTCGACAGTTTTAACTGTTGTCGTTAACTGTCTCCTTCTAACATACCCAAACCATCTCAACCTTCCCTCCCTCATCTTATCTACTATACTTGCGATACCTAATCTATTCCAAAGTCATCATTTCTTATCCTATACAAACTAGTATGTCCACACATCCACCTAAGCATTCCCATCTCTTCTACCTTTAGCTTACGTGTTTGTGCTTTTTTTGGTGACCCAACATTTGTTCCGTATAACATAGTAGGTACAACTGCAACTCTATAAAATTTCCCTTTTTATTTAGTTGGGAACCTCTTGTCATAAAATATCATAGTGGCAGCTCTCCACATACACCATCCAGCTTGAACGCGATGTGTTACATCACTACCTAACTCCCCGTCCCTTTGTACAAACGATCCTAAATACTTGAAATCAGTTGTCTATTGAACCCCTTTCCCCTCAAGAGTGATCTGATGTCCTCAATGTCGCCTGCACCACTGAAATCACAGTGAAAGTACTTTGTCTTAGAGCGACTAATCCTTAGACCTTTTCCCTCTAAAGCTACTCGCCAATCCTCTAACCTCGCATTAAGACTTTGTTTATTCTCTACAACTACACAATATCCACTTTAATTGAAACTAATACTTTTTTACGAGTAAACATTTTATTTTCCAAGTCCTTTTCTTTGTATTTTAGAAAGGAAGTAAATTTGCAACCTTAAGTTGTTACATAGCTTCTTGTATTTTTGAAAGGAACTATATTGCAACCTTAAGTTGTTACATAGCTTTAACACACATGTCTTTAATTGTACATTTTTACCTAGAAAAGTAAAACTAATAGCAAATGATAAATTATACCAAATTATAATCCCAGCAAATTAAAAAAAAACACAAAATTCTCAAGCTAATATTTCTCTAGATATTATCTTTTTTAATTAAAAAGCTCTCCACTACAATGATATAAATTTAACAATGCATCTCTCAAGTGTAGAGCTTGAAATTTCTTTGATATTTCACTAATTTCTTAAAATAGAGTTTGAATGATTTAATCACGTCTTGAAAATATCGTTCATAACCTTTTGTCTTTTATTAAATATGCCTAAATTATTCTAATCATATTCATGAGCACTTAGGATAATTTTGTTTCTCTTTTAAAAATTGTTGAAGAAAACCAAGATTTTTGTCTAATGGTCATCCTTTGTTTTGTTTATTTTATTTATAATTCGAAAGTTGCTATTACACATTTACACTACCGCTTATCAAAGTTTTGTGAGAGACAATGAGACATTGTATATCCTTAGAATATAAACACATATTGATGTATATGTACTTAATTATAGAAACTTGATTACTACCACTAAAATTACATCTTCTTATACTAGCATGGATAATCTCGAGGTCGAAGGTAGCATAATGATAATGATCTAGACGAGCGCTTATCGGGCCTGAATTGGATGGCCATGTTAATGTCCTTTGTAATTGTGTCTTTATCTAACATGACGTAGAAATGTGTATGATGCTAGAATATTGCAGTACCCATTGGTGCAATCAATCATCTTAGCAATAAACATCAACATTACAATATTCAAATGGTATCTAGAACATCCTCAATATTCAAAGAGGCATTCACACTCCCATCATGAAGCTTAAATCTGTTTTTCTTGAACGGCTAATGTTTCTTTACACCAGTAATATTAAATCATCCACTTGCACAAATTTAAATCTGGGACATCCTCTTTAAGAAATATGTATCTCTATCAAGTGGATTACCCGACATTGACATCACGTAGCTTAAATCTACATCTTATACTTGTCATCGACTTTGATCTCACCAATTAAGTTGTCCCTTAGCAAACATAGTTCAATAATTGCAAATTACACCAAGTACTAGAATCTAACACCCAATATAAAAGGACATCTCTAGTAACTTTTATGGGGTAAACATAAGGATTTTATCATCATAAACTGATTTGTGCTTTTGAGTTTTTTTCTTCAAATCTGTTTGGAATCTCATTCAATGCATAAAAATAAAACCCCTTACCATTTTACTCAACTTTCAAAGATCTTGAATTCATTGAATATGATGTGATTTCTTGTTTATAAATGAAAGCTTGGCTCAAACCGTCAAAAGACTTAAAACCGAAGCGATAAGAATAACTTCAAAGTATAACTTATCAAGACATATTTTATAATATTTGTGTAAAACATACCAAATATATATCTTATAACTATGACAAAGATAGTAATGACCGAACCCATAAGAATAATTTCAAGTATAATTTATTAAGACATGTATTATAATTTTAATCTAAAACATGTCAAATATATATCTTATAACTATGACAAAGATTTTAATGAACTTATCAACATAATGGATGGCAACTACTTTTTTTATGGGCATACACACACAATTTAACTAATATATTCTACCTAAAATTCAATGTAATGCATATTATATAAAATTATGGTTAATATATTATATCTAATAATACGTGTTTATCTGGTTTGATTATTAATCTTGACATAATCCAGCATTCAAGGGCAGAACTACTGAGTAAAAACACAAACGAAGCATTTAAATTATTAACTGATCTTAAGATCATCTATAACTAATAGTTAATTAACGGATCTTGGATGGATTTCATGGTAGTCATGTGCAAATCCGAAGAAACCCACCAACAAAGCAATATGTGTACATCAAATAATAAATAAATACATAAATAGTAAATAACATAAAATTAAAACTACTATTGATGTTTGAGATTGTATTCTGGAAAATATTATCAAGCTGTGATATCTAGAAAACAAAAATAATAAACCTCACTGTATGATAAAATTATACGAATGCTCTCATTATTCTCACATCTCTATATCTTATTTTCACACTCATTTTCACCCTCTCTATCTCTTTCTCTCTTTATCTCTCTCTCTCTCTTTATCTCTCTCTCTCTCTCTATATATATAGGGGTTGGTTAACGTACAATATTCCTTAACGTATGATACGTACGCTGGAAAATCACACATGTTGAAAACCATAATTACGCATATACAAAATCAGAAATCACGCATGGGGTAAAAAACTTAATCACGCATGTTATAAAATCACAGCGTACGTTAAGCCTAATTGTACAATATACTTTCACTATATATATATATATATATATATAATATATATATATAGGTTTAGGATCATGTAAAAAAGACATTTTTCGTGAGAAGTGTGAGAAGGCATAAGAATTGACATGTAGCCATCATCTTTTGGACTTAGGTATGATGTTTTGAGTTGTTTTGGCAAGAAAAACATCAAACATAACAATTTAAGACACGACGTCATGAATTCTAGGCTTAAAACTTAAAACACCATGCCAAGAACGTTAAGTAGTGTGTTTTAAGTGTTAAATAGTGTTTTCTAAATTGCACGCATATAATACATTGAATTGTGTTTTAAATTGTTATGTTTGGTGTTTTTCTTGTCAAAACAACTCAAAACATCATGCATAAGTTCAAAACATGATGCCTACATGTTAATTCCTATGCCTTCTCACACTTCTCGAAAATGATTATTTTTAGAGTTAAATGCTTGGTTGGTCCCTGTGGTTTGCAAAAATTGCAGATTTGGTTCTATTGGTTTACTAATTAAATGCGTGGTACCAAAACTTGTCAAAAATGAACTCGCTTGGTCCCCAGCCCTAACATTAAATATCTCAGTTAAAACACATCATGTGCTTGGCACATGAGGGTAATTTGGTCAATCATAATAAGAGATAAATGCCTGGTTGGTCCCACTCCACCCCACCCCTTCTTTTTTCCCAAACCATCACTATCATCTCATCTCCTCCATCACCACCACCTATCTCCTCCACCACCACCACTGAACTTCCACTCACCACCGCCTCATCTACAAGGTTATTAGAACCACCACACGGGAATGTGAACCACTCAATTGCGGTGTCGTGTATTGTCATTTGATTCAATTAATTAAATGATTTAGATTACTCGATTAACTAATGCTGGTGAAATCAATTGCATTTCGTGTGGGATATCTTTACTGTGGATTAATTCAATTGTCTTGCTGCCGTCGTTGCCGTATCATGACCGAAGCACCATTTAACTGATTTTTCCTAAACTAATTAATTGATATACATCATAATTAATCAATAAATGGTTTGGTGGATTCATATAATCAATTCACTGTTTCTGTGATATTACTTCGACGACGAAGGTTTTTTTTATAACAATTATATTTAATCGTTAATGTAAAAGGTATTCACCACCTTGTAGATGAGGTAGTTTTAATAACATTGTAGATGAGGTGGTGGTGAGTGGGAGTTCAGTGGTGGTGGTGGAGGAGATGAGGTGGTAGTGGTGGAGGAGATGAGATGGTGGTGGTTTGGGGAAGAAGAAGGGTGGGGTGGAGTGGGACCAACCATGTATTTATCTCTTATTATAATGAGTTGGATTGGAATGACCAAATTACTCTCATGTGCCAAGCACATGGGGTGTTTTAACTGAGATATTTAACTGATGTTAGGGCTGGGAACCAAACGAGTTCATTTTTGACAAGTTTTGGTACCACACGTGTAATTACTAAACTTTAGGATCAAATCTGCAATTTTTACAAATCACAGAGACCAATCAAGCATTTAACTCTTCTTTTTACAGGAACCTCACCCTGTATATATATAAAGAGATAGAGAAAAGGGGTGTGAGAATATGAATTTTCTATATATAAAAACATAAATTTGACGAAATTCGTTGAGATTTGCATTCTAAAACCATAATAAATTCTATTTCAAAGTATACATTTTTAGACAACCAATTGATGTATCTTTTTTCTACTTATATACTTTCATATTTCTAGTAACATCATCATCAATGTCACAATCATGAAGTCTCAGATGGTAACATTTCAGCACTCTACAAACAATAATTTAAACGGTCAAACTACACAAAAATTCTTTCTTCAAACATTTTATTAATAAAAAGAATACTAACTTAATTAGTCAAAAAAATCAACGGTCGGCTATTTGGCAAACCGTCTCGGCTTGGTGTACAATCCCTCCTATTTTTTCTTTCAAGGTGAAAGAAAAACCTCTCGTTCGAATGGAAATGTTGGATTAAATGCATCATTTGATTCCTTGTATATGTTTATGTATAACCTTTTGGCTTTGTTTTCTTTTTAATAAAATCCGCCATACGAAAAAAAAATTCAAAAAATCAACGAATGCTCTTGTAGATCTGCTATGGTTATGAATCATGTTATTGACAAAAAAAATATAGTGGAAGGTAACTTTTTTAATTATGTTACACCACTAAAATTGAATTAAACATTATAAGATTACAAGTAAAATGTATAAATGCATAATAACTTTAGTGGCTATATATTTTCACAATTCTCGTAACATCATCATGATTCATCAATGTCATAATCATGCCTTCTCACCGCAACACTTACGCTAGTCTACAAATAATAGTTTAATCTAATCAAACTACACGAAAATTCTTTCGTCAAAACCCTATCCATATTGAAAAAATATTCAATTTAATATTAAAAAAGAAAATAACGGTCGTTCTCGTAGTTTCGCATACAATTATCATGAAACTTCGTTTATAAATAATGAAAAGTATTTTGTGATCATTTTACTCCACTATATTCGAATCATACATTATAAGATTACAAGCAATAAATATAAAGAATACGTAATAATTAAAGGACCTGTATACTAGTGGTATTAAATAAGTATGTAAAGTGACGTATTTTCTTATGAGGTTAAGGGTTAAGTCTTATAATAGATGTTGGTGTATAATTAGAAACTAGTCTTAACCCTCGCGTTGCAGGGGAGGGCAAAAAACAACGTTACCAGCGTTGTGGGATGTGGAGCGTGTGGCGTAAAACCGTGTTAAGCAGCAACCAAATGATGAGCAGAATATGAAAAAGCATAAAAAAATCACAAATTTTAAACATCGAGTGACTCACCTGACGTAAAACACAGATGAAGTTGAATGTATACCGATACGCATTAAAATATTGATGGGGTAAAAAAAACATGAGGGACTAAATATAACACCAAACGCCGTGGTAAATAACAACTAAACGGCGACCAAATCTAGAAAAAAAACGTAATAAATATAAAAAGCATTAAAGTTTTATTAGAAAATGAAATTAATCAAGAAAGTTTACCTTGTATACAAAGATAAAACGAAAAGACAAAACACAAAAAAATAAAAAATACAAAAAAAAGTCACTGTTACTCAAAGTGTTATGATCAATAAGATTGCAAAGGCATGATCAAATACAAATAGACATTAATCTAAGAAATGTAGAAATTGGGTCAAATGAACTCAGGATGAACTCATTTTAGCGGTGTTGGACCCTAATAAGAAATATTTAGGATTTAGCTTTAAGGTTAGGTTTATAGTTTATATTTTATGGTTTCGCTTAGGGTTTAGTGTTTAGCTTTAGGGTTAAGGGATCTGGGTTTTTGGTTAGGGTTCGACGAACCAATTTTCTACATTTCTTAAGTTAAAGACATTATGTTTCGAAATTAACCCCAAGAATTACTAGGTGTGTGTTAGCTGATTAAAAAACAAAATAACTTTAATGATCTATAAGTAAGTTAACCAACTAAATATCATGGTATCTAACCATCACTTATGGCCTAATGGTGGAGTGACTTGGGTTCTACAATGGAGACCCAAGTTCAATTCCCATTAGTGTTACTTTGGTGGTTATGGGCTATGACGGTGACAAACTCACCGAGAGGGTTCGATCCTGAGCCGCACCCCGGTTTTTAATCTGGCTGTTATTTCAGCAAGACAACTTGTGTGGAGACAGTATGGTTTCTGGAGAAACGCCGTAACCAAGTCTGACCGACATAGCGCGAATCCGGTTAAGACAACGTAAGTCTGGGCAAATCTTGGCTAGGGCTGCAAGTTACCTGAGGTGACATCGCTCTTAAAAACGAAAATCACCGTTAAAAGAAAATATCATGGTATCTAGAAGTGTAGTATGGGGTCTATTCCCACGAATTATACATTTTAAGCGAATGTATGAGTTTACCGTTTATAAAATATATTAAAAAAGCGATCTGAAAAGGTTGTCAAACAACAAGGGGTGTGTCTGAAACTTACAAAATAATTTATATATTTCATGAAATCATATGGTACATAAAATATATATAAAAACATCGTGAGCATCATGAGAAATTTCGTGCGAGAAACCTGCTACAAAAGTCAAATTGAAGGTAGACACCCATCTGCACGCGCAATTACAGTGACTGGCTGGAACCCTCTTCAATTTCCTCTTCTGGGTACCTCAATTCCCCCATTAATTACACACCAGATTTCAACAATTTCGTAGATCAGAGTGCCATTAATTAACCCTCCATTTTAATAATAATATTAATATTAATCTCGTAAAGTGCCGACTAAAAGGCACAAGATACCCAGCTGTTTGTTTTGTTTTCCCTTTGATCTTTACTAGAAATGAGCTTTGTTTGTTTCGTCTAGGGTTTCTTTATCTCTCTTCTCTTTCTCTCTCTAGACTTGTATGTATATTTGGGGAATCCACATTGCCAGAAAGAAAGAAAGAAAGAGAAGAGGTGAAAGATTTGATTGTTTCATCACAAGATCTTGGCTTTCGCTTTAATGGCGGAAATCCTCTGCTCATTCAATAAGGTACTATGTTTTTTTAGGGTTTTTGTTTGTGTATTTTAATGATGTTTTATGATGTTTTTTTTTGCATTTGGTGATATGGGTTTTTGTGGGTATGAATTCTCTGTTTTAAAGTTGAGATTTTTGTTAGTAAATCTTAGTTTTGGTTGTTAGATTTTTTAGTTGATTAAATCTTGTAATAGTGCTTTTTTAGGGTTTATGTTTGTGTTTTTTAATGATGTTTTATGATGTTTTTTTTTTGCATTTGGTGATATGGGTTTTTTGTGGGTATGAATGCTTTGTTTTAAAGTTGAGATTTTTGTTAGTAAATCTTGGTTTTGGTTGTTAGATTTTGTAATAGTGCTTAAATCTTGCAAAATATTTCAGTAATTTGTTCTTCAGTTTTTTAGGTAATAAATGTAGTCTCATTAAAGTTTCAAACCTACTCACCAAATCTTCATCAAGGTACAACTTTCACTGCAGAAGGTATTGCTCTAGATTTGACCATAATCAATATGTGTAAAGGGTTGACTAATGGTGTTTAGGCCAGTTTGAGTTCATACATTCAATTAGAATTGCAAAATAATTGTACCCTTATTAAAGTTTCAAACCTACTTTACCAAATCTACTTCAAGGTACAACTTTTAATGCATATGGTACAAGAAACCACACAAGTATTGCTCAAGATTTGACCATTTGGTATCTTTGATTGATTTTATGGTAAATATTTCGTCATATATGATATAACTGTATGATCGCGTAACTAGTAGTTGAGTATCTCGTTATGTGATTCGGATCGTTCGTTTTGTGTTTGGCCATAACGTTAACTTTTTGAATGACAGGATGCTCTTACAATCAAACCTCCTAAAAAGGCTTCATTTGTGTTGAGATTAATGCTATCAGCGTTTGCAATGGCGTGCGGTATTTATATATGTTCTATCTGTTTGAAGCAGATGAACCTGCAAAACACGAATACTTTTTTATTATTTGAAGACTTTGAGAGGCCCTGTTATGACACTGTTGTTGATCGATCTCAAATCCCATACTTGCATTACCCAAAACCAAAAACTTTCAATAGGTATTTAGTTTATTAAAATATGCGGGTTATTTAGTTTATGAAATAGAAGTAAGATAACTCGAATTTTCAGGTCTGAATGTGCTGGAAATCCGGTGCGTTTATTTGCCATTGTATCCATGCAAAGATCCGGAAGTGGATGGTTTGAGACTTTGTTAAATAGTCATGTAAATGTGAGTTCGAACGGTGAGATTTTTGGTCCAAAAAGTAGGAGGGATGATGCTTCAACAATCGTTAAAACACTTGATAAAGTTTATAATTTGGACTGGTTTACAAGTTCTTCCAAGAACGAGTGTTCTGCAGCAATTGGCTTCAAATGGATGCTTAATCAGGTACCCGTCTTAGATTCTTTGACTCTTTTAAGCTTATTATATAAAATTTTCTGGTATTCTACAATTTATTCCCATTCTTACCCTTAAGTTACAAAAAAAACCTTTGAATATCTATCATATGAGTGTAGGGCTGTAAACGAACCGAACGTTCAGCGAATGGTTCGTGTATCGTTCGGCGGGAAGCTCGTTTATGTTCATTCGTTTAGTAAATGAACAAACACGGACAAGAAATTTCTTTCGATAAGTTAAACAAACGAACATGAACAGAGGCTACGATTGTTCGTTTATGTTCGTGAACATTCAGTAATCTGTTCATTTATGTTCATTTGTGTTCGTTCATTTAAAGGTTTTTTTAAGTTATATTTTTATTTTATTGGCTTTAGTATTTAAATTTGAAACCATAGTTATATTATACGCCTCCACCAAGATCCCTCGTTTGATCATTTCAATTTCAGTTGGTGTTAAAGCTTGACAAACTTCTTAATTTTTATTTTAAGTATGCTAAGTATTTATTTATTTTTGGTGGATTCTTCGAAATCTTTATCTTCCTGACGAAATATGCAGATTGTATTTTTTAAATGAATATATGACAACATGACGTTCGTTTGTGTTCATTTATGCTCATAAAAATTAGTTTGTGTTCGGTAAGTGTCAACATGTTCATTTTCTTAATGAACGAACACGAAATCTTGTTCGGTAAGCGTTTGTGAACCGTTCATGAACATGTTCGTTTCTTAATGAACGAACACGAACAAGGTGTTGTTTGTGTTCGTTCGTTTTTGTTTACAACCCTATATGTGTAAATGCATTTATATTTGACTAGATGTGAGCACTAAGAAAAATGGATTGTGAAAATTATATATGGTGTTTCAATGCATTTATTTTGACTAGCGAGAGGCCACCTGCCCTGCGCAAACTATTTTTATCTGGTCCCATTGATTAGCATAGGGTATTGGACTATTGGTGGGGCCTGCGAGTTTTCTGGTGACGAGTTCTCACTGTTACAATAAAATAGACTTGTGAGTTGGTCATATCATAATGTGAAATTTGTTTTTGTATCATAATGCAGGGATTAATGCAACATCCAAACGAGATCGTACAATACTTCAACGATAGGGGCGTTAATGTAATTTTCCTTTTCCGAAGAAATGTGTTGCGTAGATTGGTCTCAATGCTTGCAAATGTCTACGATAAAGAAGCCAAACTTCTAAACGGAGTCCATGTGTCTCATGTACACTCAAACGAAGAGGTTTCTTCCGCTTTCAACACTCAATTAAATCCCGCATCAAATTGTTTTCTCCTTATTAATAAATGTGTTTAATCTCTCTTGTTTCTTCAGGCTTCTTTACTTTCAAAATACAAGCCTAAAATCAACATAACGTCCTTGAAGTCGGATTTACGAGGGATGGAATCGACTGCCGTAAAGGCTCTCAACTACTTTAACAACACTCGCCACATCATCATCTACTATGAAGATCTCATCAAAGACCCCACTGTAAGAATCTTATTATTACATGGTTGGTTAAAAAAGTAGACGTAAAATGTGCTTACGTTTCGTTGTAACAACTGCAGCAGAAGCTTATAGAAGTCGAAGACTTTCTGAAGCTGCCGCAAATGAATTTGACTAGTCAACAGGTGAAAATACATAAAGGGGCGTTATCAGAACACATAGAAAACTTTGACGAAGTCAACAAGACGCTCAGTGGAACAGCTTATGAGAAGTTTCTTCAAGCTGATTACTAACGGAAGCCTTGTGTAAATAACTTGTGTTTCACGTAATCAAAACCCGCTAAAGATGAGGTACACACCCTTTTTATCGCTCAAAAAGAAAGCAAAATGGCGGGTTTTTGTTGGTATAGTGTGGTTTTGGTCCAGATCTGTGTTAGGTTATACATGTGTTGATGAATGTTAGGCTGTTTTAGGTGTTTTTTTTGGTTCTAGGAAACATTTTGAGAATCTGTAACTAGGTTAGGAATTTACGGTTAGTATCTCGCTAGCTGTCCCAATGTTCTTGAAAGTCGAGATATGTGTTATACCGCGTGTCAAAATCTATTTGACAATGCAAATCAAGGTAATCAATGTTTTTTTTTTGGCCTTCTTGATTCTCTTGTCGGAAGGCGGGCATTACATGAAGCAGAATATGTGTTGAACCATTTACATGATTTTAAGTGCCTCCAAATGATAACAAGTTCAATCATGAAATTCATTATATTAGTGTATTTTTATTTGTGTTAAATGTGTATATATTTCTGGACGATTACACCTATGTATCCAAATATTTTGATTATGTGGAGAAAAAACAAACGTGTATTGACTTCACTAGCTACTACATTGATGATGTGAAAGAAGTCTTGTGAGATTGATGGTGGAAACAAGAAAATACCTTATGATTTATGAATGATTTTTGCGTTTGTTTCTTACAAGGTTGTATGCTTTATTTAAATTATTTGTAAATTAAGCTGATACACACCTAAAAATAACAAGGTCATAACTTCATATTTTTTTGTTTTTGAAACCATTACTTGAAGGCAAAGCTTATACCACAAGTGATGGTTCCTTGGCTAGACTTTCTCTAAGACCAAGCAAACTACCGAATTGTTTAGACGCGAACCGTTTTGACCTGTACCGTTTTCACCCGAACTGATTCGACACATACCGTTTTGACTCAAACGTTACGACCCGTACCGTTTCTACCCGAATCGTTTCAATGCAACTAATTTCGACCTGAACTTTTAGAAGCGAACCGTTTCGACCCGTACCATTTCTACTCAGAACCGTTTCGACTCGTACCGTTTTGATGCGAATCATTTTGACCCAACTGTTTAGACGCGAACTGTTTTGACCCGTACCGTTTTGACCCCCTACTGTTTCCACCTGTACCGTTTCGACCCGAACCGGGGGTTGTGGTGCCGGGGTGATGGATTCCAATCATTTGACAACCAAACACAACACAATTGGAATTGAGATTCTAATTCCAACATTTTTCAATTCCAAATGGAATGTTTAAATTCAAAATCCAATTCCATCAAATTCTAATTCCTACACAAATTCCAATTCCAAAACATTCCGCTAACCAGACGCCTCCTAAAGGAATTTAAAATCCTTCCAAATTTTGAAGGAATTCAAGAAAAGTCATTGGAATCTTTGACCAATCACCAATGTCTAAAACGTCTCAATCCGAACTCATCCGTCGCTAACATGCAACGCCTCGCCCCGACCCAGCCGATCCGATCAGCACGCGCCGACCACGGCAGAAATGTCTTGATTCGGCCTGAAACGTATCGAATTGACTCGACCTCTTAACAACTCGAAACGACCCAACTCGGATCGTTAAGGACCCGAAACGTCTCGACCGAATCGATCCGTGTTAACGACCCGAACTGGCTCACCCGATCACGGGAAGAGATAGGTAGATTTTAATTCATTTCCACAATGAACACATTAAGTATGGAATTTAGATTCCAAATCCATCAAATTCTACATGCTATTGGAATGTTAAATTCCAAATCCAATTCTTTTCAATTACTATGCAAATTTCAAATCCAATTCTTTTCAATTACCATGCAAATTCCAATTCATTACATTTCATGAAACGAATATTACCTTAATCTCTATTCAAGAATCATGACGAAAGTTTTTATTATGTCTTTTTATTTTATTAATATGATATTAACATGTCATGAATCAAATTAATCATTTATTTGACTCACAATGAAGATTTTTATTGTTATAATTATCTTTACATAAATGAATCGAGTATGGAGTTTTGTTTCGAAACCTCATTATTTTTTGAGATTGGAAAGAGAGAAGGGAAGAATAGAGATGCTAGAGAAATTATTGTGTCAAAAAGTTTCATAAAATTTAGAGAGTACTTTTAATTCTTACATGACATAAATCAAATTAATCGTTTATTTTACTCATGATGGAGGTTTTTATTGTTATAATTATCTTTAAGTAGATAAATTGACTATGGAGTTTTGTTTTGATCATAAAAGGTGTAACAACTCTAAATTTCATTGTTATTATCTTTCCGTTTATGTCGACTCATTGTACTTCGAGATTCGTTTGTAAGAAAGTTATGTTAATTAATTATGGGTATTTACAATTACATCACATCTAATCACTTATCAAACACATCGATAATTCTAAAACGTAATCACAAGTAACTATGTTACTTTAATAGCCGAGTGTGTTGATTGAACAATAACCACTTGTGCCATCGCATCGCTTATCTCATCGCAACGCAAAACGCAGTTAATTATGTGGTTCTATGTTATTTACGTGTTATGTGTGTTATGATTAAATCACTCGCAAACTCACGCGACTCGCTCTCACGCGTTGACTCGCTATTACGACGCTTAACACATCGCTTAAGCACTTGACGTCACTTTATAACTTGATTACATCGCTGAACAATCGATAAACGAACGAAAATCGAAGAGATTCTGAGTTTTTGGGCAAGTTCGCTCGAACTTGGATGACCCAAGTTCGGCCGAACTTGACTAGGCCAACATCTCACACATCAATACAAGTCAGCTCGAACTTGACTTGGAACCTCATCAACTCAGCAAGTCCGACCGAACTTGACTGAGAATCCTCAGAAATCTAACAAGTTCGCCCGAACTTGTATATGAATATACAAGTTCGACCCAACTTGACTCCATCAGCTCCCATTTTTTCCTTCTCCTATAAATACTCAGCTCTATTCTCTCATTTGAACTTGCTGCAACTTCGCTCAGAGCTCTCCTAACCCGAAACCTTTGGATCCTAAGTAAGAATCAACCCGTTTTCAAGATACAGCAATGTTTATAACGATTTCTACACAAGGTTTTACCTTCGTTTTCATCAAAACCCATTCTTTTATGAAAATCTTCATCTTTTTCTACAAAACTTCTATTTTTAACCTAGATCTACACTAAACGAGCTCGTTTGGGCTTAGCTTGGCTTCCCGAACATGAAATCTTGATGATTTCGGCTCACCAAGTGTTAGATCTATAGAAAACCTTTTAAAGACTCGATTTTTACACAAAATACGGACTTATGGACGTTAGTTTCGTTCACTTGAAGTGGAACGGAGCGTTTTGTCACTCAAAATCCCAGATCTGGAAGCACAAGGACGTTTATGCTGGTTTACACAAGCCGGACTAACCCGAACGAACCCCGAGTTCGCTTGGATCAGCCCACGCTTTTGTAAAACGGCTAAAACCGCTCTAAAAGACTCTCCGACCTAAGTTTTGCTCAGTAGCACAAGGTTTGAGGGATGGACATTTGATTTACTCAGCAAACGACGCGAAAACGCAAGATTTTGGACCCGAAAACATCAAGTTCGCTTGAGATTTAACTGTTTTTCTGCAGCTCATAGGTCAAGTTGACCGAACTTGTACCATTTCTGAACAAGTTCGACCGAACTTGTACTGAATTTCAACAAAAACTCCACAAGTTCGCTCGAACTTGTGAAGTTTCTTAAGAAGCTTCACAAGTTCGCCCGAACTTGTATAACTTCTTTGGATATTAGACACAGTTCGCCCGAACTTGTCTCACATCTCAGCAGGTCTTCACAAGTTCGCCCGAACTTGTACGGAAACATATAAGTTCGCCCGAACTTGTCCTCTGTCCAATCCAAACTTAACCGTTTCAGCAATTCGGAAGATTGATGCACTTCTGTTCGCTTACAGACTGATCCGGCGCTCTCCCCGACTCAACTCAGATCCTGAATCTCCTATAACGCACCCACTGTGAGTATACTTGAACCCCTTTTACGCCTAAACGCACTTTTGGGTGTCACATATGTTCCTATATCAAATCACATCACACGAGTCTCATATGCTTATTCAACCCGCTGTTTGTATGACTATACATGAAATCTGCTGAATTGTATGTATTGCTTGATTGCTTGTACGCCACCCTTAACGTGATAGTATACTAGAGGTTAGGGGTGCTAAACGGGTCGGTTCGCGGGTTGGCGGGTTCAACCCGACCCGAACCCGAAAATTTTACCCGACCCGAACCGACCCGAACCCGAAAATCGTATCATATATATGAACTCGAACATGACCCGAAGTTTTGTGGGTTGACCCGAACACGACCCGTTTAACCAAATTTTTTAATTTTTTTTCTAAAACTAATATATTAAAATTAAAAATTACTTAAAAAACACAAATGTATATAATAATCATATTTAAATTATAAAAGCTATGTTAATTTCTCCTTTTAAGTTATAATCATGGCATAAAATACACGCCCCATTTAATTTATGAGATAAAATATATTGTAAAAAAATATAATATAGTATAAATGTGTTAAACGGGTCAACCCGCCAACCCGACCAGGTTGACCCGAACCTGACCCGTAAACCTAAACGGGTTCGCGTGTTCAACCCGAAACTGACCCGAACCCGTTTAGACGAAACCTAAACCCGCGAATTTCGTGTTAGGTTCGTGTCGGGTTTCCAGGGTCGTGTCAGAAATTCACACCCCTACTAGAGGTTGACCCGCCACCCGGAGGCCGGGGTCGTTAAGGCTCGCATTTTACATTTCTCATTTATTTTCCTGTTTTAGGATGTGAACGCTTGTTTGCATGCCTTGATCAATCGCGATTTGTTGGTTTACTTGAATCTAGTAGTTACATAGTTCACGACTCTCTCGTATGTCATGCGGTGTTTGCTAAACGCTTTTATATCTATTATCTACGCAAAACCTGTATGCTCACCTTTACTTAATTGTATTGACGTTTTTTTTAACATATGTGGCAGGATGAGGATATGCTTTGGATGCTTAGTTTAGGTTTCGTTTTGTTAGAAATCATGTAATAAATCTAGGGAAGATCGGATCAGATTTTATGTTTAAGAGATTATGTTGAATTGTAATGGTTGTTTGAAGATTGTATGAGTTTAATAGTATGAGATATTAAATGTTGATTATTGTCTTTAAAATGATCGTTATGGAATCTCTTGATCAATCTGATTTGCCTAGTGCCACTACCCCGATGTTTCCGCCATCGGTTGGGGTGTGACAGATTGGTATCAGAGCCCATAACTATAGGAATTAGGTAGAATTGCCATGTTCGACCTAGTTGTATAGTTAGGACACCAATTTGACCATTCTTGAATTAAATGCTTAAAATACATGCCATAAAGCTTATGCGCCTTTCCTAAGGCTAACACAACTTACACTCTTGGGAACGCTCGTATAACACAAAACGAGTGGTCAAGTCGAGATTAGGTGTGAAAACCGAGAACTCTCGATGAGATCATTCACTCCGCGCATTCTCTATCGCACGAGATATCTTCGTTGAGTTAGGAGTGATATCCAAACCTCGACGAAAATCTCCAATTTTATCTAGTGGAACTCCCGATGTGATCGGTGAGCACAACCATAACTAGGAATGAAGTTATTAAGTTAGGGGTGAAACCCGCATCTTAATAACTAGTTCTAATCTTCGATTTTCAATCTCACCAAAGTCTTGACTATTCCGATGATTTGGAACACGTAGTAACCAGAAGGATAATTCTGTTAGCCGCTCGCGGTGAGAGCATCTATCTATTAGGCCAAAACGTGGGTCCAAAGTCAAAGGATGATCGAACCACTTTGGGTAGTCAAAGTCTCAAAAACCAAGACGCTCCAAAATTGATTTAAGCCATATCGTCGATTTACGCATCATCGAGTTTACTATTATTTATGTGTTTAAATTTTGAGAATTTTCGCTTGTTCGATTTCTCGCTTTATTGGTTTCTCGCTTAATCGATTTCTCGATTTATGCTTTTACTCTCCACCGAATGTATTCACAACTCGCACAGCTCTAGTAATCTAAAACGCTAAATAATCACCAACCAAACTAAAACGCTCATCTCTCTTACGTGCATGACCTCATGCGCGGTAATACTCGCTTATCTCGCTATTATATATCGCTTATTACGTTTATATCTCTCATCTCATACGCGCTACGCATGATGTAAATTAGAAGTGAATACGTGCAAAATATGTGCTTACGTGCTTATGTGATTATGTGCTTACGTGCTTATGTGCTTACGTGTTTATGTGCTTATGTAGATACGTGCTTATGTGTTTTGTGCCTTGTATGAATAATAATAATAAATATTTTAAACATAACTCTATTATAATTGAATCTCATCTAATCTAAATCCTTCATGTAGAGGTCTTCAATGGGATTACACACGAGAAGGAACATCCAGCGCAACAACGCTGACAAGCGCATCGCTTCACTGGTAGCCAAGCAAATGGCTAAAGTCATCCCTCAAATCGTCAGCGAGATTCACGCCGTCAGCAGCAATTCGTCGGTTGATTCAAAGTCCGACACTCCAAAGACTTCCTTCAACTTTAAGCAGTTTAAAGCATGTGGACCCCTCACTTTCTCTGGCACCGAAGGACAGAGTGCTATGTTCCACTGGTTCGATCCTATCGAGGTTACCTTCCGTCAGAGTGGGTGTCCCGAGGCTCTACGCACTATCAACGCCACCGGCGTGTTCCAGTCGAGGGCTCTCGATTGGTGGACAGCGGAGCGCAACAGGCGCGGGAATGACGAAGCCTATGGGCTCACTTGGGAGGAACTTAAGGAAATCATGGTGAAAGAGTTCTGTCCTCCACATGAGGTTCAAAAGTTGGAGAACGAGTTTTGGAATATCAAGCAGGATGGACCCGACAACGCTGGTCTGACGGCTCGCTTCAAGCCGTTGAGCATTCATAGTCCCAGTCAGGTGGACACCACTGAGAAAGCGATCAAGAAATACTTGCGAGCTCTACCCGATTGCGTCGCTGACTTTATTCAAGCAGCACGCCCTGTCACTATTGAGGAAACCTACCAGCTAGCCACAGAGATCAACGACAAAAGGGTTCAGGCTGGTTACTTTAAGAACAGCAAGGTTGCTAACCAAGCTATCACCGAATCTGCAGCTCCATCCGATCAGTCTCGAGAGTCGAAGAACCGTCGCCGTGGTCGCAAGCGAGAGAATCTGAGCAAGAACTGTGCACTTACTGCTCCAGCAAACCCTCAGCCGCTTCAGTCAGCCGCACCAAACGCACCTCCAGCAAAACGTGCGTATACTGGTCCTCATCCTTTGTGCTCAAAGTGCACTCATCATCATGCAGTTGGAGGCAATTGTTTTTCTGTACCAACTGCAACATCTACGGCCACTTTACTGTCAGCTGCCGTAGTGGTTCTCACCAGTCAGCTCCTCAAGCTCCCACAGCACCAGCTTTACCAGCTCCTCCCCAGGCCAATCAGCAGCAAGCACCAAGGGCACGTGCTTGTTACACGTGTGGAGACCCAAATCACTTCAACAACACATGCCCAAACCGTATCATCAAACAAGAGCCGCAGCAGCAGCCACCGCCACAGCCTCAGCAACAACCACAGGTTGTGCGTGGACGAGCCTTTAACCTCCATCACCGCCATGCTCAGAATGACAACAATGTTGTCAATGGTACGTTCCTTGTCAATGGTACGTTCCTTGTTAATGGTATTTACGCTATATGTTTATTTGATACTGGTGCTGATAATTGTTTTGTAACGTTAGAATTCGAAAAGGCTTTAAAATGTAAACGCGCTAAACTCCCAAAGACCTTCGATGTTGAAGTCGCTACCGGAAGAACCGTAACCGTTAACTCCGTCCTATATGGTTGTAATCTCGATCTCAACAACCACACCTTCTCGATTAATCTCATACCTATGCAGTTAGGTAGCTTCGATATCATAGTAGGCATGGATTTTCTTCGTGAGAATCATGCTGAAGTTGTATGCTTCGATAAAATGATTCGTTTCCCTCTTCCAAACGGTGATCAACTAAATGTTTATGGTGAAACTCACTCAAAGAAGTTGATGCTTTTGTCATGTACTCGAGCACACAAATGCTTGCAAAAGCGATGTGTTGCTTTCCTCGCCCATATCGTGAACCCGGAGAAAGAAAAGAAAACCTTCAAAGACGTTCCCGTTGTTTGTGAATTTCCTAAAGTCTTTCCCGACGACTTACCTGGTTTACCCCCTACTCGTGATGTCGAGTTCCGTATTGATTTAGTTCCCGGTGCTACTCCCGTTGCTAAAGCTCCTTATCGCCTTGCACCAGCCGAAATGCGTGAGCTATCGAACCAACTTCGAGAGCTTCTTGATAAAGGTTTCATACGCCCGAGCACTTCGCCATGGGGCGCACCCGTCCTTTTCATGAAAAAGAAGGATGGATCGTTCCGAATGTGCATCGATTATCGTGAACTTAACAAACTCACGATAAAGAACCGCTATCCTCTTCCTCGTATCGATGATTTGTTTGATCAACTTCGAGGTGCTACTTGTTTTTCTAAGATCGATTTACGTTCTGGTTACCATCAGCTACGCGTATTGGAAGAAGATATTCCGAAAACCGCTTTTCGTACTCGTTATGGCTATTTCGAATCCGTGGTCATGCCTTTTGGTCTCACAAACGCACCCGCGGTCTTCATGGATTTGATGAACCGTGTGTGTAAGGCCTTCTTGGATCGTTTCGTTATTGTTTCATCGATGACATCCTTATTTACTTGAAGTCGAGAGCCGAACATGCACGCCATCTCCGTTTAGTTCTCGAACTTCTCTAAGGTAATCGTCTTTATGCTAAGTTCTCGAAATGTGAATTCTGGCTCGAAGAAGTCCAATTTCTCGGCTACATCCTTAATAGTCAAGGGATTCACATCGACCCTGCAAAGATCGAAGCTGTCAAGAGTTGGATTATGCCGAAGAATGCACCCGAAATCCGTTCATTTCTTGGATTGGCGGGTTACTACCGTCTATTCATCGCCAAATTTTCTAAAATCGACGTTCCGCTTACCGCTTTAACCCATAAGGACGAACCTTTTGTTTGGGATTCCAAACAGAAGGAAGCCTTTCAAACCCTTAAGCGTATGCTATGCAACGCTCCCGTTCTCGCTTTCCCCGACGGAAACGACGATTTTGTTGTTTATTGCGATGCCTCTAATCTTGGTCTTGGTTATGTCCTCATACAACGAGACAAAGTTATCACGTATGCATCTCGACAACTCAAGATCCACGAGAAGAATTACACAACCCACGATCTCAAACTCGGTGTAGTTGTTTTTGCATTGAAGATATGACGACACTACCTGTACGGCACAAAGTGTACGGTCTTCACCGACCATAAGAGCTTACAACATATCTTTAATCAAAAGGAACTGAATATGCGCCAACGAAGATGGGTTGAACTTCTCAACGATTACGATTGTGAGATACGCTACCATCCCGGCAAAGTAAACGTCGTCGCTAATGCTCTTAGTCGACGAAGCTATGTGTATAGTGTTCACGACTCCCAAGCTTTGAATAATCTTGAAATCTTGATTCGCTCCGCCCAATTTGCTTGTTTTAACGAGGATACTCTGCAAGAAAAAATGAAACGTGGTGCCGAAACACAGCTTGCTGTGAAATCTAATGGTATTTATTACTATCTCGATCGTATTTGGATTCCTAGCCGTGGTAACCTTCGTGAATTGCTAATGACCGAAGCCCATAAATCTCGATACTCCATTCATTCCGGAGCCGACAAGATGTACCAGGACCTTCGTCCTAAGTATTGGTGGCCGGGCATGAAAAAGGATATCACCTTGTACGTCTCAAAGTGCTTAACTTGTTTGAAAGTTAAAGCCGAACATCAAAGACCCTCTGGTTTACTCGAACAACCCGAAACCCCGATGTGGAAATGGGAAAGTATAGCCATGGACTTCGTTACGAAACTCCCTCGCACTTCCTCTAGTCACGATAGCATTTGGGTTATCGTTGATCGTCTGACTAAATCCGCGCACTTTATTGCTATACGAGAAGACTTTAAGGTAGAACGATTAGCACGAATCTATACCGACGAAGTCATTTGTCGACACAGGATGCCTCGTGACATCATCTCTGACCGCGACGGTCGCTTTACCTCACGTCTCTGGGAGACTTTTCAATCCGCTCTCGGTACTACGCTTAATCTCAGTACCGCTTTTCACCCTCAAACCGACGGTCAGACTGGGCGAACGATCCGCACCCTCGAAGACATGCTTCGTGCGTGCATCATAGATTTCGGTGGTAATTGGGATACGCCTTTACCTTTAATCGAATTCTCGTACAATAGTAGTTATCATACCAGCATTCAAATGGCTCCTTTGAGGCACTGTATGGAAGAAAAAGTCGATCGCCTATTGCATGGCATGAGATCGGAGAAACACAAATCACCGGTCCCGAGCTAATTCAAGAAACGACAGACAAAATCCTCCAAATCAGAGACAATATCTTGAAAGCTCGGAGTCGTCAAAAGAGTTACGCCGATAAACGCCGCAATCCCCTGTAGTTCGAAGTGGGAGACCACGTTCTCCTAAAGGTTGCACCTTGGAAGGGAGTGGTCCGCTTCGGAAAGAAAGGAAAGCTAGCACCATGATACGTTGGTCCCTTTAAGATTCTGGAAAGAATTGGCAAAGTGGCCTACCGACTCGAACTACCGGAGGAACTCAACAACGTAAATCCGACTTTCCACGTCTCAAACCTCAAGAAATGCCTAGCCGAAGAGAATCTCCATGTACCTATCGAGGATCTGCAAATCAATGAGACTCTCCATTTTGTGGAAAAGCCGGTAGAAATCATGGACCGAGAGACCAAGTGTAACATTTGTGTAAAACGGCCTAAAAAACCGCACCATCTCCATTAATCAAGTGTATTATTTCAAAACTTTTTTTATTTTATTTGGTTTAAAATGGTAAATTTATGCATCTAATGATATAATAAAAAAATTAATCAATTTATAATTAATAATATCATATGATTAATCAGATTTAGCAAATTAAGTAAATAAATTAAAAACACAAAAAAAGGGGTAAACCGGGAATCGAACCCGGGTCACCCGAGTAACCGCACAACACAAACACCACCGGGACACACGCATCATTTGGTAAGTTTTGGAAATCATCTTCTATAAATATACGAAAACGAAGGTTTCCTGCAAATTCAAATCAGCAAGAATAAACCGCCGAATTCGTCCCTGTTTCTGAAATCTGGTAAGCACCAGCTGTCAATCCGCGTTAATCATTTCCGAATTTGATTCAATCCATTCTAAATTGCAATCACCCAATTCGGTTTCTAAAACTGAAATCGAGCCCCCCCCCTGTTCAACCTAATAATACTGACCCAATTCCACTATCCAACTCGCTCAATTCTTTCCCTTCAAACCATAAGCTTACTCTACTCAAACCTTTCCCCACTATTTCACCGGAAACCGCCGCTCCTCGCCGTAGAACAGAAGGAAACGCCATCGTTGGTAATAATCCTCCACCTAACTGTCTTAATTCATGTCTAGATTTCTTATCGAATAAGAGACCACACTTCTGAATTTATGGTTAATCGGGCGGGTAAATGTTTCTGGGTATTCACATGAAGAAGATGAGTTGCAGAATGTGTATGTAAATAATAAAATTCGAAATATAAACTGGGTTAGACACACAGTCTAGCGGTGAACTGTGTGCACACTAAACGAACACGATCCGAGTTCGATACTTGCAATTGGCACTGTTTTCGTTAAACTGTTCTTTTTTTTTTTTTTTTTCTAAAAACCAAATCATGCTGAAATCTATTGAGTTGTTAAATATAAAACAACTTCTATAAAATACGGGTTAAGCACCCAGCCCAACTGGTTGGGCCGGGTGCAAACCAATCGCAGAGTCACTGGTTCGAATCCCTGTTGTCGCCCCGGTTGAGATAACTTTAAAATTATGTAATTACTAAATTCTGAATGAAGCTAACAAGATTATAAGATTAATTAAAATCCAGAATATGACGGGTTAGACACGTAGCTCAGTTGGAAGAGCTGCGTGCACGTGAACGTGAGGTCCCGGGTTCGACTCTGCATACGCGCGAACATGTTCCCATCGAACCGGTCTGACAGGCTTGTCAGACTGACAAGATTTTTTTATTATTATTTTATATTTTTTTATTTTTATTTTTATTTTAATTCTAAGGTTTTATTAAAAGAAAAAAATCAAATAAAAGTTTTAAGAATATATATATTTTCAAGGGTCTAGAATATCAATACAAGCCACAAAAATAACCTAAATACCTAAACAAAGGATTTTAACCTAAATAATAATTTATTTATTTACCGAATTACCACGTTGCCATTTCTAGGTTAGTACTCCTTCATCGGATAAATTCCCAACTCGTGCGCTCTCTTTACCACTCAAGAATACGCACACAAGGTGAGTGAATCTCTACAAATTCCCCGTTTTAATCACGTTTTGGGGTGTATCATGTGACGTACTATTCCTTTATTTTATCTAAACACTTGTGCTTATATCATTTGTGATCAAAAGTGTATTGGTTGTTGTGTGATTTTATGTGGATTAAGTTTATCATTTCACTGCACGCATTTCATTAGGCCCATCAGTTACGGTGTAACATTTGTAAAAACCGGGTCTTCAAAACCCGCTCCGTTTTGTAATCAAGTACCAAGTTATAAAAGTTATATTAAATATTTATGATTATTTTGAGTTAAAACGATACATAATTAATAAATAAACTAAACTATAAAAATTATATTTGATAAAAAGTTAAAATAAAATAAATAAAAAATAATAATGAAGCTGCCGGGATTCGAACCCGGGTCAGCCAAGACTCTTCAACAACTTAACACTCACTCCCTAAACCACTCCGCCACATTGTGTTTTCTGCTAACTCTAGGAACACAAATGAATTTTATACACAAACTCAGTTAAAACCGATGGCGCCATCTGAGAAACGGTAATCGGCAAACCAAGCGTCAAATCGTTGTTTATCTCACACATTCAGTTTATAACCGATGCACGACGGTTTTTAATCAATCAGAAATTGATTAAACTTCAAGACTCATCATTGTTGGTTTTCATAACCGAAAAACCATCAAGTTCAGAATTACACAAACTCCAGACCACTCTCGCGATTCAGAGAGATCATACCAATACTCCATTTCCTTTTCGTCGCATTTTCAGACCATCAGAGCGCCTAAAACAGCTCGCCGGAATTCTCTGCAAAAGTCGCTGGAAAACCGTATTCAACTCAAACCGGTAAAATACTTCTGCTTTACGGTTTCAGTCTATTGTTAGAACCATACTAACATTAACCCATCGCTCATAATCAACCACAGACGACATTGCTGGACTTTCTGTGTTCGCCGGAAAATTTCTGAAATTGTCGGAAACTCGTTAATTACCGGTATGCACATTCCAACGTACTGATAATCAATACTCATTAGTTCAATTTCACATCTAATCCCTTAAACCTGTTAATTGATTCTCACAGCCGAAGGTTTCAAAAACAGAGCCGACAAGTTTCGCCGGACTCGCTGAAGAAGACAACCTGTTCGGTATCTTCTTTCCCCAAACTTTTCGGTTCAATACATTCAAACTGGACATCATGTTTATTAACTAAATTAATCACGAATCGGTTGTTTGATTGATGTCTGCGTTTGTAATGAAGAAGACGAGTTCAGTGATGACATAAGAGTAATTAAAATCGGAATTATAAACGGGTTAGACACACAGTCCAGCGGTGGACTGTGTGCAAACAAAAACTATACACGTCCCGAGTTCGATCCCTGCTACACGCACACCTTGTGTAATAAAATGCCTTTTTGATCAAGAACTAAACCGGGTTAACTCAGATAGTTGTTAAGTATAATAAAAACCTAGATAATAACCGGGTTAGACACACAGTCCAGCGGTGGACTGTGTGCAACATGAACTACACGTCGCGCGTTCGAAACCCGTCACGAGCACCGGTCCGATTGAATTAAAATGTTTTTGCAAATAAAGGAAATTCGGTTAAATCGAATAAGTGTATAAATATAATTAAAAACGAGATTATTTCGGGTTAGACACGTAGCTCAGTTGGTAGAGCTGCGTGCACGCGAACGGGAGGTCGCCGGTTCGAATCTCACCCGGCGCAGATTAATTCGCTGACCGAACCGGTCAACGGTCAACGGTCAACGCTAAAAAAATAATTTTTTTTAAATATTTTTATTTACTTAATTTAATTTAAAAATCAATTAAAAATACTTAAAAATAACATTTTTAAAGATAGAAAATAGCCATAAACTCACAAAAATATATCTAAAAATTTCATTAAAATCCTTAATAAAATCCATCCATTTAATATATTTTTCCATTATTATTTAGGTTAGTATTCCTCGTTGATCCGCTCATCTAAATCGTGCGCATCTCACCATCTCCAATCCAACGCACCCAATGTGAGTGAATCTTACAAATTCCCCGTTTTAATCACGTTTTGGGGTGTATCATGTGTCTTTGTATATATATATATTATTACTAAACCATTGTGCATATATCATATCATGAACTTGTGTATTCAGTTTGTTGCTGTTAAGTAGTTATTATTGGATGCAATTTATTATTCAGTACATGCAATTTCATAGGCCGCCGCTCCCCATTACATTATGAGCGTTGAGCATGTTCCCCATTTTATTATGCGGTTGAACCTGGCGTGCCCACATACGATCGGCTCCGTTTGATTGAGCCTTGATCGCACAGACAATTTCATTTTCAGTACATGCAATACGATCGGCTCCGTTTGATTGAGCCTTGATTGCACAGTTTCATTTATGTTATTTACAGTATGATGTTGGTATATTCATGTATGCTGCCATGTGTTATTGTATGTTATAGTTGTGACTGCTAATTGCCATTACTTGATTATTTACATTTGCTCATCTATGGTTATGCACAAATTTTCATTTGATAAACTAACAATTAATTTATTAATTAATGTTTATCTAATAAGGTTCACTCGCCAACTTATGTTGACCCAAAACCCCCATTTTACACATGATACAGGTGAAGCAGCTGCAGCTAGGAACACATAGGATTTGGACTAGAAGAATAAAACGATATAGTGTTGGGATTGTTATGTTTGTTTTATTTTCTTTGTATTGAATGAACATGTTTGGATATTTGAGAATGTAACTTTGACTTTATTAAATATGAAACATAATAGTAAATGTCATGAGCTTTGGTGATAACCCAATTATACCCCGACTCTTATTCCGCTGCGGGTCGGGGTGTGACATACGGGTTGAGCATCAGGTGCCTCATTAGATCGGCTCCGTTTGATTGAGCCTTGATCTCAAATACATCATCATTCATGTCATATATTCATTCAACGTGATTTGTGATTGTTTACATTTATATATTTGCTCACATGTGATTTATGCACGAATTTTCCCTAATAAATAAAACAAGAAAATTATGAAAAATGTTTTATCAAGTTTCACTCGCCAACTTTTGTTGACCCAAAATCTCCCCTGTTTTACACATGATACAGGTGATCCAGTTGAGGAAAGAAACACTTAGGATGGCCTAGAAGAATAAACAAGTTATTGCTTTGGAATAAACATTTAGTTTTATTTTCCTTTGTAATTGTATGAATTTTATTTATTGGATATTTAAGTTTGTAATTTGAATTTAATAAATATGAAACTTCTTAGTAAATATCATGAGCTTTGGTGATAACCCAATTATGCTCCGACTTTTATTCCGCTGCGGGTCGGGGTGTGACAGATTGGTATCAGAGCTTGTGACTATAGGAATATAGGATAGGTTATTAGACCCTTAGAGCCTATACTACAGTTGATTAAATTTTAATTGTTTATGCGTTACATGCAAAATTCATGATGTTTATATGTTTCATGTTTATTTTCACACCCAATATTTTGCAAGCACGCTCACAAGTACATGTTAATATGCAATGCTCATCATAATTCATATCCTCATAACATATCATATCTATGAGAGCAGACACCTCACGATTTCCATGATTTTTGCAATGATTTTGTATTTTTCAAATCATATCAAAGTGAGTTCTCACGACCGGCATGTAGTAACTGGAAGGGTACGAGTACCGGTAGTCGGAACGTCCTGTCTAGGCTTGGCATTCGTACAAATCCAAAGTAAAGGACCGGTTTGCCTACCTGGGGACTAACGATGAGAGTACGAAGGACCTATTAGGCCAAAGCATGCCATACCAAACGTCGTGTGAACTAACCCCACTTTGAGCTGTCATTGTGTCTACACCTGGACACCCTCCTACCATACATCTCGCAATCATGTTTTACGATTTTCATTGGGGTGGTGCGAGTGTTAACCCGCCGAAACCAATGTGAATCCTACCAAGCCCACTAGTCATGGGGGCCCACATGACTACACAGGCAATGTCACACCCCGACCCGCAGCGGAAAAGGTGACCGGGGCATAATTGGGTTATCATCAAAGCTCATGACATTTATTATAACGTTTCATATTCATTATTACAGTTTAATGGAAAATATACAATCATAATTACATCATGTCCTAACATCATTCTAGACTTCATTGTTTTCTTCTAAGGCATTTCCTATGTTTTCCTTGCTTCATCCTGTTCACCTGTATCATGTGTAAAAATGGTTTTTGGATCAACAAAAAGTTGGCGAGTGAATCCTATGAAAAACATTTGAACAAGTGTATTGAATTGATTATAAAATAAAGTGCACAACCACATATGAGTAATTATAGATGTAAACATATTCGCAAAAACACTTAATATCAGATAATGCACACACATACAATAATAAATTGTTTTGAGGCACGCGTTGCTCAACTCGTCTCCCACGAGGAATTGATGGGCCTAATGAATGAATTTTAAGGCACGCGTTGTTCTACGAACTGATGGGACTAATGAATGATTTGCATACAACTAGACAATACGTAATACATGACTACAAATAATGTTTACATGCTAAGTATAAATCATAATATGGTATGGCACAAGTTTAAATAAACGAGTTAATTTTAGTGACACATGACACACCCCAAAACGTGTAATTAAAAAGGGGAGTTGTAAGATTCACTCACATTGGGTGCGTTCGGTTGATGATGTTGAATGCGCACGAAGTTGGTTTTAACCACGAGTGAAACTAACCTAGATAATGGCATAATGGTTCGGTAAGTAAGCGGATTTTATTAATCAATTTTAGTAGGATTGTTGGATGTATTTTTGTGAGTTTAAGGCTATTTTCTAACCTTAAAAATGTTATTTTTAAGTATTTTTAATGTAAATAAATAAATAAAAGAAATAAAAAAATATTGATTTTTGACTGTTGACCTGTTGACCGTTGACTTGTTGACCGATTTTATTGTGAAATTGTGTGCGCCGAGTGAGGCTCGAACTCGAGACCTCCCGTTCGCGTGCACGCAGCTCTACCAACTGAGCTACGTGTCTAACCCGAAATATTTCTGTTTTTAATTATATTTATACTTTAATTGAATTAATCCGAAAATCATTTATTTCAAAAACGATTTAAATGACTCGCTCGGTGTTCTCCACTGGTCTCGAACCCGGGACCTGTGGGTTAGGTTAACACACAGTCCACCGCTGGACTGTGTGTCTAACTTGGTAAATACTCTGATTTTTATTATACATATATACAAACTACATTATTTCATTTCTGCCTTATATAAAAAGTTTGATAATTGTCCGGACCGGTGCGGTAGTCTGGACTCGAACTCGTGACATGTGATTTAAACGTTCACACAGTCCACCACTGGACTGTGTGTCTATCTTGGTTATTATTCCGGTTTTTATTAAACTTAACATCTATTGCAGTGAATCCGGTTCAGTTAAAAAAAGAACATTTTTTTTAAGGCGAGTGTGCGTGGGACAAGAATCGAACTCGGGACGTAAGCGTGTTTTATTTGCACACAGTCCACCGCTGGACTGTGTGTCTAACCCGAGATATATCTTGATTTTAATTAAACATATACAATACTGAAACTTCATCTTCTTCGTTGGACTCAACCAGAAACGGAGTCTGACTGGTTCGACGACTTAATCATGTTCTTTAGTGTGTTGTGAGTAATTACCTGTGAGATAAATAAAAAGAATGAGAGATTAAGTGTAAGATATACCGAACAGGACTCCTCTGTTTCTCCGGCGAAACTCCGATGTCAGCAGGTTATTCCGGCGACGTGTGTCTTGCGGCAGAGGGTCTTCAGCGAGCTTGAGATGAATGTGGGTGGCTTTGGTATGAGCTCTGGGTGTTCAGTAAGGCACAGAGGTGAAAGGCTCGGTTTTCCGGCGAGTTGCAGAAGTTCTCCGGTGAGTGAAATTATGTTGGGAAAGAGTGTGATTGTGAGCGAAAAAGCTAACAGAGGTTAGAGGGAGTATTTATAGGGCAGAACATCGACGAATTTAGTCCGTTTCCCGTCTTGATTCGTCGGTTAGAAATTTTCCGGCGGTTATAACATGTGTCGCGGATTCAGACGTCGGTTATAACCGATGTGATAGTTAATGTTTACGTTAAGTCATTGATAACCGACGCCGTTTGACGAAATCGTCGGATTTTCCGGCGTCAACGGATTTGGGCGCGTCAGTTGACTGGATTTGATTTCTGTTCTCATTATTTGAATTAATTGTCTGGATGTATTACTAAATAATACAAGTGGCGAAGTGGTTTGATGGATGAGTGTTAAGTCATTGCTGAATTCGCTGGCTGACCCGGGTTCGAAACCCGGCAGCAGCCTTTTATTTTTATTTCATTATTTTAAATAATTTTTCCAATATAAAATATATATTCCAATATACTTATTAATTATGTATCGTTTAAAAATAATTTGGGCATTAAATACGCAACGAAATTTTTAACTGATTGTTCGGTTAATAAACGGAGCGGGTTTGGTAAATCCGGTTTTTGACGGATGTTACAGTATCCCCTGCTTTTTAGAAATTTCGTCCCGAAATTTAAGTAGTGACATATTTGTCTAAAAAGGATGGTGTTTAGTTTGACAGTTACATGCTTAGAAAAAAGAGTAAGAGTTTAAGTTTTTGTTTGAGGCGGTAACGTTCCTTGTAAGGGTTGAGTACCCTGCTACAGGAATCGCTTTTTGTTGCCTACGGTAAAAAATATTGATAAGCGGAGTTGATTCACTAAGTATGATATCATGCGTAAGAGTTTTGATATGTTCGGAAAGATAAGGTCATATCCTAAAACAAAATTTCTGATACTACAACCTACATGGAACTTCTCATAACCGCCTGACAATGCCTCTGATCCTTTGGCAAGAATACTTATATATAGGAAGTACCAGCGGCGTATCCACCATATTCTTGTCAAATTTTCATTGGTTTTATCAGTAAGTTATGATTGGTCCTATGATGTGACTCTAGAACATAAATAAACACCACAACCAATGTACCAAGAAATTACTAAATCCTACATAGAACTTCTCATGACCGCCTGATAATGCCTCTGATCCTTTGACAAGAATACTTATATATAGGAAGTACCAGCGGCGTATCCACCATATTCTTGTCAAATTTTCATTGGTTTTATCAGTAAGTTATGATTGGTTCTATGATGTAACTCTAGAACATAAATACAACAACCAATATCTGAGTCCAAATTCTGATAGCATACATGTTTGAATGGTGAAAGTTCCTCTCTCGTTTGTTATGATGGAGAGGTTAGTTTATGTAGAAATAGAACACAATCCAATTTCTTTAAATGGTAAGATGATATGAATGTTAAATCAGTGAATGTAACACAAATTTCAACCAAGACAATACTAAATCCTACATGGAACTTCTCATAACCGCCTGATAATGCCTCTGATCCTTTGGCAAGAATACTTATATATAGGAAGTACCAGCGGCGTATCCACCATATTCTCGTCAAATTTTCATTGGTTTTATCAGTAAGTTATGATTAGTCCTATGTGACTCTAAAACATAAATAATCACACAACCAAAGCTTGAGTCTAAATTCTGATAGTATACATGTTTGAATGATGACAGTACCTCTCTCGTTTGTTATGATGGAGAGGTTAGTCTATGTAGAAAATGGAAACACAATCCAATTTCTTTAAATAATGAGATGATATGAATGCTAAATCAGGGAGTATAACACAAACTTCAACCAAAACAATACTAAATCCTATATGGAACTTCTCATAACCGCCTGATAATGCCTCTGATCCTTTGACAAGAATACTTATATATAGGAAGTACCAGCGGCGTATCCACCATATTCTTATCAAATTTTCATTAACTTTATCCGCAAGTTATGATTGGTTCTATGTGACTCTAAAACAAACACAACAACCAACACTTGAGTCTTAATTCTGATAGTATCTATGTTTGAATGATGACAATACCTCTCTCGTTTGTTGTGATGGAGAGGTTAGTCATTGTGGAAGTGAGACATAGCTCAACTTCTTTAAATGATGAAATTGAAATACGCTGAAATGTATGATGAACAAACTTTGACCAAAACATACTAAATCCTACATGGAACCTCTCATAACCGCCTGATAATGCCTCTGATCCTTTGACAAGAATACTTATATATAGGAAGTACCAGCGGCGTATCCACCATTCTCTTGTCAAATTTTCATTGACTTTATCCGCAAGTTATGATTAGTTCTATGTGACTCTAAAACAAACACAACAACCACAACTTGAGTCTTAATTCTGATAGTATCCATGTTTGAATGATGACAATACCTCTCTCGTTTGTTGTGATGGAGAGGTTAGTCTATGTAGAAAATGGAATACAATCCAATTTCTTTAAATGGTAAGATGCTATAAATGCTAAATCAGTAAGTACAAAACAAACTTCAATCAAAACAATACTAAATTCTACACGGAACTCCTCATAACCGCCAGATATGCCTCTGATCCTTTGACAAGAATACTTATATATAGGAAGTACCAGCGGCGTATCCACCATATTCTTATCAAATTTTCATTGGCTTTACCGTAAGTTATGATTAGTTCTATGTGACTTTAAAACATAAACAAACTGAAATAGTAATTCGCATTAGGATCCTTGGATAAGATTCCCATTTATAACTGGGATACGGGAAAATTGAGATAACATAAAGGAAAACATAAAAACTAAGCGGTTGGAGTTGCATCTTGATTTCCGGTGAAGGGGACTAGTTGGGTGGTTTCGTTTGGGCCGTCATTATCTTCAACAGGGTTGGCGTTGATGTTGAAAACTCTTCCTCTTGCTGGTGGCCTAGTGATTGGGTTTTCTTGATTTACTTGGTTAACTGGGTTTGATTGAGCTTGAGCGTTTATGATGTTAACCAATCGAGGGCACGTGTTTCTAAAGTGGGTAGGGTCGCCACAATTGAAACAAGCTCGAACATATGGGAACATGGGGTATTGGGGTTGTTGATAGGTTTGGATCATGTTTTGAGGAGGGGGTGAGATTTGGTTTTGAGGGGTGCGGCAAACCTTGCTCAAATGACCATAGCGTCCACAATTCGCACATAGTCGACAAGGTAAGGTAGATGGATGGTGATAAAAACAGGTGTTACATCGAGGGTGAGGTCCAAGGTATGGTTTCTTATTTGGGTAAGTTGAGTTGGGTGCTACTTGAGTGATTGGAATAGCTTGGATGGGTATGGCTTGTGAAATTGGTTGATTACGTTGTGTGACAGCGAAAAGTTGCCCGTCTCGTTTTCTCTTAAAAGTGGGTTGAGAAGGGAATTCGGTTTGGGTGGAGTTTGAAGTTTCAGTCGATGCCTTATCCTTCTTCTTCTCCTCCTTGAAGTCTTTGTTCCGGATTCGGTTTTCGGTGAGCTCTGTAGCTAACTCCATTGCTGCTTCCAAAGTTGCAGGCGTGGTACTTATTATAGAGTCTTGAATTTTTGACGGAAGACCTCGAATGTAGTGCTCGATCAAACGGTAAAGAGGAGTGAACAAGTTGGGAACCATTTGATTTAACTCGAGGAATCTTTTGTTGTATGTGGTGTGGTCGCCTTCCTTTTGCTTCAACGAATAGAACTCATCTTCTGATTTCTTGATTTCGCTCCTCGGGCAAAACCGTCTTGTCATGATTTCCTTCAACTCTTCCCAAGTCAAAGTCATAGCGTCTTCAACGCCTCGTTTGGCCTTCTCTGTATTCCACCAAGTAAGTGCTATTCCATATAAATGACCGGTAGCATATCGCACTTTGCGATCATCAGGGCAATCGCAATTTAGAAAAGTGTTCTCCATTTCTTCAAACCAATGGAGGAGAGCGGTGAGACCTTCAGTCCCTTCGTATTTTGGAGGGTCGCAGGATTTGAAATGCTTGTATGTGCATTTAGTGGTATTTGGGGGAGGGTTGATAACATTTTGAACTTCTTGATTGACGGGATTAGCGGTAAGGGCTTGTTGGACTTGAACCACAATGTTGGGTATTACGGCAGCCATTTGTTGAGCGATTAGGGCAGCCATGCGCTCGCGAGCTTTTCCTGCTCTCATCTTCCTACGAGCGGAATTAGAAGACATCTACAAGGAATACATATCAAGAGTATGAGTTGGATGCTTTTGAGATCATGTGTCGTATTTAGGAATGAACATTCATAAAATAAACATAGCAAAATAATTCTACTACATCCATAGGATGTCTTGGGCTTTGATCGTAATTGGGCCTTGCATGCCGCCATACTTCACCTTCGTAATCATGTGGGCCCCCATGAGTACCGGGTTTTTCATATGGTTCGCATGTGTTAGCCTGGTTACGTATGCTAAAACCCGGAGAAAATCGAGAAATATGTAACGTATGATATTCGGAATGTGTCCAGGTATGGACACGGTGACACCTCAAAGTGGGGTTAGTTCGAACGACGTTTGGTGTGGCATGCTTTGGCCTATTAGGTCCTTCGTACTCTCATCGTTAGTCCCCAGGTAGGCAAACTGGTCCGTTATATTGGATTTATACGAATGCCAACCTAGACAGGACGTTCCGACTACCGGTACTTGTACCCTTCCAGTTACTACATGCCCGTCGCAGAACTTACTTTGATGGGATTTGAAAATTGCGACAAAATCTTTGAATAACAAAAGTATGAAGATGATTTGAATATATGAACATTGAAATATGTATGATGAATGTGTATGTAAGTATGTATGTTTGACTGTAAGTATAAACAAATATGAAACAAATAAATATCACAAGTTTGCATGTAACCACATAAACAATTTAAAATCTAGTCAACTATAGTATTGGCTCTATGGGTCTAATAACCTATCCTATATCCCTATAGTCATGGCTCTGATACCAATCTGTCACACCCCGACCCGCAGCGGAAAAGGTGACCGGGGCATAATTGGGTTATTATCAAAGCTCATGACATTTATTATAACGTTTCATATTCATTATTATAGTTTAATGGGAAATATACAATCATAATTACATCATGTCCTAACATCATTCTAGACTTCATTGTTTTCTTCTAAGGCATTTCCTATGTTTTCCTTGCTTCATCCTGTTCACCTGTATCATGTGTAAAATTGGTTTCTGGATCAACAAAAAGTTGGCGAGTGAATCCTATGAAAAACATTTGAACAAGTTTATTGAATTGATTATAAAATAAAGTGCACAACCACATATGAGTAATTATAGATGTAAACATATTCACAAAAACACTTAATATCAGATAATGCACACACATACAATAATAAATTGTTTTGAGGCACGCGTTGCTCAACTCGTCTCCCACGAGGAACTGATGGGCCTAATGAATGAGTTTTAAGGCACGCGTTGTTCTACGAACTGATGGGCCTAATGAATGATTTGCATACAACTAGACAATATGTAATACATGACTACAAATAATGTTTACATGCTAAGTATAAATCATAATATGGTATGGCACAAGTTTAAATGAACGAGTTAATTTTAGTGACACATGACACACCCCAAAACGTGTAATTAAAAAGGGGAGTTGTAAGATTCACTCACATTGGGTGCGTTCGGTTGATGATGTTGAATGCGCACGAAGTTGGTTTTAACCACGAGTGAAACTAACCTAGATAATGGCATAATGGTTCAGTTAGTAAGCGGATTTTATTAATCAATTTTAGTAGGATTGTTGGATGTATTTTTGTGAGTTTAAGGCTATTTTCTAACCTTAAAAATGTTATTTTTAAGTATTTTTAATGTAAATAAATAAATAAAAGAAATAAAAAAAAATATTGATTTTTGACTGTTGACCGTTGACTTGTTGACCGATTTTATTGTGAAATTGTGTGCGCCGGGTGAGGCTCGAACTCGAGACCTCCCGTTCGCGTGCACGCAGCTCTACCAACTGAGCTACGTGTCTAACCCGAAATATTTCTGTTTTTAATTATATTTATACTTTAATTGAATTAATCCGAAAATCATTTATTTCAAAAACGATTTAAATGACTCGCTCGGTGTTCTCCACAGGTCTCGAACCCGGGACCTATGGGTTAGGTTAACACACAGTCCACCGCTGGACTGTGTGTCTAACTTGGTAAATACTCTGATTTTTATTATACTTATATACAAACTACATTATTTCATTTCTACCTTATATAAAAAGTTTGATAATTGTCCGGACCGGTGCGGTAGTCTGGACTCGAACTCGTGACATGTGATTTAAACGTTCACACAGTCCACCACTGGACTGTGTGTCTATCTTGGTTATTATTCCGGTTTTTATTAAACTTAACATCTATTGCAGTGAATCCGGTTCGGTTAAAAAAAGAACATTTTTATTAAGGCGAGTGTGCGTGGGACAAGAATCGAACTCGGGACGTAAGCGTGTTTTATTTGCACACAGTCCACCGCTGGACTGTGTGTCTAACCCGAGATATATCTTGAATTTAATTAAACAAATAAAATACTGAAACTTCATCTTCTTCGTTGGACTTAACCAGAAACGGAGTCTGACTGGTTCGACGACTTAATCATGTTCTTTAGTGTGTTGTGAGTAATTACGTGTGAGATAAATAAAAAGAATGAGAGATTAAGTGTAAGATATACCAAACAGGACTCCTCTGTTTCTCCGGCGAAACTCCGATGTCAGCAGGTTATTCCGGCGACGTGTGTCTTGCGGCAGAGGGTCTTCAGCGAGCTTGAGATGAATGTGGGTGGCTTCGGTATGAGCTCTGGGTGTTCAGTAAGGCAAAGAGGTGAAAGGATCGGTTTTCCGGCGAGTTGCAGAACTTCTCCGGCGAGTGAAATTATGTCGGGAAAGAGTGTGATTGTGAGCGAAAAAGCTAACAGAGGTTAGAGGGGGTATTTATAGGGCAGAACATCGACGAATTTAGTCCGTTTTCCGTCTTGATTCGTCGGTTAGAAATTTTCCGGCGGTTATAACTTGTGTTGCGGATTCAGACATCGGTTATAACCGATGTGATAGTTAATGTTTACGTTAAGTCATTGATAACCGACGCCGTTTGACGAAATCGTCGGATTTTCCGGCGTCAACGGATTTGGGCGCGTCAGTTGACTGGATTTGATTTCTGTTCTCATTATTTGAATTAATTATCTGGATGTATTACTTAATAATACAAGTGGCGGAGTGGTTTGATGGATGAGTGTTAAGTCATTGCTGAATTCGCTGGCTGACCCGGGTTCGAAACCCGGCAGCAACCTTTTATTTTTATTTCATTATTTTAAATACTTTTTCCAATATAAAATATATATTCCAATATACTTATTAATTATGTATCGTTTAAAAATAATTTGGGCATTAAATATGCAATGAAATTTTTAACTGATTGTTCGGTTAATAAACGCAGCGGGTTTGGTAAATCAGGTTTTTTACGGATGTTACAGGCAATGGTATGGGGGACATTTGGAGGCCCAAACATGAGCAAACCCAAGACATCCTATGGATGTAGTTAAATTATTTTCAGTTATGTTGTTTTTCATTCTTTTTACGACACATGACACCTAGAAAATTCTTAAACTCACAATCTTCCAACATATGTTCCTGTAGATGTCGGCTAGGCAATTACGTGCAGGAAAGTCAAACGAACACTTGGCCACACAAATCGCTAAACAAATGGCCGCAGTGCTTCCTGACATCGTGCTTCAAGTTCAACAAGCTCTCACCGCTACTCCCATCAACCCTTCCAACCAAGAAGACCAGAGCGTCGCCAACCCTCTTTCCAAGACCTCCAAGTGCACCTACAAACACTTCAAATCCTGCGATCCCCCAAAATATGAAGGGACTGAAGGTGTCACCGCTCTCCTTCACTGGTTTGAAGAGATGGAAAACACCTTCCTCAATTGCGACTGTCCCGAGGACCGTAAGGTACGTTACACGACTGGAAGACTGTTTGGGGTAGCCCTTACTTGGTGGAACACGGAGAAGGGTAAGAGAGGAGTTGAAGATGCCATGGCCTTAACATGGGAAGAGTTAAGGGAAATCATGACAAGACGTTTCTGTCCAAGAAGCAAAATCAAAAAGCTGGAAGACGAGTTCCACGCTCTGAAACAAAAGGAAGGAGACCACACTTCGTACAATAAGAGATTTCTCGAGTTGAATCAGATGATCCCCAATTTGTTCACCCCCTTATACCGCTTAGTCGAACACTACATTCGAGGCCTCCCCTCGAAAATCCAAGATTCGGTTTTAAGCACTTCGCCTGCAACACTTGAAGCCGCAATGGAGTTAGCTACAGAACTCACTGAAAATCGCATTCGAAACGGCAAGTTCAAAGATGAGAAGAAGAAAGCACCCATTGAGACCCCAACTCCAAACCACCCAGTCTCATCCTCGAAGTTTGCTGGTAAGAGGAAGCGAAATGGCAAGAATTTTGCTGTCACTCAAACCAACCCTCCTATCACTGCTGCACCAATCACCCAAATTGCCCCTCCAGCTGCACCATTCAAAAGGCCATACACTGGTCCACACCCAAAGTGTAACCGTTGTCAGTATCATCACCCTCCCGAAAACCCCTGCCAACATTGCACAAGTTGTGGCCGTGCGGGTCACACTATCCAAACCTGCCGTACCCTTCAGCGAATGAACTGCAGTCAACCTCCAACCCAAACCCAAAATCAAATGGTGGGCCAAGCCCAACAACCCTTACTTCTACCACCTGCACAACATGCAGCCCAATCTTACTACCAACCTAACTACCCCATGATGCAACCCATGCGAGCTTGTTTCAACTGTGGGGACCCAAACCACTTTAGGAACACTTTTCCACGCTTAGTGAACATCATCCATGCCCAAGCTCAAGCGAATCCGGTAAACCAAGCTAACCAAGCTCCTCCACCTGCCAGAGGAAGAGCTTTCAATATCAATGCCAACCAAGCCAGGGCTGACAACAACATGGTCAACGGTACGTTTCTCATCAATGGTAGTTATGCATCCATATTATTCGATACTGGTGCGGATAAGAGCTTTGTGTCCTTAGAATTCGAACCTATCCTCGACCAACCTCATGTTAATCTCATTGAATCTCTAACGGTAGAAGTTGCTGACGGAAAACCCACTTCATTAAATTCTATTATACGCAATTGTACTCTCACCCTAAACGATCACGATTTTTCAATTGACCTCATTCCTATGAAGTTGGGAAGTTTCGATGTTATAATCGGTATGGACTGGCTCAGCCAGCATCACGCTGAGGTGGTGTGCCACGGAAAATTCATTCGCATTCCTCTTGCAGACGGTCAGACACTACGTATTTTTTGGGGAAACCCCTTCGAAGGGACTAAAATTGATGTCCTGCCTTCAAGCTCGACGTTATCTCCGCAAGAACTATGTCGCATTTCTAACTCATGTCGTCAAGAAGAGAGGCAAGGAGAGGAAACTCGAAGATATCCCAATTGTGAAGGAATTCCCACAAGTTTTTCCCGACGACATTTCAGTACTTCCTCCTGTGAGAGAAGTCGAATTTCGCATCGATCTTGTACCTGGCGCTACGCCGGTCGCAAAATCTCCTTATAGGTTAGCCCCATCCGAGATGCAAGAGCTGGCCAGTCAACTGCAAGAGCTGACTGACAAAGGATTCATACGTCCTAGCTCATCGCCTTGGGGTGCACCTGTTCTTTTTGTGAAGAAGAAAGATGGAACGTGTCACATGTGCATTGATTATAGAGAACTCAACAAGTTGACGGTTAAAAATCGCTATCCACTGCCTCGCATTAATGACCTCCTAGACCAACTTCAAGGCGCCACCTGCTTTTCAAAAATCGACCGGTTATCATCAGCTTAGAGTGCGCGAAGAAGATATCCCAAAAACCGCCTTCCGGACTCGTTATGGTCATTACGAGTTCATGGTCATGCCCTTCGGTTTAACCAACGCCCCCGCTGTCTTCATGGATTTAATGAATAGGGTATGCAAAACCTACCTCGACCGTTTCGTCATAGTCTTCATCGACGACATCCTTATCTACTCCAAGTCTAAATCCGATCATGAGCGACACCTTCGACTCATCCTTACACTCTTAAGGACTGAAAAGCTTTACGCTAAGTTCTCAAAATGCGAATTCTGGTTAGGAGAAGTACAATTCCTTGGACATGTCGTCAATGACAAGGGAATTCATGTCGATCCTTCAAAAATCAAGGCAGTACAGGAATGGCAAGCGCCACGTACCCCTACCGAAGTTAGGTCATTTCTTGGTTTGGCTGGTTACTATCGACGCTTCATTGCCAACTTTTCCCGTATCGCTGTACCACTCACGGCCTTGACTCACAAAGGAAAACCCTTCATTTGGGGACCTAAGAAAGATGAGGCTTTCCAAACTTTAAAGCAAGGCTTTGTGACGCACCTGTCCTTACACTCTCCGAGGGTTGCGATGACTTCGTGGTTTATTGCGACGCGTCAGGGCAAGGACTAGGCTGTGTATTGATGCAAAGAAGAAAAGTGATAGCCTATGCCTCTAGGCAACTCAAGTTCATGAGAAGAATTACACCACCCACGACCTAGAACTTGGAGCCGTTGTGTTCGCTCTCAAGATATGGAGGCATTACCTCTACGGTACCAAGTGTGAAATATACACTGACCACAAGAGTCTCCAACATATCTTCAACCAGAAAGAGTTGAATATGAGGCAACGAAGATGGGTCGAACTTCTCAACGACTACGACTGTGAAATTCGGTATCATCCTGGCAAGGCAAACGTGGTGGCCGATGCGCTCAGTCGAAAAGGTTATGCGAACTCCATTCGTCTTCTATGTTCGCAAATCATAACCGACATCAAAGAGCTCAGCATGTTTCTATAACAGAAAATGACGTACGCGATGAGCTGTCATGTGGAGCTGAACTCAAAATCGAAACCAAACCCGACGGTATTCTATACTATTTAAACCGCATATGGATTCCTGATCGCGATAACCTTCGTGATTTCCTCATGAATGAGGCACACAAAACACGATACTCTGTACACCCAGGAGCCGATAAGATGTATCAAGACCTACAATACACCTACTGGTGGCCTGGCATGAAAAAGGATATCGCTGTTTTAATTTCCAAGTGCCTTACCTGTTCCAAAGTAAAAGCTGAACATCAAAGACCTTCAGGACTTCTAGTCCAACCCAAAATACCTTTATGGAAGTGGGAAAACATAACCATGGACTTCATTACCGGGTTACCTCACACCTCCAGTGGGTATGACACCATATGGGTAATAATCGATCATCTTACAAAGTCACCTCACTTCATTCCGATTCGCGAGGACTTCAAGAACGAGAAGTTAGCTCGTATCTACATCAGCGAGATCGTAAGCCGTCATGGAGTACCATTAAGCATCATATCAGACCGTTATGGTCGTTTCACTTCACGAACATGGCGAGCCGTACAAACCGCTTTGGGTACACGGTTAGACCTCAGTACTGCCTTTCACCCTCAAACTGATGGTCAATCTGAACGCACCATCCAAACCCTTGAAGACATGCTACGAGCATGTGTCATAGACTTCAAAGGGAACTGGGACGTTCACCTACCGTTAGTTGAGTTTTTGTACAACAATAGCTATCATTCAAGTATCGGCATGGCCCCTTTCGAAGCTTTGTATGGTCGTAAGTGCCGATCTCCAGTATGTTGGCTCGAAATCGGTGAAGCGCAAATCACCGGACCTGAATTGATCCAAGAAACAACCGACAAAATCCTTCAAATTCGAAACAATCTTCTAGCGGCTCAAAGTCGTCAAAAGAGTTATGCTGACAAACGATGAAAGCCCTTGGAGTTTGACATTGGTGATCAAGTACTTTTAAAAGTATCACCGTGGAAGGGAGTGGTTCATTTTCGCCAGAAGGGCAAGCTAGCACCACGCTACGTAGGACCTTTCAAGATACTCGAAAGAGAAGGTCCTGTAGCATACAAGCTTGACCTACCAGAAGAGCTTAACAGAATTCATCCCACATTCCACGTATCAAACTTGAAAAAGTGCCTCGCCAATGAAAACCTCCATATTCCTCTAGAAGACATTCAAGTCGATGAATCGATGCACTTCGTTGAAAGACCAGTAGAAATCATGGATTTCAGTGAGAAGCGTTTAAGGCGAAGTCGTATTCCAATTGTCAGGGTATGTTGGGAGTCAAAACGAGGACCCGAGTTTACTTAGGAACGTGAAGACTCAATGCGCGAAAAGTACCCGCATCTTTTCCCAGTTACAACTGCTACTTAAATTTCGAGACGAAATTCCTAAAAGTAGGGGATACTGTAACATCTGTGTAAAACGGGCCTCAAAAACCCGCACCATCTCCATTAATCAAGTGTATTATTTCAAATTTTTTTTATTTTATTTGGTTTAAAATGGTAAATTTATGCATCTAATGATATAATAAAAAAATTAATCAATTTATAATTAATAATATCATATGATTAATCAGATTTAGCAAATTAAGTAAATAAATTAAAAACATAAAAAAAGGGGTAAACCGGGAATCGAACCCGGGTCACCCGAGTAACCGCACAACACAAACACCACCGGGACACACGCATCATTTGGTAAGTTTTGGAAATCATCTTCTATAAATATACGAAAACGAAGGTTTCCTGCAAATTCAAATCAGCAAGAATAAACCGCCGAATTCGTCCCTGTTTCTGAAATCTGGTAAGCACCAGCTGTCAATCCGCGTTAATCATTTCCGAATTTGATTCAATCAATTTTAAATTGCAATCACCCAATTCGGTTTCTAAAACTGAAATCGAGCCCCCCCTTGTTCAACCTATAAATACTGACCCAATTCCACTATCCAACTCGCTCAATTCTTTCCCTTCAAACCATAAGCTTACTCTGCTCAAACCATTCCCCACTGTTTCACCGGAAACCACCGCTCCTCGCCGGAGAACAGAAGGAAACGCCATCGTTGGTAATAATCCTCCACCTAACTGTCTTAATTCATGTCTAGATTCCTTATCGTATAAGAGATCACACTTCTGAATTTATGGTTAATCGGGTGGGTAAATGTTTCTGGGTATTCACATGAAGAAGATGAGTTGCAGAATGTGTATGTATATAATAAAATTCGAAATATAAACTGGGTTAGACACACAGTCCAGCGGTGAACTGTGTGCACACTAAACGCACACGATCCGAGTTCGATACTTGCAATTGGCACTGTTTTCGTTAAACTGTTCTTTTTTTTTTTCTAAAAACCAAATCATGCTGAAATCTATTGAGTTGTTAAATATAATACAACTTCTATAAAATACGGGTTAAGCACCCGCCCAACTGGTTGGGCCGGGTGCAAACCAATCGCAGAGTCACTGGTTCGAATCCCTGTTGTCACCCCGGTTGAGATAACTTTTTAAAATTATGTAATTACCAAATTCTGAATGAAGCTAACAAGATTATAATATTAATTAAAATCCAGAATATGACGGGTTAGACACGTAGCTCAGTTGAAAGAGCTGCGTGCACGTGAACGTGAGGTCCCGGGTTCGACTCTGCATACGCGCGAACATGTTCCCATCGAACCGGTCTGACAGGCTTGTCAGACTAACAAGATTTTTTTATTATTATTTTATATTTTTTTTATTTTATTTTTATTTTAATTCTAAGGTTTTATTAAAAGAAAAAAATCAAATAAAAGTTTTAAGAATATATATATTTTCAAGGGTCTAGAATATCAATACAAGCCACAAAAATAACCTAAAAACTTAAACAAAGGATTTTAACCTAAATAATAATTTATTTATTTACCGAATTACCACGTTGCCATTTCTAGGTTAGTACTCCTTCATCGGATAAATTCCCAACTCGTGCGCTCTCTTTACCACTCAAGAATACGCACCCAAGGTGAGTGAATCTCTACAAATTCCCCGTTTTAATCACGTTTTGGGGTGTATCATGTGACGTACTATTCCTTTATTTTATCTAAACACTTGTGCTTATATCATTTGTGATCAAAAGTGTATTGGTTGTTGTGTGATTTTTATGTGGATTAAGTTTATCATTTCACTGCACGCATTTCATTAGGCCTATCAGTTCCCCGTGGGATACGGGTTGAGCATCAGGTGCCTCATTAGATCGGCTCCATTTGATTGAGCCTTGATCTCAAATACATCATCATTCATGTCACATATTCATTCAACGTGATTTGTGAGTGTTTACATTTATATATTTGCTCACATGTGATTTATGCACGAATTTTCCCTAATAAATAAAACAAGAAAATTATGATAAATGTTTTATCAAGGTTCACTCGCCAACTTTTGTTGACCCAAAATCTCCCCTGTTTTACACATGATACAGGTGATCCAGTTGAGGAAAGAAACACTTAGGATGGCCTAGAAGAATAAACAAGTTATTGCTTTGGAATAAACATTTAGTTTTATTTTCCTTTGTAATTGTATGAATTTTGTTTATTAGATATTTAAGTTTGTAATTTGAATTTAATAAATATGAAACTTCTTAGTAAATATCATGAGCTTTGGTGATAACCCAATTATGCTCCGACTTTTATTCCGTTGCGGGTCGGGGTGTGACACCAAGAAACTCTGACGCTCTCGCATCCCTATCGTAAAGGTCCGATGGAAAAGCAAACGCGGCGTCGAGTTCACTTGGGAATTGGAAAGTGATATGAAGGCTAAATACCCGCATCTCTTTGTTACAGCTGCTACTAAAATTTCAGGACGAAATATCCTAAAGTAGGGAGACTGTACCAACTCTAAATTTCGTTGTTATTATCTTTCCGTTTATGTCAACTCATTGTACTCCGAGATTCGTTTGTAAGAAAGTTATGTTAATTAATTATGGTTATTTACATTTACATCACATCTAGTCGCTTATTAAACGCATCGATAATTCTAAAACACAATCACAAGTAACTATGTTACTTTAATAGCCGAGTGTGTTGATTGAACAATAACCACTTGTGCCATCGCATCGCTTATCTCATCGCATCGCAAAACGCAGTTAATTATGTGGTTCTATGTTATTTATGTGTTATGAGTTAAATCACTCGCAAACTCATGCGACTCGCTCTCATGCGTTGACTTGCTATTACGACGCTTAACACATCGCTTAAGCGCTTGACGTCACTTTATAACTTGATTACATCGCTGAACAATCGATAAACGAACGAAAATCAAAGAGATTGTGAGTTTTTGGGCAAGTTCGCTCGAACTTGGGTGACCCCAAGTTCGGTCCGAACTTGATAGGCCAACATCTCACACATCAATACAAGTCAGCTCGAACTTGACTTGGAACCTCATCAACTCAGCAAGTCCGACCGAACTTGACTGAGAATCCTCAGAAATCTAACAAGTTCGCCCGAACTTGTATATGAATATACAAGTTCGACCAACTTGACTCCATCAGCTCCCATTTTTTCCTTCTCCTATAAATACTCAGCTCTATTCTCTCATTTGAACTTGCTGCAACTTCGCTCAGAGCTCTCCTAACCCGAAACCTTTGGATCCTAAGTAAGAATCAACCGTTTTCAAGATACAGCAATGTTTATAACGATTTCTACACAAGGTTTTACCTTCGTTTTCATCAAAACCCATTCTTTTATGAAAATCTTCATCTTTTTCTACAAAACTTCTATTTTTAACCTAGATCTACACTAAACGAGCTCGTTTGGGCTTAGCTTGGCTTCCCGAACAGAAATCTTGATGATTTCGGCTCACCAAGTGTTAGATCTATAGAAAACCTTTTAAAGACTCGATTTTTACACAAAATACGGACTTATGGACGTTAGTTTCGTTCACTTTGAAGTGGAACGAGCGTTTTGTCACTCAAAATCCCAGATCTGGAAGCACAAGGACGTTATTGCTGGTTTACACAAGCGGACTAACCCGAACGAACCCCGAGTTCCTTGGATCAGCCCACGCTTTTGTAAAACGGCTAAAACCGCTCTAAAAGACATCTCCGACCTAAGTTTTGCTCCGTAGCACAAGGTTGGAGGGATGGACATTTGATTTACTCAGCAAACGACGCGAAAACGCAAGATTTTGGACCCGAAAACATCAAGTTCGCTCCAGATTTAAATGTTTTTCTGCAGCTCATAGGTCAATTTCGACCGAACTTGTACAATTTCTGGTCAAGTTCGACCGAACTTGTACTGAATTTCAACAAAAACTCACAAGTTCGCTCGAACTTGTCAAGTTTCTTAAGAAGCTTCACAAGTTCGCCCGGACTTGTCTCCCTCAGTTAGCAAACCTTACAAGTTCGCCCGATCTTGTATAATTTCTTTGGAAATTAGACAAGTTCGCCTGAACTTGTCTCACATCTCAGCAGGTCTTCACAAGTTCACCTGAACTTGTATGGAAACATACAAGTTCGCCCGAACTTGTCCTCTGCCGAATCCAAACTTAACCGTTTCAGCAATTCGGAAGACTGATGCACTTATATTCGCTACAGCAGATCCGCTCTCCCCGACTCAACTCAGATCCTGAATCTCCCATAACGCACCCACTTGAGTATACTTGAACCTCTTTTACGCTTAAACGCACTTTTGGGTGTCACATATGTTCCTATATCAAATCACATCACACGAGTCTCAAATGCTTATTCGCAACCCGCAGTTTGTATGACTGTATTGTGAAATCTGCTGAATTATATGTATTGCTTGATTGCTTGTACGCCACCCTTAACGTGATAGTATACTAGAGGTTGACCCGCCACCCGGAGGCTCGGGTCGTTAAGGCTCGCATTTTACATTTCTCATTTATTTTCCTCTTTTAGGATGTGAACGCTTGTTTGCATGCCTCGATCAATCACGGTTTTTTGGTTTACTTGAATCTAGTAGTTACATAGTTCACAACTCTCTCGTATGTCATGCGGTGTTTGATTAAACGCTTTTATATCTATTATGTACGCGAAACCTGTATGCTCACCTTTACTTAATTGTATTGACGTTTTATTTTAACATATGTGGTAGGATGAGGATTATGCTTTGGATGCTTAGTTTAGGTTTTGTTTTGTTAGAAATCATGTAATAAATCTAGGGAAGATTGGATCAGATTTTATGTTTAAGAGATTTGTTGTATTGTAATGGTTGTTTGAAAGATTGTATGAGTTTAATAGTATGGGATATTAAATGTTGATTATTGTCTTTAAAATGATCGTTATGGAATCCCTTGATCAATCTGATTCGCCTAGTGCCACTACCCCGATGTTTCCGCCATCGGTTGGGGTGTGACAAAAGGAACAGATAATTTTTTTAGAGGGTGGAATGAGAGAAGGGAAATAGAGAGATGCTAAAGAAATTACTGTGTTAAAAAGTTTCATAAAATTTAGAGATGAGTTCTCTCTAATTCTTTAACCATCACCAACATCTTAATTTTTTTCCACAAAATTGAAAACACTAAATAATCGATAGTAACCTTGGGTGTCTGAGCCATCTTTGGCAGTATAGATTGTTGTACACTGGGGAGACAAATACGTTCGTCTTAGAGGAAGTGCAAAATCTGTTTTAAAGGCCCGTGTTAAGCATGACCTTCAACCAAAAACCATAAACATTTTTAATGTGTTCATTATTACAGTCAAGAAGCAAGGTAGAAGACTCAACGTTGCGTATTCTCGAATCAAGGATACTACAAGGATGCTTGTTGAAGTACCCATAGATGACGCGGTTGAATCATGTTTGGTATATAATAATATAAATTGTAATTTATATATATATAGGGTGGGTTCGATACAAAGTCCATTTTTCCTACAAAGTGTACAAAGTCGTTAAATACCAAAATTTCAGTCATAAAATACACTCAAAACCCACAAATAACAGAGAGAAGATCACTAGTAGTATTCACTTTACTATTTGTGGGTTTTGAGTGTGTTTTCTGGTTGACAATATGTGTTTTAAGATTTTTTACACTTTGTAGGAAAAATGGACTTTGTAGCCAACTCCCACCATATATATATATATATATATATATATATATATATATATATATATATATATATTTCATGTAGTTTTGTAACTAGTACTGTAGTACCATATTCCCTAAAAATAACAAGAGGATCGTTATTATATATTTTGATTATTATTTTATTAAAAGTGAAACCATTCCTACAGGAATTCCTACCGAAATTAGAGGTAACTAAGTATCATTCCATACTAAAAGTGGGAATATCAACATGTGTATGTGATAACAAGCGTTACACAATCCGTCATGATATAAATATATTCGTGACCTGTAACACTTCCACATATAATCAACACCTTAAAAATGTCGAAACAAAAAACAAAGGCTTACATAAGTTGTCTTGACAAATAGAGGAATGGCTTTTCAAAGTTATAGTTGCTTTACTATACTTCATCATATTGTGCGTTAGACTGCCGAAATGATCGAGCCACTCCGATGATCTAACTACTCTATCATTCAAATGGTCTACATTGTTTCCACATATTATAACCGGAATACCACCGGATACCCTAAATTCAAAAGGTTAAAAAAACTAGTGTCATTCTAACAAGTATAAGATAAATTTTAATCTTTAACCAACATTGGTAACATTAAAAAAGATTCCGCGTTTGTGACATTAAACATTATGATAGCACAATCAATACGAATCCTGATGATATAAAACACATTGTTAACGAAGAGGAACAAACAAAAAAACCCACTTTAAAAAACCACATAAATGACAAAACATTGTTGCCTGAGATGAATGACACTTGCAAGTAGTTGTAATGGTTTGGGGGGCCTGGAATATCCCAACAATGAAAACGAATAGGCCCGAGTTGGTGTAAAACTCCATTTTATAAACTCCAACATGAGCATCATCTGTTTCTGGTGCAATAAATGTTAGAATTATAAATACATAGTATAATGTTTTAAATAAATAGTGTAATATTGAGCAATATCTTACCATCTATGTCGCATAAGCCATTAAGGTGTTTCCTTACAAACCTAGTTTTCCTTATTTATTTCCGCTCGTAGTTTTAGTTTGATCGAAAAAATTCCGAACATCGTTTTTTTTATAATATTGGACTTTTAAGAGTCATGCTCCATTGTTTTAGATTTTGAGAGTCCACCCTCACTAATTCTTCGTTCAAGTTTTGCCACTGAGTGTGACACACACAAAACATATAAAGATAAAAAAATCTTACCATAAATACACAAAAGCATTATCTATATAAAGTCCTGCTACAAAAGGAGTTATGTATTTTGTCAACTTAGTATTTGTAACAAAACAATTTGATACAAAATAAAAAAAATTGAAGTTCTTACTTGAGTTGTTACTAGTATTGTTGTATTTACTAGTATTACAGCCGGTTTATACTGGCATTTAAAGCATTACCCCAGTAAACCTAAAAGAATATAATGATGATACTTAGAATTAGACTACATAGTGTGGTAGGGGAAGGGGAGGAGGGGGGGGGGGGGGGTGAAGGGGGGTATGAAGCGACACGTGTTTGCCACATCAGCAGAAGGGGTTTTGCTCACCAAGCCCCCAAAACTATGGGGGTAATGGGGCGTGGTGGTGGAGGCGTTTTTGGTATTTTTATTTAATTGTAATTTTTTTTAAAACCAATCCACCACCAACCACAAAAATTAACAACCAACCACCACCAACGACATCACCATCACCTTTGCCTCCACGCCAATTTTCTGCTCTAAGCCCCTTCCTCCACGCCAAGCTACCAGAGGTGTTTGGGGGCATGAAAGGGCTTCCCCTTCCCTTCTCCATGCCTCACACCGAGTGATCTTAGTTTAGGCTAAATGTTAGTTATTAGTTGAAATACCAACAATTTTATTATATTTAGAAAATATATAAAATACAATAGTAAATCAAATTCTATTGCAGCTATATATATAGTTATATATTTTATTGGGCATTGGGTTAATTTGGAAAAAAAATAATGATCATTTTAAAATGCAAATATATAAATATCAAGTGACACTATGTGTGTGTTACTATGGAGTTTGTGAGGTGGTGTGTTTAATGAACCCACTTATTTATATTTGGTTCTAGCCATTCAAGATCCATATTAGTATTTGTGTCGATATCTATAGTTGTTCGGATATTTCTAGAGTTTTAAACTATATGATATTTATAAGGAGATTTCTGGAGTGTTACGGAGATTTCTGAAGTTTCAAATAATAAGTCAATTTTATTTTTGAAGTTTATGAACAAGTTGAAAGATCATGAAAATACGATTATACGAAATGCCATCATCGAATTGTTAAGCGAAAAGTTAGGAACTCGTAAGGTGGTAGACCATCTAATCGGTTGTGTTCTTTTGTGTTTGCAGCCTCCAACGAGCGTCCCATGACCCACTGCCTACATGTGTCACCCTTCACCCATCGCCTTGTCCTCGACATGTAAGAATATTTATATTTATTAAATATATTATGTAGCCATTATTATCATTTATCTAATAATTGATCATTGACCTAATTGCCCCTATATCATAATTGGTAAATATTTGATGGACGTATTTACTCTTAGTAGATAAACATAGGGTTTCCCCTTGGGTTGTATATAAATAGAGATTACTAGAGAGGGCTGTGGGTTAGACAATTATAATAACATCACACTATCAATACGTCTCCCTCTCTCTCATAACCGTGTTCATCAAGAACACCTAAACCCATTAGAGCTGTACACCCTAAAGGGGAACTCGAACAATCTGACGAACATGACGTCGACTTCATTCTCTGATACGGTTACTGGCTAATCAGGTACACATATCTTTTATTATTCATGATTAAATTTATTTAATTAGGGTTTATGTTTTACCAATGTTCTTATGATATAATCAACATGTGGCATCAGAGCGTATGTTGATTATATTAATTACTTCGGTAATTTATTCTTATGATCGATAAAAGTCCATGTATTCCGCAAATCCTAACATCATTAAAGCTTTGATTTTCACGTGGATCAAAATTTTATTTAATAAATAACTTTGTTTAAAAATCGATGATAATAATCAATCGAATTCTGTTTCATGTGAATCAACAATACTAATTGTTGATTGAATTAATTTACAAATTGACGTTGATAAGTATTTGACATCATCATGCGGCAATTCTTATCCATGTTTTTCCATTATGCTTAAAAAGTAATTGGTTTAAAAAAAAGGAAAAACTTTTATAAATTCACTCCGTTAATTCAATCGGAGATGGTATATATTCATGAAATCATAATGCATATTAAATTTTGAGATGTGAATTTTATGCCAACGATTACGCCTTGTAGTTTTTGTTGGTAATATAATAATATTTAATCTTAAAGAAATCCTTTTATTTTGGGATAAAATTAGGATTTGCTTATGTTTTCTAAAATTATGTATCTTCATCTCCAAGTTTCGAAACAAAATATTATTTTTAATTTATATCGAATTATTACCTTGGATAGATAGAGATATTTGAAATTATAATCAAAATCCCTTAAAATTAGCTGAATCAGCTTATCAGATCAAATTTAGTTTACGGATACGGGTTTAAAGTTTACGTTTTATTTTATGTTTTCGAATTAAAATTTGTGAGTTCAATACTTTCCGAGAACTAACAATCATTCTCGAGAGCTCACATTATCGAAAGGCCTATTTTCTCGAGAACTAGTGTTCAGTCGAGAACTCAAATCCCGTAAACACTTATCGGTCTCTAAATAGTTGGTTTGCTATTAAATAATTAATAGTTTTGTAAACACTTAAATAAAATATATGTTTACAAAACTAAATAGCTTAACTTGAATGAGCTTTTGATGTTTCATATTTGCCCAAAGGTTATTTGAAACATCTATTTATTGTTCAAGTATAATAAGAAGCTATATTAATTATGCCTTACAAACGTGAATGTCTTATTTCTGGCCAAAGCTGATTTAATTCATCCATGTCTAGCATACTTAACAAGTGCATAACTAGGGTAATTGTCTCATTTTTGGCCAAAGTTGATTTGTCACAATTACTTTGACACATGATTAAATGATTACATTTCTGCCCAAAAGTGATTTGTCTTCATTTAAATAGAATTTTTAACTTATTATTTTTTAATGTTAGTAATAGACATATCGCAGCTTCTTCAAATAATGATCCTCACATTAATGATCCTTCATTAATCCTATGATCATAATTTTGTGTGCCTTACTTTAATCCCCAAACATTACTCACTATAACTTTCTTCTATAAATTAATATCCCATCCACTCTAATTTCTAACAATATATGTTTAGCCTTACTTGAAAGTTTATATAGGATTAGCTTTTAAATCAAATCTTGATTATCTCTTAAGACACGAGAATCCTACTGCTCTCTTCTGATAAAAGTATTGCAGAAGAAAAGTAGAGCATGATGAATAGGTTAGTCGAACATGATGTCTCTTATGATAAAAAAGAACTAATTTAACATAAATGTTATCACTAAAGTTATTTCAGATTAATTTTTTCCTAAGACTAATTAATTTTATGGAATAATCAAAAGAACTCCTAAGTTGCATGTTTTCATTTCAAATTCAAAACTATAAGGTTAAATGGATATGTGAATACATCATAATGTACAAAACCATGACCCATAAAATTAAGGGCTTACACATGGAAATACGTACATTTTTCCAGTGCATTACGTACTAATTTTATTAGTACAATTTGATGCCTTAAAATCAACTAGTAACACTCAGAAGTACCAAAGGAAAATGAGTGAGTTGATCAACAACATACGTACAGGAAAAAAAATGCCTAAGAATGGAAAATAAGATGTAATTCACCTTACTACCACTGAAAACCCAAAAGAGGATACTTCTAAGGTCCATAGACAAAATACAAGTACATAATTCTAACTATAATGTTCTTCAAGGGAGAATCTCATCGCATAATTATGTCATTAGGCATAAGCATAGAGATTAACCATAATTCAAAAGAACAATTGGTAAAATAGGTAGTCGCCTATTAATGATCTTTAAGTCTGATGATCTTAATATTCCAATTTATACATGATAAGTTGAATCTAGTTGTATTCATTTTCCTTATCAGAATTCAACAAATAACTAACATGAGAGTTAGTGAAAAAATTAAATGTTAAGGCTATAAGAACCATAATAAGCAGTCTTCTAACCACGCTTTTTGATACCTCACATATTCTAGAGATTAATAAGAATATAGTATCAATAATTAAGCTATGTTATGAAGGTTGTGAGGTTTACGTAGCCAACATAAAGTCACACTTACCTTAAACTCTCATATTATTTGTTCTCAATATCTGGATAGAAACATTAATAAGATGAAACTAGATGATACCATACAATTTCACAACTTTTGTTATCATGCAAATGAGAATTTAACAAAAGGAAAATGAGATCTATAAATTTCATCTATTGTAACCAAAATTCAAATCATGACATGGTTAATGAGGATAACTGTCATTATCCCATTCTAAGTGATTTTAAATCATGATGTTAAAAGCCCTAAAATATTTTTGGCTAAGGAATAAGTATGGGCCCACTAGAAGTTATTCAATACATTCGTGGAACTATTCAAAATTGAATATTCAGACACAAATCATTTATCATTTAAAGGTTATCTACTTGTATCTAAATTTGTCTCATATGGCTCATGGTCTTAAAGAAATCTATTCATACATGTACTTAACATGTTTTCTATTAAATATGTCTCTAAGCTTCTTATGACATCTGGACATTAAAGAAATTAAATAAAGTCTAACATATGATGATAAGTTCCCATGTCATGTACCTCATTGAAACTTCTCTTGTAGCATTTATAGAGATATCAAAGGGATCACTGGGAGCATTAAGTGTTTTAATTATAACTTGCAAAAGTTGCAAGAGGTGGGGGAGTGAAAACTTCATATTACTTCAATTTACACCTCTTGTGTCTCGACACTGTTCCATCAAAACTTGTCTCCTTAAAATCTAATGCTACTCTACAAAAGGTTTCATTGTTTCTTAATTGTGGGCACACTTAAACTAACATAGTCCTCAACAAGAGAAACTACAAGACTAACGTCATTAACTTGTTTCTCTATTACAATTTGTTGGTCGCTAAATATTGAATCTAAGCATGCTGAGTTCCTTAAGATTCCTAAAGATTTCTAAGGTCAGTTAGAGCAGTAAAAGTCTTTATCATGACTTGCAAGGAATACAAGAGGTGGGGGGAAGAGAATCATTAAATTTACTCTGAATTTAACTCCGATTACACCTTTGTACAACATACTGCACCGACTCTTACAAACTTAGAATCATGAAAATGATAGCAACCTAACCAGAGCTAATCCATAAAACTGAAATCTTCTAATAAACTCAATAATCAACTAAGGAGGTCATCTAGGTTTAAAAACCTACTAATTCTGATGATTACATAACCTCCCTAACTAAAGTTGAAATGGATTTTGGAAAAGTTTATTGATCTTATCTCTTTTAATTAAGCCATTAGCGTCAATCAATTTCTAAATGGAATAAAACTGTTTTCTAGTACAACTGATTTTATGTGTTCGCATTACGTTTGGGATTTGATTGAACTACCTAAGAGTGTTCATAACCAAACCAAATCCTAATATAAGCGTTAAGACACGAAGAAGAACAATTGATTGTCAAAGGTTTCTCATGAAGAGATAAATTATCAAAGAATCTTTCTTACCTATCTTACAAAAGATTTCTTTGAGGATCATCACTGTTCTGTTCTGGTAGCTTATGAAAGTTTAAAGCTACATTAGATGAACACTAAAACAATTTTTCTTAACAACTTACTTACAAGTGGATTGATGTACCTACCTCAAACTGAGTGGGAGCAACTAAATCAAACTTGTCCTTATCTAGATGATATTCTTTGACAAGTATATGCTACATAAGTCATAGCATTGTTAACACAATCTTTGATATAATAGATCTCAAAGATATCTCTTACGTGATTGATATCATATCATACCAAGATAGACCCACTTCCATAAGTTAAACCTTAAATGGGCCCTTACATATGTAACAAACAATATCGCTCTCCTTTAGAGGATAACAGGATCATGAGATTATTTCCTTATGCTTCATTAATTATAAATCTTATGCAAACTCAAGTCTATACTCGTTTCAATATTACTCACTTTGCAACACACTAGATATGTCTAGATAAATGTGATGCATCTAACAGAGTACAACAATATCTTTAAAGGAAATGAGAGACTATAATTAAAGAAGAAGTAAGAACTCAAACCGGTTGATTAGTTTAACTTTGTTATATTCAAAGAGAACTAAATGTAATTTCGGGGTATATCCTTATGTCAGCAGATAAAAGCTATCTCATGGAGGAGTCATAATGGACTGATAACAACAACCTAAGTTCTAATGACATAATATGTTGCTAATCACAAAGCAGTAGTCACTAAATGTTGTTGAAAATTTATCGGTGGACTCATAAGTTTATTAACTCCATATAAATAATATATTGAAGATTTATTGTGATATAGTCAGCTACCATGTCTCCTTGAACAGTAACAGTTCGAGATGTGCTGCATTAAATTTCGATACGTAATTAATTATTCGTTTATGAACGAATTGAGGAAACTAAATTTTTGTATCGAATACATTCATGATATGCTTATGGATCCAATAAGAAAGATCAATCACCCATAAATATTATGTAAGCGCTTATAATAATAACGGTTTTACTAATGATCATGTACAACTGCATGTCGTACTATGAATGACTAATTATTAATAATCCTCATCCTTTAGATTTTTCTGTCTTTAAATATATGTTCATGCTAGCCTAAATGACATATAGACAATTATTGTACAAATCAACATTAAGGGCTTATTTGTCAATTGATCCTAATTGCTTAGGTTTTAAATTGGGACTGTAGTATGATTAATGGGGTCCTGAGTTGAATACTGACTCAACGACTGTATTTCTCTGCTACGGTTTTGGTTTAAAGCTAAAATGAGTATTAACTCCTCATCAGGCTTATCTAGTACTCATAATAAATGTAACTCGGCCAAGCGGGAGAATGTAAGACTATTTATATTTATTAAATATATTATGTGGCCATTATTATCATTTATTTAATAATTGATCATTTATCTAATAATTGATCATTGACCTAATTACCCCTATATCATTAATTGGTAAATATTTGATGGACGCATTTACCCTTAGTAGATAAACATAGGGTTTCCCCTTGGGTGTATATAAATAGAGATTACTAGAGAGGGTTGTGGGTTAGACAATTATAATAACATCATCACTATCAATACGTCTCCCCTCTCTCTCATAACCGTGTTCATCAAGAACACCTAAACCCATTAGAGCTGTACACCCTAAAGGGGAACTCGAACAATCTGACGAACATGACGTCAACTTCATTCTCTGATGCGGTTACTGGCTAATCAGGTACACGTGTCTTTTATTATTCATGATTAAATTTATTTAATTAGGGTTTATGTTTTACCAATGTTCTTATAATATAATCAACACGACAACCATTGTATTGACTTGATTCAAAGCTAACCTATTTGTACTCATTGAACTGAGAGATTCGTAATTTTTTTTTGTGTTGAGGACTTGGCGATTACAAGGATGAGAACAGAACAGAACCTGTAATTCTTGGCCCATACCATCAAGTATCTTTTACGTAATTGACTGTCAGGGAATAGGTATACCATTTAGATTGTTAGAAATTACCTATGGGATTTCCCAAATACAATTTTTACAGTTTTATACCCGGGAAAGGTGAAAATTTGTGAATTAATAGATTTTTAATTTTAATAATCCAAGAACGATGTAAAAAAAAGTGTTTATGGGTATGGTTCAGGATTTTGGGTATAATGTATGTTTCATGTAATCAATCGGGTTATCATTTAATACAATATCTATAAAACTTTTTTTAAAATCAATCTCATATCTAAATACCCATCCCGAATATCTTGTGTTTCGAGTTTGTTTATCATCCCGTTCGTAACCTAGAAAACTAATGTGGAAGATGACAACTAATGGCATATAGCTATCAAGTTAACTAAACGATACATATCAAAGATTCGGGCCAGAATTTGATGATCAATTTCTTTTTGGGCGGCTGTTTCATCATGAACTCTATTGGTGGGCCAGAATCCATTCCAAAGCCCAGTAGTTATTTTAAACATTTTAATAGTTTAATTAAGATGATATTTTAATAGTTTAATTATTAAACATTTCAATAATTTAATTAAGATGATATTGACTTAATTTAATTTGAGGGAATGTGGTGAATTTGATTTACAACTTTCCTTCGTGGCTAAAGTTTTTTCTTGTTTCCTATCATCACCAATAGTCTTCGAACTAAATGTGATATCATAGTTGGTAACATTCATGGAATGATGGTGCCAATATTGTCAGGTTAACAAGTTAAATTGTTCAACCATACATACTCATAGTCCGTATTTTTTTTTTGTCAAAAACATCAATCCTAATCCAGATACACCGAAAATCCTGTAACCTAAACACAGCCTGTTTAACTCATAATCTAAATATGTCAAACGAATTGATGGGTTGGCGGGTAGTAATCATGTTGAAAACGTGTTAGTCAGGTTGGTGAGATGTAATAAATAGGTTAAACAGGTTGATAGGTCGACCTGTCTTATGAAATTGGTTAAACAAATCAATCTGAACACGACTCATTTATTAGACAAGCAAGGAATGATAACTTAAAACATGATTGTTTACGTGATGTGTTAAAAATCCTTAGGGAACAAGTCTTCAGTTGTGAGTAAAATTACGGAATGTATTTGTTTGTTTTTGGTCGTAATCCATAGCAATGTGCTAAAATCATGTGATTCTTGATTCTTTGTTATTCTTTCATCATTTTAATATTAAACTAATCATACAAAGACCAAGCAAATATGATTCTAATTATGTTTATCAAGTATTCCTATTTCGTAAAAAAAACTATTATATAAAATATTAATAAAGTAATCTATCAAATATATATTCAATAAAATATTAGTTAGTATAACTTATAAATAAATATTGTGGCATTTTTTAAATTCTTTTATTAGAATAAGGACAAGGATAGGCCTGTAAACGAACCGAAGTTCATGAACTGTTCGGCAGAAAGTTCGTTTAATTAAATGAACGAACATGAGCACACCTTGTGTTTGTTCATTTATGTTCGTGAACGTTCGTTTATATTCGTTCATTTATGTTCGTGAAGTTCATTTATGTTTGTTTAAATTTTAAGTAAATACGATTAATAGTTATTTTATATAATATTAAAGTGTTCTAACTAGTTATATAAATATAATGAATTAGTAAATGAGCTTTCTAGTAATAAAAAAAGAAGTTTTAAATTTTCTTAGATCGTAACTAATCACTTACTTAAAATTTATATAAAAAAGGTACTTAATTTTAGTATCTATAAACTCTAATTTAGATGTGTTTTCGGATGAACTGTAATATATTAGACTTGTTTGTTTGTGTTCACTAATGTTAAATTGTTTTGTTTATATTTGTTTAGCTATGTTCATTTGTGTCCGTTTATATTTGTTCAGTCATGTTAATTTATGTTTATTCAAATATGTTTAGTTAAAGTTTTTAGTTTATGTTCATTTGTGTTCGTTTATGTTCGTGACCTGTTCGTTTAGGCTTTAAACGAACGAACATGCCCGCTCTATTATGGCAGTATCAAAATTTGGAAGTGTATGTTGACTATTGGATTAAAGGATTAGAGGGTAGCAGTATTCCATAATTCAATTTGTGAATAATATGTAATCCTAAGAAAATAGACACATAAATTGAAGAAACTTGAACACAAAACAAAGAGAACCTTGACATAGCTAGAATATGGAGGTGTTTGATTACGAATTGAGGCAAATTTGTGTAGGAGCTGAACTACGAGCATTTTCAACAAATTCCAACTTGAATTTGAATACCTCTAGTCATCTTAACACATATCTAACTAAAGCTTCATTCATGAATATTACATTGGTGGTGGCGTTACCGGTAGAGATTGACGGGCTAGAAGAAACAAACCAGCGATCAAAAGGATATGAGTAAAATGCCTTTTTAGTCTCTGAGGTATGGGTCATTTTGCCGCATTAATCCAAATATTTCATTTTTCGTCTGCGAGTCTAAAAAGTTTTTAACAATGCCATTTTAGTCCAACTGACTTAACCCCGTCCATTAACCTCCGTTAGTTAGGAACAATTTTAGTCCAATGAACAAACCATATAACACAAGTCACAACACAACAAAAAAGTGCCATATTTAGACAAAACTCAATTTTGCATAAAAAAACACAATGATCAAAACTGAAAAAAAAACATAATGAACGATATCAAACACAATGAACATACCAAATAACAAAATGGGCAGAAAAAATACAATGCAGAGTAAAAAAACATTATATTCAAATAAAAAACACAATGAACAGATCATTGTGTGTTTTTCCGCATGAACAAAAATATCCACTTAAAATGTCGTTTTTTTCTGATTTTTATGTACTAATATCATATCATATTTGATGGAAAGATAAAAATTGCTAGAAGATAAAAAAATGTCATATTAACATTTAAATATATGGTGGGTATGGTGGGGAAAGGTGTATGTGCATGACATGAGAAGAGAGAGAAAATATTAGTACAATACCTTTCCTTCTAATTCCAATCCAGGATTTTCTCCAAGTCCCTACCACAATTATTCTTATCCATCCAAGCTCAAGTTCAAAAGTCATGGTCGGTCTGGTTCATTATAGCATCAGTACAAGAAATGAAAACGGTACTGATACTGATTTGTTTGTTCAATGAATTTTATGCCGTCAAGTAGAGAAAACTAAAGAAATAAAAACGGTACTGATACTGATTTGTTTGTTCTATACATGTTTGGTTTGGGACAATCAAAAGTGAACCATCTTTGACCTATTCAAAAGAAATTTTATCAAATCATACATAACAATAAGCAAATAATAATGCTATATTCAGAATTTTATAAAATGCTATTTTATATTAATAGAAAACGGTAAGGGTAATCAAAGTCATTTTATATAGCAATATAAAACGATGTTCTACGATACTGGTACTGATATTGTTTAGAGGGTATCCATAATATTAAAATTTAAAAATCATTAAAGTTCAAATAAAAAATCATAATATGTTTAAGGTTAAAAATAAATTTGAAAATATGTCTAAAGTTAAAAATAAATATATTAACAATCTAGTATAATTTTTTAATAATATTAAAAAACTATATAGTATTATAAAAAAGAAACTACTGTTCATAATCACTCACGAGTTATATATATATATATATATATATATATATATATATATATATATATATATGGCGATGTTTCTATAATAAGGACATTTTTTGTGAGAAGTGTGAGAAGGCATATGAATTGACATGTAGACATAATGTTTTGAACTTAGGCATGATGTTTTGGGTTGTTTTGGCAAGAAAAACACCAAACATAACAATTTAAGACACAATGCAATGAATTCTAGGCATAAAAATTTAAAACATAACTAGAACACACTACTTAATGTTCTTCGTATGGTGTTTTAAGTTTTAAGCCTAAAATTCATTGCATTGTGTCTTAAATTATTATGTTTGTTGTTTTTCTTACCAAAACAACAAAAAACATCATGCTTAAGTCCAAAAAATGATGCCTACATGTTAATTTTTAAACATTCTCACACTCCTCACGAAAAATGTCTTTGTTACATTACAAAAAAGAAAACTTCGTAAATTCAAAAATCTATACACTTTGTAATTTCCGTAAACCAACTATCGAAACCCATAAAAAGTGTAAACAGGTGAAGATACAAAAAATGAACGGTGAAAAAATGTAACACATTCACTTCTCTCTCCTCTAACACAAAAATGTGTTACAGTGTCGAAAAAAGTGTTACATCAGAAAAGGTTCGTGGTATATTTGTGTCCACCCATTTAAGTTTGTTTGGTTTTCTTGACTAAATAGAGATTTTCTCTCTATAAATGCCATATGTATGGTAAAATGGGAATCATATGTGAGAACTATAAGAACTATGCCTTCCAAATGGTTTTTCCAAAAAAAATCTCAAAAATCTTAAAAAAATCACAAGTTCTAGAAAAAAAAATGTAACATGCAAAAATTTACACCGATTAAAAAGTTTTGTTGCTGCTGTCATTGTTCCGTAAATAAATTTACATCAGACATAACTACCAGCTCGACAAATTTTCTTTTTGCATGTTTGTGCAAAAAAAAATGGCGGTCCAATTCGCGTAAGAAGTAGAAGTTCATATAGTTCTCACAACTCATGGTGGTTCTTAATTGAACCGAATTCTATATATATATATATATATAAACAATTTTGTTTACAAGATAAAAATAAGTACAAATAATAGTATATAAATACAAATTATATTGTTGGTTGGTCAATGGTCATAAAGAACGTGAATGTTTTCCTGGGTTTTTAGTCTTCAAATACTAAAGCGACAACGACAACACACGGCGGGTAAATCCCAGATTTCTTGTTGGTCTCATTGTACCATCCCCATCTAATGTGCTAAGCTTATTATTTAGCCAACCCGTTTCACTTGCACCAAACCACAAGAATTTTTTTTTACTATCTCTTTCCGATCTACTTCCCATTACCAACAGAGGTAACCGATATGGATAAAGGAGAATTCTAGCGAAGAAGATCTCCAAGGCTAATTTTGGATTCACATCTGGCCATCTCCAAACACTTCGATGGTTCCCATTACATATAGATCACCACATACTACACCATGAGGTAAACGTGAGTTCCGACATTCACCCGCCAGAGATCACAACATACACTAAATTATTCGATCATTATTTCACTAAGGGATTATTACATACATCCCTCTATTTAAAACTCTAATTACATATTTACCCAACTCAAACATCTAATTACATATTTCCCCTTAAATGGCAAAATGACCCTTTCAAACATTAAAAACCCCTACAACCTTCCATCCCCTCCCAAACTATGGTTGCCAAATCCCACCGGTGAACCACTAATTCAAACTCCACTGTCAAACCACCATTATTTTCGAAATATCTAATAAAACCAAACTCGAACCGAAAACGAAAACCCAAATCACAAATACCTTCAAATCAGAATAAGAGTCGCAACAGAAGCACAAGACAATCAATGACATTGCAGAACTGGTTTAATTGTAATTGGGGTTAGATGAGAAGCAATAAAGGAAAAACGACGTCATTGTGAGATTCCATTATCAATCAATAGTCAAAAAACTTGGTGTGGTTCACCAAAATATATGTTTATGATCAGAGACTGCAAGAAAAGAAAAACACACGCATGCATGTGATTCACAAATAAAATGAAAAATTTTAGCACTCGAAAAAACAAATGATCAGACCTTAACAAAGGGGGTGTTTGACCTTTGTAGTAATGCGTATTGGTCAGAATAGATGGGTCCGATTAAACCCAAAGACGAACCGAGGCATCTGATTTTAGGGTTTGGGGCTTATGAGCAGTGGATATGGCGGTGGTTGGAGGTGTTCATCATTGGGGTGGAGGGGAAGAGATTCAAGGAGAGAAGGAATGGGTTTTGATTTTTTGAAGATGAATAAAAAGGGAAAATACCACTAAAAACCCACCAACTTTTTTTTTTTCTTATAAAATTCCCTTAACTTGTTTTTTACATACCAAAGTCCCTTAACTTGTTAAATTTGAACAAATATTTAAAATAATCAATTTATTGTTTATGTGGCAATAGTATAAATTCATTGTATTCCTTTGCAAATGACACACCTCAATCAATGAAACATTAGATCTCTTTTCCCTATTGTTTTCTTCTTCTTTGCTATTAGGTTAGTTTTACAACACGTTATCAGCGCGAATTGCGTTTACAATTGGATCGCATCGTCATATGGTTATGATTTGTGATATTCTCTTGATTTCAAATATATAATGATTTAATTTAATTTAATTAGTGGATTATATGTTTGAATATTGTGATAACATTTATCCTCTCGTGAAAAAATTTCATTCCAAATTTAACCTCCTTCTTATATTGAATCCTTGCATTTTTTATTATCCTACATTTAATAGGAATATGATTACTATTTGAATTTACGGGATAAATAAAACTAATTTATGTGCTATTTACTATTATTGTATTTATTTATTATATTATGAAATTGATATATTTTAGCAATATGTGTGAATATAAGAAGATTCTGATATAATATTATACGATATAAAAGATACCAATTTTACGATCATACACCGAATTCAATATCCTTTATTTTATAATGATATATGTTTCCATGTCATGATCAAATCCGTTAATTTTTGGCATACAAAATATATTGTATTTCTGTTTTGGCATACAAATATTGATTTTCGTATGCTTATCAATATTTTGGCAATACATGGTCATTTGTCATTTTAGTATAACGTGTATATGAATTGTGCTTTCTGAAAGTAAGATTATGTGGTGCATAAGTAGTGAGTTGCTTTAGCTGCATGTAGATTATTATATTAAGAAAAAATATATGTTTTTTATTTAATCTTTTCTTTGATGTTTGTTGGAATATGCATACTTGCATTTGATATTTAAAATTTGTTATATGTTTCTGATCCATGACTTTGGTGCCTCCTCTCGTAAACAAATATCATAAGATCCACAACTATGTTTTGTTACATTCCTGCATTTACAAACTAACCAAACTTGTTTCGATGGGTTAGTAAAATATAATATCATAACGTACATACCTTTGGTGTATCAAAAGATTTGTTTTAACACATTCTAATGTCTCTTTGCTTGACACATGCGATATCACACCAATAACTATAGTAGATAAGCTTTGTTATATGTTTCATGTTATGTTATGATTTGTTGAGACAATATGTTATGCATTTGATACTTAAAATGCAAGTATTCATATTCCCTTAGCTGAGGTTTTGTCCCACTGGGTTTTTCTGGCAAGGTTTTTAACGAGGCAGCATCTCAAAGCGTACAAAGTTGATAACCAAGGGGGAGTGTTATAAATATATTATATTATGTGGTTATCAACTTCTTAAATAGATTGACTTATTCTCCAAGACTTCATCTCCTATATATATTTATTGTATCCTTTGCAAATGACACACCTCAATCAATGAAATATTAGATCTCTTCTCCCTATTGTTTTCTTCTTCTTTGCTATTAGGCTAGTTTCACAACAAATCACTGGCTGTACAGGTTGCAACTTTCTTTTTCTTAAAAATATCACAAAGTTGGTCAAATATAACAAGTATAGTGACTTTAACAATTTAAAATTAAGCTGAGGGACTTTTATAAAAATATGAAGTATATTGGTTTTTTATGGTATTTGCCCTTTATGAAAAGAAAGAAAGTGATATAAGATGTGACAGGAATATAAAAAGACCAAATTGTCATTTTGAATTAATTTGTGTTTGAATGAAGGGTCAATATACTATTGGTTTAGAGTAATTCCTATGGTTCTTCCAACTGGGAGTGGTTCTCCCTTAAACCGGATCATATATATATATATATATAAGAACCTAAAAATACTATAGATTCCGTCCTATCCACTAAAGTGAAGGTTCTTTTTTATCAATTGAATTTGGAAAACTAGATTGTGGCAATGGTAGTTAACTGTAAGGATATTTAGAAAAAACCGAAACCAAATAAAACCCGTAAACCGAACCGCAACTGTAAACCAAAAAACCTGATCGATTAATGATTAACAAATATGGTGTTTCGTTTGGTTTTTAACCGAATTCGAATTATGAATTTGATTTTTGGTTCCATTATTATTTTATCTGGTTTATTCGGTTTCTTTAGATAACATAATATAACGTTAATTTAATTAATAATTAAATAAAAATATATAATTTTTAGTAAACCATATAAATTTGTTAGCCCAAATGCTAAATCTAAAGCCCAACTCAAAATAAAGCGCACTAATTTCTAATCTAATTAGTTGCTAACTTGATGTTCGAAACACAATCATGAATATAAATTAGGAAACAAAGTACTTTGGATCAATTCGGTTGATTTTGGTTGAAATTGGTTTGTTTAGTTTTTAACCAAAACCAAACCGAATTGAATTTGGTGCGGTTTGCAAATTCCTAATTCGGTTTGGTTTGGTTTTGGTTTGGGTACAAATTTTGAAAACCAAATAAACCGTAAACCAAACCAATGAACACCCCTAGTCAACTGGTGCGACCTCAACAAAAACGACATTTCGATTTTGTTCTTTTTCCTTTAGTGTTTTTTTTAAGATTAGTTAACTATTATAATTAACTTTGAAAATATTTTGTTTTTCTCTTAAGCTTTTGAAATATAAAATTTTATAAAATTTGTAGTACACCATTACTATTAAAATATGAAGTTTTATAAAAATTTCCTGTTGTGAATATTTTTTTCCCTAAGTTTCGATGTGCAAAACGAAGTTCTTTTTATCAACCAATTCGCACTACAACTTATAACTTTAATAAACTTACCATTTATATCGTTATTTTTTTTTCCAGCTTTCTTATTGTTGCGACGTCTTTTGAGGTGAATTTTCCCATCTTTTTCCTTGAAGTTTTAATTTCATTAGTTATTTTTTTTTTATGGTTTGTGATCAATGTAAAGAATGTAAAGAATGTGTTAACATCCTTTTAGGCATATTACAACTTTAGTTTTTTAGTTTTCTCTTCGGTTGATATAGCGAGTTTAAGTATCATACCGGTGTCGTAACAAACCAAATCGGCACGGGTCGCCGCAGTGCGCAGCCTTAAAAACTTGTTATATATATATATATATGTATATATGTGTGTGTATAGGATTAAAATCAAGGGAAAACCACTCAGAGTTTTGAGAACTTAGAGAACCCGGCCTTCCCGTAAGAGTTTTGCCCCCATTTTTCACAACCCTAGATTAAAATGTTTCGAAAGACTTCCGTAAAAAAATCGAAGTAGTGTTTTCGTCCCCTTACAGCAGCTGTAAAAAGTTGATGACATAAGCATGACATCACTTTTTACCGCATTTACGGCTGCCGCAAATGAAAAAAAAAATAACTAGTTTTTTTTTTGGAAAAGATTATTTTTTTAAAGACTTTTTGTAATTTTTTTTGAAAAAACCTTTTGTAAGGCCAGGCCGAATTTTCTAAGTTCTCACAACTCATATAAGTTTTCATTTTACCCTAACCGTATGTGTTTGTATATATAGGCGAGGACTATTTAAGAAGAAAATTTAGTTGAGACGAAAAAGAAAAAGGGTACAATTCTAAATCATTAAGTAGTTTTTCTCTAATCTCATGTATTATTATATTTGATTAATTAATTAGTCATAAATACTCTTATCCTCCACATTAATTTGTTTTGTCTACACATATCAAAAGTGATCCTAAATATTTCGAAATTTATGCTACACAACTCCTAATTTATCATACACACCTTGTAATTCTTTTTTGAACGGCAAGGAACGACGTGCCAACCACCGTGACATCGGGCACTATGGCCAAGGTCGACTACTCGACCGCCGCCAGCCCCTTGGCTCTCCCAGATACACGGAAACCCGACCTCCACCCGCCCTAAGGCACGATCGTGGAATAATTGGTAAAACTTCGCCTCCCATCCAAGACGAACCGGCGCCACCCGTATTCGGCCTTCACCTGGACGCCGCCGAAAATAATAGGGAGAGTGGAGTCGAACTTGGGACACTAGGAACACCAAGTCTTTTCCTAACCACTCCACCACAACCTCATTGGCACACACCTTGTAAGTTATCCTACACTCTTAATTATTATTACTTATCTTTAAAAAAAAAATAAGTTACAAATTTAATGTTGTTAGCTATTAAAGAGAAATACTACAAATTAATAATCTATGTAAGTTTATAGTTATACCCTTAGAATACCATTAAATACAAATATTAATTGAAGCAAAATAAAACATTTGTTATTGGTTAAAATTTATTCTTTTTTTTTTCTTTAAATTTTTTTTCTTGTTTAAACCCTTCACTATATATATAATAAGAGTATGTGTTGTGAGGCTTACATAGAGGAGTGTGAAGAAGGCACGTTGGCCAGCAGGGCACAAAACACCACCACAACTAGGGCATGAGAAGGGTGCATGTCGCATCGTGTTCACCTGTGTTTCATTTTTTTCTAACACAGGCCATTTAGTATAAACAATTAAGAAAACTTTCACGATAGTAAAAGACGTACGTAAAACTTGATTTTTATATTAAAGAAAAGGTACACAAATTGGGTTTTTTTTCCAAACCCGTTTGGGTTGGAATCAGTTCTAGTTTGAGTCAACAAAAGTTAGAATCAGTTCAGGGTGGAATCGATTTGAAAAAAGTTAAATGTTCATGTTTGATCGATTCGAGTCAGGTTTGACTGGTTCCAAAATATAGGTTTACCATCCGATTTCAACCTTATGGCTCGCTAAGTTCTTAACTAGTTCTTGTCAAACTGGTTTTAATACCAGTTCCGGTTCCCAAACCCACATGCTTTTTTTACACCTCCACTCTTGTGATGCATTTGTTTTAAACATCCGTCCTTAAAAATTGAAGTAATTAAATTTTCTATTTGAAGTTTCAAGTTTAGAAATTAGAAATTAACCTTAAAAGCGTGTGTGTTTTTTAAAAATCTGTTGCACGTCACCGGTTCTAATATAAATAGGTGTCTTATACTCAGGTGTAAATGAGATTAGCCGCTCGTAATTAAATTATTCGAGACTGACTTGATGAAAAATTGAACTAAACCTAGTTTAAGCTCGACGCCTAACATGGAGTTTATTTGATAATTAAGTTTGCGCCGGACCTACATACAGCAAGAGTAGTTAGGCTTTGCAAAATTGGACGATCATATTATTTATACAATGTAATGCAAGTACAAACTAGTGTAGTACAAATATACCATACACTACATCATGAAATGTAGCTTATTAAAACATTACATTATTACATTATGAAATGTAGCTTATTGAAAATTAATTATTACATGTTATTATCTAATAGAATTAAGAAAATCTACAAAATTATAAGTAAAACACATATGAGCACATATCATTATTACTATTTACTAGCCAGCTCATCATATCGCTAGAAGAAATTAAAACACTTACTTGCTTTGGGTCACTGAGTTAACTAAGCATATTGAACGGCTATATCAAAGAGGCAAACACAGAGTTGCTTTGGGTCACATAACATTGGCATATGATCAACATATTTTAGTTCTTTCACCTCATCGACCGGATTATTACCAATCATCCATCGCTGAAATTCTTTCGTGATGGTGTTATCTTCATCGCAGACGACATATACGCGTCTGACAGAACCAAATCCTCCTTTTGTAAATTGTTCCACGTCCTTTAGATCATTCGAAAATAACGAAGAAGGCCTCATCAACGCTTTTGCTAATTCACGATCCTGCATTTGTATTTATATAGAACAATATTATTAATAACTACACATTATATATACTTTTGTAATAGGATATAGAACAATTCTCCTATACATCAAAAATCAAACTTAATGAGTAGTAACAAATGTAATTGGTATATGGTGACCTCGAATTCTGTGATACGCATAGAGAGAGAGAGAGAGTTGAGATGTTATGATATAGGTAGGTGTTTTTTTGTGTATTTTAATATAAACTTTGATCTGGACACTTAGCGACTTCAAAACCTAAAGAACATGACTCGACCACAAGCCAGCACTAGATCATCCGTCACAATCATCCTTCGAAAGAGAACCATCTAAATGGTGTACCGTGTTGCCGTGTTCTGGGGTCTCAAGCTCAAATCTAATAACCAACAAAAAGAAATACTTTTTTGCCCAAACCGTTCAGCGGTCAACACCCATACCCCCCGAATCAGCCGACTCATTTGAAAACCATACAAACCCACTAAACAGAACTGGCCCCAAATCCGATCCCATATTATTAATACTACACATTATATATACTTTTATAATAGGATATAGAACAATATTATTAATTAGTACAGTTATATATACTTTTATAACAGGGGTTGGATGCAAGTGATGATGACAATCTTATCTATCGGTGGATTTACATTATGTACTTTAAAAAAAAATTTATTATGTAACCTACATGAGGATTTTATTTTTGAGGTTGGATGTAAGTGATATATCAATCTCATCCAGTGATGGATCTAGAGTTTTTATATTTTTATATAGTACGTATATCACGATTTTTTTGAATTAATGACAGATGAGCTTACTTAAAAAACTTCAATCTATACATGTTTCATTTGAAAAAATTAAATAAAAAGCAAATATAATAAATATTGAATATGATTAAATTTTTCGGTTATCTTTTACAGTTATTGAATGATGTATTACCTTCAATGTTTTAAAATCCAGTTTTTATAGCGTACAAGATTTGACTAAAAAACGTTTAACCGGGTGTATCGGATGGTTCAACGGGTGTATCGGACGGTTTAACCGGTACACAACCGGCTGGTTTGAACCGGTAAAAGATTGATTACCTTTTATAGTCATGAATACCTCAAAATCCTCAATGTAACTCTTAGTTCTAGATTATGGTTGCAATAACCTTTTCTAGCCCCAAACCGAAAACTCGAATGTCAAGTTAAAAAACGTCCAAGAACCCTAGAAAACCGACACTAACAAAGAAAAAACAAAATTTTTTGGGTCCGACACTGACCTCGTCAGAGCAAAGTTGATAGAGCTTGGAGGACAGAAACTTGGGGCCAAAAACCAACGAAATTTTAGACTCGGTTTCAGCGTTGTAAGGCATGAACTCTGTGTCCAACCAAGCTTCTGCTGGAGTGACTTCATTATACTTCAAAATCAATACAAAATGAGTTATTTTTTTATTTAAATCGCAAAGAAAATAGCCAATAAATTTTGAAACAATTGACAAGAAAGTTTTAAATTTACATGGTCTAAAACATAAGAAGGCTTATGGTCGGAATCCGGCATGAAGGCGGTGAGGAAGACCGTGACGGAGACTTTTTCAGGGAACTTTTCCATGGCAAGGGCGATGTTCATGCCGCCGAGGCTATGACCCACCAGCACAACCTTCTCCTCAGGCGGAATGGTGGCCATGAACTCCAGCAATGGCTTTGTGTAGTCAGAAAGTGTAGCCACTTGTTGTGTGACTTTGGTATTGATACCCGAGGCAGCGAGATCCAAGGCGGATACGCGGTGGCCCGCAGCTTCTAGAAGTGGCTTGAGCTTGAACCAGCACCAGGCTCCATGGCATGCACCATGTACTAGGACGAAGTGGGTTTGATTGGTGGTGTGTACCATGTTGTTAGCTTTGTGTTGGTGTTTGTTGGTTGTGGGTTGGTTATTTATAGGAAAATTGGATAACAGATTCATGACAATAAAGAGGATAAGTGAGAGTGAAAGACACGATCACGTCCTTACGCTAAAAATAGTTTTATTTATAAGATAAGAACTAGATTGTAGCCAATGGCCGCTTGTTGTGGTTGTGGCGGCGGCGTCTTAGTTGTTTAAGTTGGCGGCATGTTATCTGATACGTTAACCATATGAAAACGCATGTTTCAACGTATCAATCAAAAGCGTTGCAGTTACAAAAGAAACATTTTCAAACCCAAGTTGGTTCATTTAGTAAATGTTCCACCTAACCACTACACCATTATTACCTTTATAGTTAAAAAAATGTGTATTTATTTTGAGATGTTAACGTTGACGTAAGAAAATGTCAATTTATAATATTCAAATGATTCCCACATAATAATAGATGAGGATTTAGTATTTTGTAAACCAATTCTTAAAATCAGTAGAAGAATAAAAAAGGAAGTTGAATGATGAAGCAAAGGTGGTGACTGGACACATAAACGGATAGTACAAAACCAAAACCTGTGATCCTTGTGATGCTAATCTGTAAATCAACAGGGTGTTTATGTCAATGTTTCAAATTTAAATAAGAAAATTAGAAATTTAGAAAAGTGAAATGGGTTAGTTGTAAATGTTTGAAAGCTTAGTCTTTTACTCTTTTACCAAAGATCAAAGACAAAATGCACTCAAAAAAAAAAAAGAAAAGAAAGAAACCTCTACTTAAATTCATAAGCAACCAACCACGAAAGCTTGTCGTTTTACACACCAAACAATAATAACATATATAAAAGAAAGATTTTGTTTGTTTGTCCCACTGACCTTTATATTTAAGAATATATATTGTCGACTTTAGGATTTACTTATGATCAATTGGCCGGGTATATATATTTGATTGGAGTGGTCAAAACGGCAGTGCGTTACTAACCTTGAACTCAGCGGGTCCGGTTCAGATTTCACTCCTCATCGTTGTGGTCATGGCTCCTCTTGCGGAGTGTCGAGTCTTGGGCTGCAGCCACATGAAAAGCTAGTTAGAGGGCCCGGGGGGGGGGGGGGTTTACCCCAAAGGTACTCTAACGCTCAAGTCAGTATCATGTATGGAAAGGATGATTATAAGTGCAAGTGTATGTGTAGTTTAGAGAGAGGGAGCATAGGTTGCGAGGGGAAGAGGTAACCTGCTTGTTTCAGGAAGGGAACTTTCCTTTTATAGTGAAGACTCTTGAGCCTTAATCCTAATGGGCTGGCCTAAGAGTGGACTTATTAAAACCAGGCCCACACGAACCTACCACATATGTGGGGAAAGTCTAAGCGGGCTCGGCCCCAGTCACTATTTCAGGGGAGCAAGCCCAGACGAGGAGCCCAAGCGGGGACCCTCGAGGACAAGTCATCCTTAGTCCAAGCCCATTCACTTATGGATGGGTGTAGGACTTATTCTGGTCCTTGAAAATCTAGGTGGGTCGTTCTCCGCCCTTTAAATGTCACCCTTATATGTCGGGTAAATATAATCTAAGGCATGTTATGCCAAACTAATCTATTATGTCGTCCTTGGGGTAACCTTGCATTTAGCATTCGAAATAGCAAGGTGACACCTCAAGTAGGGTAGTGCAATACCTTATTTCAATCTATGCCTCCTTGAAGGCACTTTGACCAATGCACTCGTTCAAGAGTACTTTCTTGATAGCGTTTATGCTATTTAAATTGTTTTCCCATGTCCTTCTCAAGGGCATTTCAATCGAGGTACTCGTTCAAGTGTAAGTTTTCTAAGAGCAGCAACTAGGATATCTTGTTTACCATGTTATACTTTATGTTTGTCGTTCCTCCGAGGAGGGTTTTTATCTTGCCTAAATTGTTAAAGCTTTGTATAAGTCTGCTTCTTAACTTGCTTGAGTTGTTAAAGCTTTCTATAGTTCGCTTTGTAACTCATTTAAGTTGTTAAAGCTTTGTATAAGTTTGCTTCTTAACTTGCTTGAGTTGTTAAAGCTTTCTATAGTTCGCTTTGTAACTTGTTTAAGTTGTTAAAGCTTTGCATAGGCCCGCTTTGTAACTCATTTAGGTTGTTAAAGCTTTTGGTGAGCCTTTTCTCCAATGGCGTCTGGGCCACTTGGGTTTTCATATGCCTGCTTCGGCGTTTTTGGACGTAGTCGACTTAGTCATAGCCCCACGGCCGGGATTTGCCTTGTTTAGATTAAGGCGACATGCCTGTATGCCTATGTACATGTTCATTTTATAGTAAGATCGTCCGACACGTCTGCTTAAGTGATCATGTTTGACCTGCTAGTAGGGTCCTCTTACCCTTTAGGTTTTTATTCTTTGAGAAGGGGTCGCATCTTCTCCTTTTGGAGAGGTTTTGTGATCCCTTTAGAAACACTTGTTTTGTAGAAAGAACCTTCCAACGTGAATCCTTATTAAGGGCTCATTTCTCTCTTGGAGAGCTGTTGTAATTCTCTAAGAATGGGTGCCCATAGAAAATGCATCCTCTCCTACTTCCTCAAACATATGCTACGCCAAGATAGGGCTCTTCTCCCTTGAGAGATATTTTCTTAAACACAGACTCGTGGCTGGGATCTTTTCTTTTTAGGGAAAGGATTTTTTAGATACGAAGTCCCTTTTCAAGGGGACTCTTCCCTCCTTTTTTTTCTTTTAGAGAATAAGTTGTTCAGGTGCGTAATCCCGAAGAAGGATATTTCTTCATTTCGAGGAATGAGCTCTTTCAGATATGAAATCTCTTGTGAGGGGACCCTTCCTTTTTCAGAGAAGGAGACGTTCAGATTTGTAGTCCCAAAGGAGGGATATGTTCTGTTCCTGGAAGAAACTTCTGACATACCTAATCCCATGGAAAGGGATGTTCTTCTGTTCTTGGAGGGATGTCTTCAATGCCTGATCCCATGGAAGGCGATGTTGTTCTGTCCTTAGAGGGGACTTCTTAAATACTTAATCCCATGGAAGAGGTTGTTTTTCTGTCCTTGGGGGGACTTCCAATATTTAATCTCATAGGATGAAATACCTTTCTATTCTTGGAATGAGCTTCTTCAAGACTTAATCACATGGAAAGGATATGTTCCTGTTCAAGGGAGGAACTTTTGAAATATTTAATTTCCTAGGAGGAAATACCTTCTTATTCTTGGAAGAAGTTTCTTCAAAACTTTATCCCAAGGAATGGATGCGTTCCTGCTCAAGGAAAGGACTTCTGAAATACTGAATCTCATAGGATGGAATACCTTACTATCCTTGGAAGGAGCTTCTTCAAGACTTAATCCCAAGGGATGGATATATATTATCCAGGGAAGGAATGTCTGTAATACTTAATCTTATAGGATATAAAACCTTCTTGTTCTTGGAAGGAGCTTCTTCAAGACTTAATCTCAAGAGAGGGATATGTTCCTGTTCAGGGAAGGAACTTCTAAAATACCTGATCCCACCGAATGGGGTGTTCTTTTCTTCCTGGAAGGAACTTTTCCTGGACTTAACTTTATCAAAAAGACACGTTCCTGTTCTTGGAAGAGAGTACTGAAGTACTTATCCCACAGAAGGGGGGATTCTCTTGTTTATGGAAGGAGCTTCCGAAATGCTTTAGCCTTTACGAGAGGGTATCGTTTTGTTCAAGTGGATGAGGGTTTCTCAACACGATGGACCATAGAAGGACTCCACCCTCTCCTTAAAACAAAATATAATTATGAAGACTTCATTCTCTTTCTTTTTCCATGTAGAATCTTTGACATGGGAGCCAATGGAAATGGCTTACTTCCATCTAAAATAGAAAATTCAAGTATGAGGAACTTACCTTGAGGATTATTCTTTTCCAAGAAAGAAACTAAGTTAGCGGTTCTTAGAAAGGGGTTCTTCCTTCCTTAGGGAAGGAACTTAATGTCTTGCCCAGGTTCTTTCCATCTTCAAGGGAAGGACTAATGATACAGTCCGAGGGTTATTCTTCCTTCAAGGAAGGAGCGTCCAGGAGTTTTCTTAAGGACCAATAACTTTGTCCAAGGATTCTTCCGTCTTCAAGGAAGGGGCTAAATATGTAGTTTAGGCTTTTCCATTCCTCAAGGGAGGAACTAGTAAGACAGTCCAGGGATTTTCATTCTTCAAGGAAGGAGCCAAATATGAAGCCCAGTCTTTTCTATTTCTTCGTGAGAAAAACTAATAATGCGGTTCAGGGACTCTTCCTCCTTCGAGGGAGGAGTCCAGATACGCAACCCAGGCCTTTCCTTTCTTCAAGGAAAGAACTAGTAAGGCTGTCCAGTGATTGATCATCCTTCAAGGAGTGGGCCAAATATGCAGCCCACTCTTCTTTAAGAGAAAGACTAATAATGTTGTCCAATAATTTTTCTGTCTTTAGGGAAAGAGCGTCCAGGCTTTTCCTTAAGGACTAATAATGTAGTTCAAGAATTCTTTCGTCTTCAAGGAAGAAGCCAAATATGCAGCATGTGCTCCTTCCCCCCCCCCCCCCCTTTCAAATGAGGAACTAACATAGTTTATCACAAACAGATATCCTTCTTCCTTCAATGAAGGAACTAAATATGTCGCCTAAGTTCTTTATTCATGCAACCCACATGAAAAGATTTACTTCTTCCTTTAAGAGAAAGTATAAGTATCAATACTTCTTTGTAAAAGGAGTCTTCACCTATGTAAGCTTTTAGAAGGAGGTTCTTCTTTCCTATTTTTAATCGCAGAGGTCTTCGAACATGAGAACTTATGGAAGGGGTTCAATCCCTTATTGAAGTGATAATATAAATACGAAGATCTTTTCTTTTATGGAGGTCTTTAGTATAGAACGCGATGGTGTTATACCATGCTAGCTTCCTGGTTCAGTATTGTCTAGTGTAATTGGTAATATCGAACTTACACAATAAGCTTTCCTTTAGCCCGACAGTGTAGACAATCGGTTGTGGTTCTTGTTGAACGAGAATAATCGTAGGTTAACAAAAACTCGGGTGAACAATGTCCGCGGGAAATATAGAGCCCATATTTCTGATCAGTTATTTGATATAAGGACGTTGATAAATATCTGATAGATGTCATGTAATGGTGTTGTACCATACCAACCCTAAAGGCACAAATTGCAAGCAAAAGGCACCTAAAGGCAATAAAAATCTAAGAAGCAAGTAAACAACAAAATAGACGACCCAGATCGTTCTCTAAAGTGCCAGTGTCCCCGACAACGGCGCCAAAAACTTGATGTGTGAAATGTGTATGTAAAAATCAAACAAGTTTTAAATAGGAATCACAACCTAAACCACACACAATCGGCAAGTGCATCGTCGCGGCGTAGTGTAGATAGCAAGACCGAGTATCAATCCGTGGACACTATATGCGAACTTTAGATACTGAACCTCTATCGAATACAAAGTCAAAGTTGATTTGAATTTTGGTGCTTAACTAATAACCTAATTGATTACGAAAATGGCAAACACGACAAACAACGTGAAACAGACACGAACACGAGAGTAAAATGTGATCAAATATATATGAGAAAATGACTACCTAGGTGTCGAATCCCTAGAATCATGCAACGCTAATCTTACAGTGACAATGGCTAAATATCCTACTATCTCGAATGACCCCTCGCTAGAGATGTACAAAACGAAAGATAAAGACTAAATGTGAAGTGCTAGAACGAACCGGCTCGACCCATCGATACCAAATCCTACAAAAATCTAGCAAAGAAAGTATCTATGACTCCCAAACCCTCAAAACGCAAAGCAAACCAAACCTTGATACTTGAAATCCTAGGAAACCTTAACCACGATGTAATAAACGAGCCCGAGCTATCGGTCACACCAATCTACCCACCAATAATTAGCTAATAACCAAGCTCACCTAAATCATCTCTCGAGTTATCAAATGAGGATGCAAGTTTTAATATCTAGATTTTAATTATTAATCGAGTTGGTCAATTTCTCAACTCAACATTCAAACCGAAAACCCTAAGATTAACGATTCAATATAAACTCTAAGCCTATGGGATATTTCTATGTGCCTAAACCGTGAGTTCATCAATCAATAATCAATCAAAACACACCAACATGCAATATCAAGATCAATCACAAGGCAAAGTTATGTAAATCACATCAAATAGCCAAAATCATGTCAAAAAACGCATTACAATCATCAAGTTCATCGACCCTAAGTAGTTTGTAACGTTTAACTACTCATAATATTCATCAAAACAACTGACTGAAATCTGAAAACAACTGAGTTCATCGTTTAAATCGAAAAGAAACCGAAAAACGAATGTTATACGAACCCAAGATGATCAAAACTCGACCCGAAAGCTTCCTAGACCTTCACACAACGCCAAAGTGCTCCACAATCGCCCTAGAATGCTCCCATGTCGCCTGCTATGCGAGATATATCAAACCCTAACGGCTGCATTGATTTTATAACACTTTTGCGAAAACCGACCCCCATGAGGATCGCATGGGGGTATGGATGCGGTCCGCATCCATTAAAAAACACGCGCGGTCAATAACATGGTTGCGGACTGCATGGCAATGTGATTGCGGTCCGCATCCGACCCCTAGAAATTTTTTTTTGACTTTTAAGCTTGTTTTCTGACACGTCTTTTGGTGCTCCTTCCGCGGCAACTTCTTTTTCTTCTTTTTTTTACCGCCAAACTGCTGGTTTCATCCCTGATTCCTACAAATACACAAAATTACCAAATAAGTACCAAAATTGCGGGAAAACCGTATACAAACAACTCAAAATGTAGGGAATTCGACACGTAAAATATGTATATTTTAAGACACATCAGAACTCTAACTAAAACATAATGAGGTGAAAAACACAATTGAGATTTTTATATCTTTAACACAATGAAAATAAAAAAAATGTAACTTACAAAAGAACTCTGAACGATAGTGATAGTGGGGTCTTGGTTGGGGTGGTGATGGGCGATGGAGTGGCTGCGATGGGCGGTGATGGTTGGTGGTGGTAGCGTGGGGTGAGATGAATCGTGAAAGACAAAGAAGTATGGGGTTTTATTTTAGAATTGGGGTTTTTTATCTTGGGTTTCATGAGATTAATTTGTGTTCGACTAAAATGTCCCTCCCTATGTTTTTTTTGTATCTTTGCCATGTGTCACTCCATTATTGTTTTCTATCTTTCTCAACCAAAACGAACATCGTATTTGATCTTCACACATATTTATTATATAAATTGACTATCAGGTGTTTTATAGACTACATTAGTATATCATAGGTTTTTATTTCTAATTCCTTGGCTTCTAAAGATGAAGTTTCGTTCGAAGGTTATTTGGTTTGCAATTTTAAACCCTTTTTTTGCTTCTTTTCTTTTTAACAGATGTTCTTCCAATTGTTGTTACAAAAATCACCCCTAAAATTGGTCTACTAGATTACAATTTTTTATTTGTTTAAAGTTTCTCATTAAAACACCAAAATAACAAATTACAAGCAAATGGTAGTAAACTGGCAACAAGCTGCGCCGCAACCCCCTTTTGAATTGCAAAACCGATCCTACTAAAGACGAATCGACTCTTAGAGGTCGAGAGATTACTGTTCACAACCCGCTGAACTCTGTTTAGGAATTTTCACTGCTTCCGGAGCTAGGGAACCAATGATTGAGTTCGATGGTTTATGCTTAAGGTTCGAATTTTGATGCATTGAATTGTTGATTGATGATCTAATAATCGAAAAGGAAATCAATGATTTTTGTTAGGATTTGAATTTTGTTTTTCTTTTGGCATGTGTAGGTTTGATTAGAGAAATTTGGAACATGGGGCAGAAGAAACCAAAATGGCTTTTTCCAAAACCAAGGAAATCGTTTCCTCAAATCCCCTCTTTGCATTCTGATTATGACTCAGTATTATAGATTTTGTTTCTGTTGATTCGGTTATCCACTTTCGTTTAGTTTTTTCTGATCGACTTATTTTCACCCTTGTATCACCAGGGTACTAAAAAACAAGATAAGGTAAAGATGAAGGCTCTCACACAAGTTCACAACGTAAGTAACCAACTTTATTTTGATTGTAATTTGTAGGTAATATCACATATTATTTGTGAGTATGATTGTGATTTTAATTGACTTGCTAATTTAGTTTCTTTTAACATTTTTTAGCAATCTAATGCTTGGGCAGAATTTTCGTTTTGGTACAAAAATATGGAGTCTCATTGGTTATTATATTTTTTAAAATGGTTTCTTTATTTTTAATTTCAAGTTTGCAACAAAAGCACAGTATGATCTTTTAAAGTTAAATTGGCTTTAACTTCAAATTGTTAGGGCCATCTTTGTTAGGTTATTCGGTTTGGAGTGGTGCCCTTTGTCACATCTGCATAATGGGGCCCAAACACCACCCACCACCCATCATAGCCAAAGGGGATGCCATTGAAAGTCTTAGCCAAGAGAATAGCAGGCGTGGGAGGGTAAGCATGTGGGGCCATTTGCTTCTTATCCAATCATAATAATTTTGTCTTTAATTTCCTTTAGTTAAAAGGGGCTTTAAAAAGGGCTTTATTACACACCGTGCAAGTTAACAATAAAGTCCCTTACTTATGTGTCGTCTATGTGACATGATAAAACTCCTAGGGGATAGAACCCGGAACACCCCCCCCCCCCCCCCCCCCCCGCGTTATAAGGGGTTATGGAACGTGGTTGTGATATGCATAGCGGCGCCACCATTGGTTTCTCTCTCTCACACATATATATACATACGTACATATGTATAATTGAAGGGGTATAACCCCACTACACACTCAAGTTATTTAACCCCCATAACCCCCTTTCTTACACATTTGCAACTAGTTGTATAACCCCACATCTATGGGGGTTATGGGGCTTGACCACTACACATGGTCTTATGACCATATAAACGTTTATTTAATTATGGGCATCTATTATGAAAGTTTAATCCTTCTGAGATTGGTTATTTGGGTGATTTGTTTCAACATTACATTTTCGATAAGAACTGTAATGAGCGCATTCAAAGGCTCGCTAGAACCGAGCACATCATTTGGAGGTTTCTCGGGTAACAATTACTATAAAGTAATTCTTCTTCTTTTATTATTACAGATGTACGTATGCTTTATAGTGACCCCATCATGATAATTTTTCGACAAACATGTGCATTTATGATCCCTTATTCATGAACGCCATCGATAGGGATGAGGAATATAAGGAAAATCCCGAAAAAAAAACCGATATCGCTTAGATGCATGCAAGAACTCTAAAATGTCGTAAACCCCCTTAACGTACCTGAAAAACATGCCTAAAATGCAACATAATTTTGGCGAGTTCACAAATTTAAACAGTATAAATGAAACCTTTATCATTCGAAAGCTAGATGCATAGCCCATGATGTACACAAAGATCAAATCATTGTCTAGGTAGGACAAGGACGTATGTGCCAACATAAGCCCATAACCAAACCATGACAAATGTTGTCTCACCACATCGGACACCCATGACGATGTCTAACAATCCAGCCACAGTTGCGCTCCTAAAGGGTCTCAACCGACCAAGAGCGGCGATTGTCAATCCCAATAGATCTATTCTAGTATTATGTGGTCATATAACATACTAATGGTTAAAGAATTTAAATCAATTTCAGGACTCAGAGCTCTATACCCCTAAAACAAGCTTGTAGTCCCGATATTTAACAAACATTAAATCGAAAAGGTGTCATGAAAACTCACCTAAGGCTCCATGCACAATGCTAGCAAATAACAAATGTCTAATAAAGAAATAACATACAAGTGTCCTAAACCATATAAGACACTAAGGCCTAAACATATGCCTACCCAACAAGTTGTTCACCTAAACTTGCTAGACCGATTGTAACGCCTCGTATTTCCAAGATTTATTATTTTTATAAAAATTCACGCTCGTTTTCTATTTCCTGAGTCGCAACTTCAATCGGATCGAAAAACGGTTTAAAATCGGAAAACTACGCGTTTTTACGCGTTTTAACGAAACGACAACTGAACGCAATCATTTTCGAGCGCCGACGTTTAAATCGCGTGTTTAAACCTAAAAATGATATTATACCCTGTTATGTCACGTTCGGGTTCGAAAACGGGTTTCAGAACCATAACGGGCCGCATAAAACACATGAACCGGGCCTTAGACCCAACACACTCAAAACCCTAGCCTATATAAACCTAACCCTCATCTTCTTCATTTGTAGAAAACCCTAGCCCCCACCTATTTTCTTTGCTCTCTCCCGTACGTGAACCCGCCACCAGAGTTGGGGCTCCGGCCAACTTCCGGCCGTCTTCTCCGGCCACACACTCCCTTGAACCAGTACACACTCCACTCAAGGCCAACCACTCACTCCCTCTCCCCGCTCTCGCGCGGACAAACGAACGGCTGACCACCATCATCGGTGGTGGCGCTCGGTGACGGCGGTAGGACCACCACCGCAGCGGCAGTGTGGTGGGTGGCGTTCTGTGGCAGCTGCGGCCAAGAGACGGTGGTTACGGGCGGTGGCAGCGGCGACGACAAAGACGACAGTTCTGCCGTTCTTTTCCGGTGAGTTCAAATTCTTTTTCGGCTCACGCTTCAGTCTCGGTTTGGGTCTCCATTCAGATTCAGGTTCGGATCAAACCCGGGTCAGCTTTGGTGTTCACTCCAGCAGCAGCGGCGGCGGCAGGAGTTCCGGTTTCAGTCAGTCAGTCTCGGGCCTGATGCATCTCGGTTCAGGGCTTGGTCCAGCTCGGGTTCTTGTCGGGTCAAATCTGGTCAACACCGGGTCAGCTCCGGGTCGAATCTCGGTTCAGTAAAGGTTAGTCTCAGTTAGGGTCTTGGTTTTGCTTCTATTTTGAATCCCGTTAATTCTTTTCATTCGGCAGGTTACGATTCGTTTCGGTGCAGTTCACGGCTCATGTTCAGCGGGTTCGGGTCTCAGTGTAGAGGTTCGGGTCAGCAGTGAGTCAATGACAGTTTTGGCTTCGGTTCGGGTCTCGTTTGGTGTTCGGTCAAACCTGGTCAACTGTGGTCAAACAGTCAACGGGTCAGCTTTGGTGTTCACTCGAGTTACAGAGACAGCGGTTCACCTGTTCCGGTTCAGGTCACTCATCCCAAAGTCAGATTTATTTTGGTCCGTGTTCAGTCCAGATGCATTTCGGTTCAGGTACGGATCGTGCCTTGATTGTTTCAGTTTCACATTTGATTTAGTTGGTTTGTTGAGTTCACTTTTGGTTTCATCTCAGTTCAGTTTGGCGTCGGTCAACGGCAGTCAACAGCAGTTGTTTCGGTTCCGGCTCGAGTCAAACCTGGTCAACAATCAACGGGTTAACTCAGTTCAGTCTTGCTTCAAAGTTCGGGTCAAAATCAATCCACACTCGACTTGGTATAATGTCATGTTATTAATTATATTGTTTTGTATTTAATTAGTGTTATAATCACGTAACCGAACCTTATAAAATTTGTAGACATAAAAAGAGTATGTAAACATTTATAGTGTTTCGTCGATTCTTGCGTTGTTTATTATTGTGTTTTGGAAAAATCTATCGACACATATGTTGTCGGGATTGTCCAAAAACAAGAGGAAACTCTGCCCGTTTATCGACAAAATATGTCTATTTATTTTTTATCGACAATATATATATATATATATATATATATTTATCATATCTCTCGACAAATATACTTATTTACTATACTTTCGACAAAACATACTTATTCATTATATTCATCGACAAAATATAGATATAGTTATCATATCTCTCGACAAATATACTTATTTATTTTACTTTCGACAAAACATATTTATTTTACTTTCGACAAATATATTTGTACACCATTCGACAATATACATATATATCTCATACAATTCGTTAGAATATAAATATATATATACCAAATATGCTTTTCGTCAAATATATATATTAATTATTTGACAACACTCCTACAACCCTTTTGATGAATTTAATTTAGAAATTCCTTTCTTAAACGATGTTAACTATATACGTACTTTCAACTCCAATTCGAATCCTCCGTCGTAGCTTCTATTATTCATGTACATTCGTTTGCCATTTCTAAGGTGACCTCGATGTCCCCTTTCTCCCACTCATCAACTCGTCGTGGAATTTCCAAAGAAGACTTAGCAATTCTGTGAGTACACTCGACCCACATTTGTTTATATCACTTTTTGGGTGTAACATGTTTCCATATACAAAAATCACAAACACTTAAACTTTATGAAACGCACAAACAATCCTATACACATGACTACTTGAATCGTATACTTGTTGCTTGTCTAGGGATAAACGTTGTGCTATGCTTTAGTCATTAACTATTTTTAGCCTTTGTTTGACATGCTTAGCGCTATAGGAATTCACGCATCCACCTCCATCGTGTTATTCGTGAGGTCATGTTAAAACATCGTGATTGCGTTACGGGTTTGATTATTAGCTTGCATGCCTTGATATTGCTCTTGTATAGATTTGGTTGCCATGAGGATTGTTAAAACTTTATTCGTATACGTATGCTATGCTTAAACTTGTGTACTCGCCTTTGCTTTTGCATTGACTTTATTTTAAAACATGTTACAGGTTGAAGGAGATGACGCTATGAAAACAATATAGCAAGGACTAGATACACACAAATTAGACGTTAGGTTTAATGTCGACGTATCAATTTTGTTATGACTTTGCAAATGTTAGGTTGTTCTTTGTTTTGTTACATTGATGTATTTGACAATGCTTGTGAAATGAAATATGGTTTAATTAATTATTGTCACTTAATAATGTTGTGAGCAATGAGCAATCTCGTTTTCGTCTCATCCCGATGTTTCCGCCATCGGTTGGGGTGTTACACCGATTGAGATATTAAAATTTTAATTAAAACATTAAACTTAACGACCAATTGGTGATATATATATATATATATATATATATATATTGTGAAATGAAATATGGTTTAATTAATTATTGTCACTTAATAATGTTGTGAGCAATGAGCAATCTCGTTTTCGTCTCATCCCGATGTTTCCGCCATCGGTTGGGGTGTTACACCGATTGAGATATTAAAATTTTAATTAAAACATTAAACTTAACGACCAATTGGTGATATATATATATATAGAGGATATGTTTAGATAGAAAACCCTAAAAATTTGAGAAAACCCAACCTCCCGCATTTTTTTTTTTGAAAAAAATAACACATGTAATATACACGTTTTTAAGAGTTTTGGGTGAAAAAAACAAAAAAGCGCCGAAGGATTATTTAAAAAAAAAATAAACAAATTTCAGCAACTTTTGTGACTAAATTGTGTTAGACAAAAAATGCTGAAACTTGTTTATTTTTTAAAAAAATATTCCTTCGCCGCTTTTTTGTTTTTTTTTGCCCAAAACTCTTAAAAACATGTATTATTACATGTGTTATTTTTTTCAAAAAAAAAACGTCGGGAGGTTAGGTTTTCTAGGTTTTCTCAAATTTTTAGGGTTTTTATATAACCCTACCTATATATATATAGATATATATATATTAACACATACTTCACAACACTAGGATCCCATCTCAAAACCTTAATTAATCGCCAGTGTCAACAAACAACCAAGCCGTTTGATAAATATATATTTTCTCTTAAAATAATATATTTAATCCGTGAAATAATATTTCACGATTCAAATAAACCGAACGCGACCAAGTAATTATATTTATTCTTAAATTAAATATATACTATAGAAAACACGATTAATAGACGGAAAATAACATATCTTATATTATTTTATCTTTATCAAATTCGTTCGTCAACACGAACACTACCACAACTTATACATATACACGTATGTATATACATACACCGAACACATAACCCTTAAGATATATATAAGATATATATAACATATATATCACATACAAGATCACCAAATCCACTATACATATTAAATATACATCTACATATATATTACTACCATACAATACTGAACACTTTTCATGCAAATCTATATATAGTTCATCACTTTGACAAATAATCAGCTTTCATCATCAACTCCATGAACATATACATATCATCAATTATCCATAAATAAGAGGTAAATGTTATTAAATATTAATAAAAATAGTATTATACTGCTTTACATACTAGGTTTGAGCTCGGGCTAATAAATAAACAAACTTTATTTTAAGCGCAAGTTCAAGCTCGATAAGGATTGGCTCGTTTCGAGGATTTTCTCAAGTAGCTCGCGAGCCGTTCGGCTCGTTTGCACCCCAAGTTGTAACTCATTACATTTAACGTGAAATCAGGTCATGTGCCACTCACACGAGGACATACTGGTCATTTTCGCTAAATAATAAAACAAAAAGAATTTATAATATATACAATATACACACATATAATTAACAACAAAATAAACTCTCATTACTATTCGTTTTCTTTCGCAAAACCACCACTGCCGGAAAAGTGTAATCACCGACTACGACCTTCATCATCATCATCTCTCTCTATACCATCAACTACCGCCATCACCATCGCTTAAACTCTAAATCACTGTGGTTGATCTCAACAATCTACGCTCATCTACCAACAAAAACACCCTAATTTCTCTAAAATCATCGCCCAAAATGGTCATTGTGCCCTCATTTGAGTGGCACATGACCCGACTTAACGTTAAAATGTAAATAAGTTACAACAAAAAGACACCACTTGTATCCGAAACATAAAAAATATTCGTTATCACGGCTGAAATTTGGTTGAAACTTAGAGGACGTAAAATACAATTTACTCTTAAACATTTAAGTAAACCAAATATGAGAACAAATCATTATTTCTAGCCTATTCATCATACCGCTATTAGAATTTAAACACAAAGTTGCTTTGGGTCACTGAGTTAACTAAACATATTGAACGGCTATATCAAGAAGGCAAACACTAAGTTGCTTCGGGTCACATAACATTGGCATATGATCAACATGTTTCAGTTCTTTCACCTCATCAACAGGGTTATTACCAATCATCCATTGTTGAAATTCTTTCGTGATGGTGTTATCTTCATCGCAGACGACATATACGCGTCTGACTGAACCAAGTCCCTCTTTTGTAAATATTTCTGCGTTTGTCTTTAAATCTTTTGAAAATAACGACGAAGGCCTCATCAACGCTTTCGCTAATTCACGATCCTGCAATTATGTAGAATAATATTATTAATTACCACACAAATTTTATATACTTTTTGTTATTGGAGTTGGGTGTAAATGATGATGTCAACCTTATCTATTGGAGGATTTACATTTTCTACTTTCTTTTATCTTTTTATGTAACGCATACAACGATTTTATTTTTGAGCTTGGATGCACATAATAATGTCAATGTTATCTATTGGTGGACCCAGAGTTTTTTTTCTATTTTTTATGGAACGTATCATGACTTTTCGACTGAGCTTGGATGCACATGATAATGTCAATCTTATCTATTGGTGGACCTAGAGTTTTTTTTTCTATTTTTTATGGAACGTATCACGACTTTTCGACTGAATCACTAAGACCATTCACAAAGGATCTCTTAAATTTATATGAGTGAGAAAACTTATATTATAAGAAATGGTTGCAAGTGATTTTGAGTGGTTGTAAGTGGAGGAGAGAAAAAATATATGGAAATGTTACTAATCTGTGAATATATGAGAAACACTGTTCACCCTTGATAAATTTTTTAATATTTTTAAATGTGATTATGAGTGGATGAGAGAGAGAGAGAAAATAATAATAAAAGTATAAAAATATTATTTAACTGAAAAGAAAAAAGAAAAAATAATTATTTTTATAGTAATATATGGATATAGATAAAGATTCCAATGTCATTGCTCTAATACGCTTACATAGAAACCTCAATCTATACATGTTTTATCCGAAAATTACAATGAAAGCAAAAAAAAGTATCGAATTTGATAAAATATTTAAGCTATTCTCTCTTTAACACTTTCTGAATGTGTATACCTCAAAAACCTCAATGTAACTCTTAGTTTTACTGATTATAGTTGCAATAACAATTATTATTAGTTATGTGACCTGACGTCTCAAACAGATAAATAATCTTGAATCCGTCACTGACCTCATCAGAGCATAGTTGATAGAGATTGGAGGACAGAAACTTAGGGCCAAACAACAACGAAACTTCAGACTCAGATTCAGCATTGTATGGCATGAGCTCTATGTCCAACCAAAATTCTGCTGGAGTGACTTCATTATACTTCAAAATCAATAAAAGGAGTTTTTTTTTGTTAAAATCTCAAAGAAAATAGCTTTTAAAATTTTGAAATAATTGACAAGAAATTTTAAATTTACATGGTCTAAAACATAAGAAGGCTTATGGTCGGAATCCGGCATGAAGGCGGCGAGAAACACCGCAACGGAGACTTTTTCAGGGAACTTTTCCATGGCAAGGGCGATGCTCATGCCGCCGAGGCTATGACCCACCAGCACAACCTTCTCCTCAGGCGGAATGGTGGCCATGAACTCCAGCAATGGCTTTGTGTAGTCAGAAAGTGTAGCCACTTGTTGTATGACTTTGGTATTGATACCCGAGGCGGCGAGATCAAAGGCGGATACGCGGTGGCCGGCGGCTTCTAGAAGGGGCTTTAGCTTGAACCAGCACCAGGCTCCATGGCATGCACCATGTACTAGGACAAAGTGGGTATGTTTATTGGTGGTGTGTAACATGTTGTTAGCTTTGTATTGGTGTTTGTTGGTTGTGGATTGTTTATATGGAAAAGTGGGTAACAAATTTGTGTCAATAAAGAGGATAAGTGAGAGTGTAATTGACGATCACGTCTTTACGCTAAACAAATAGTTTTATTTATGATGAGGTATGGTATTGGACCTGACCTGAGTGGTCGGATATTCCCGTTATTTATTGTTTTTATATTAATTATTTATTATTGTTGCTTACTAACCCAACCGCGGGCCCAATGTAATGTAGTTTACACTACATTGGGCTGGGGACTTGTAGAGATAACCACTAACTGGGTCTGGCCCATTGAGGTCAGGGGAGGGTCATGTCTCCTATATAAAGAGGTGTTCACCTCATTATTAAGGCACAAAATATAGAGCCGCCACATTTTTGTTGCTAGAAATAGGGGATTCTTCTCCTACCGACCATCTCTACATCCCCGTGTTTCTCTCTTCTCCATTGAGATCTAGGTTTAAAAGAAAGAATAAGTGTGATTCTCCATCCTCTAAGAAAAAACGGTTCCAATCACCCTGGAGGTGATTCCGTGTTTCTTCAATTTCGGAAACAATAATAGTTTTATCATGTAATAGGGATTTGACAAGTGACGTCGGCTATATCAAGTAATTATAAAATGTCGACAATTTTACATTAGTACACACAGAACCACTAATATGTTAAAGAGTAGGAGAATCGAATGAACACTTATATTTTTTATTAGAGTAAATTTCTGTTAAAGTAATTGTATTTTCATGGTTTTAACTACTTGAGTTCAAAATCAAAATTTTTAATTATCTGAACACCTGATTTTCTAGTTCGTAACAATCCGAGTCCAATTGACGAACAAGTTAACAACCGCACCAAATCAATAGACGGGATTGTGCAAAATGAAGAAAAGTGGAAACGTGAATGACTCATGTGTCCGAACTTTTCTTAGGAACATGTAAATTAATTTTTTGGTCTTACTAAAGGGTGTAAATTGACGTTTACTCTAAGAAAAACAAATACTAAAACGGTTAACCTTACTCTAAGAAAAACAAATACTAAAACGGTTAACCCTAAATGTTGAAAATTAACTATGCTAGACAATCATAAGGTCACATGCATAATTAATAAAAATCTCGTAGAACCATACTGCAATGTAAAAATTGTATTTCTATCTAAAATTTAAAATAAGCATCATAAAACAAACATAAAATCACAAGACAACTATAAGATAGTAAATTTGAAGTTTCAATGAAGTTTTCAATTAAGTACACCCAAATTATTGCAACAAGTTCTGATGTATATTTTGTTTTCACAAGATGTTGCTCATGCTCGTCAAGTTTAGCCTATTAATTTCTTAGATTTTTATGTGTTATTGAAGATATCTAGAATTTTTCCTTTTTTTAATAATTTCGACACATAAAGTCTTCGTCATATGATCGAATCTCTTAGAATTATTGTCCATATTTTCTTTGTAATTTTGTCAAATTTTTAACACATACAATAAATTGTCCATATTTTCTTTGTAATTTTGTCAAATTTTTAACACACTGCATATAGAAAAAATCGCACTAAAAGACAAAACCGGCCAGTGTTTATTGACCACAGATTTCTTTTTTTTTTCTCCATTCAAGACTTATTTATATTTTATACTCCTAGAAGAGGTGCATTGTCCATATTTTCTTTGTAATTTTGTCAAATTTTTAACACATACAATAAAGTTGATGAGGATCTGCATATAGAAAAAATCGCACTAAAAGACAAAACCGGCCAGTGTTTATTGACCAAAGATTTCTTTTTTTTTTTCTCCATTCAAGACTTATTTATATTTTATACTCCTAGAAGAGGTGCACAGACAAGGTTTTTCTTTATATCAAAAACAGTTTAAGTTGGAACCACTTCCGGTTTGGGTTAAGAGAAGTTAAAACGGGCTTTTTTTTTTTTTTAACGGTCAACTAAATCACCGGATAAGCATCATGAGATCTCTTCAATCGAGCAAATGCATACCTTCCTCCATAATGGTCAGAGTTGGATGCATACCCGAGCCACCAAGCCACAAGTTCTGGGGAAACCCGCCCACGCGAAGGTCCATTGCGGTAAAACCCGGTTCGGCTCGGTTTCGAACTAGCGACCTCCAAAGAGGTCTAGTTCTAAACTTCATTGACACCACCAATGTTCTTTGAAGTGATACTAGTGGGAGTTGAACTTGAAACCTCAAAGTGAGAAACGGAGTTACTAATCACTAGACCAACTTATCGGGACCTGTTTTTACAACAAATATGAGACCAAGGGTAGTGGACTGTCTGGTTAGGCTAAAAGGCTTCAAGGGTTCAAGTTAGCCTAACGCCGGTCGTGGGTCCCCTACGTTTGCAAGACGTAGTTCACTAGTTTTGTTGTTGTTCACTTAGAATCCAAGACCGAAGAGGATTCAGTCTAGAATGTTGATGCTTAGTGAAGCTGTGTTATTTGAAGTGAAAAGAAGCAACATGCATAGAGTAAGTTCTCAAGGAAGAAGAGAAAATCAGAGAGTGTGTTAGCTCAGCTGATCTGGTTCACTTTGCATGGATGTATGTTGCCATCTTATATAGGAAAAGGTTGTTCCCAAAAGGGAAACCTATGACCAATGAACCTGTGACCAATGAACCTTAGCTGCAGTAGGGGACTTGCCCATTTTGAGAGTTGAAGAATTTTGACCTGCGGATAAAAGGATGCTCTCTGTGCACATGTTCTCTTTTCGGCTGTGGGGGGCTTTGACAAGCAATTAGTAAGTTGATGCTTTACTGTTCACATTCTTTTTGGTGTTCACATGCTGTTCACCCGAGTTGGCAGGTTACGAACCCTTTAGCCCTTTAACCTTTTAAGCATTAATGTGCAAAACCTATTTTATTGAGGCTTGAGCTACCCCAGTCATCAGCCCCCCAAGTCAGAGGTTTTTGGTAAGTAAGCTCAAAACATTTCTGACTTTTACACATTATTTCTATTGCTTAAAGGCTTCAAGGCCTGAAGGCTTGAAGGGTTTGGAGCAGTTGAGATTTTGAAATTTGAAAACTGAAAAGACAGTTGATGTGACTTAGCGGCGGTTTTTGCAGAGGACAGTTCCCAATTAACTGCTGTGCAATTATTTCGCCTTTTGGCTTTTTATTTTTCATTTTTCCATAGAGATAAACACAATCTTCAACAATTTTCTCCCAAGTTTCCTTCCATATCTTTATTTCGTTCCAGGTTAGTGTTTTTTTCCGTTTTTTGCTTTCTGTCGATTATTTCTGATGGGTGCTCGTAAGGATATGTTGGTTACGTATTCGTGTTTAACCAAATAGGAAGTCGAGTCATTTTGCCTTAAATGGGGTATAGGGTTAGAGTTTAAACCAACTGTTTCGGCGATGGATGTTTCAATCGATTGTTGTCCGGCCGGTTCGATTGCTCTATATTGTCGTCATTTCGAGTTTTCCAATCTTCGTCATCCGTTTTCGACGTTTGTGTTGAATGTTTTAGAGTATTGGCGTGTTTCTTTTGGTCAAATGCACCCGCAGTTTGGCTAGGGTTTTACATTTCGAGGTTTTGTGTCGAGTGTGTGGTTATGATCCAACTTTGTTGTCATTTCGCCGATTCTTTTGTCTGGCAAAAAACGGTGATTGGTTTATGTTTGAGGCGTCTAAGGCTGATACTTGCTTGGTCTCTTCTATGGTCACCACTCTTTGTTCATGGAAAGATAAGGTTTTCTGGGTCTCGATGAGATTGTTCCCTTCAAAATGGTTTGGGGGAACCTGAAGCCGTGCTTAACGAGTCGGAACCCCTTGAATCCGATTTGAATAGTTGTTTTTTGAAGCCATTAGGGCATGTCCTTCGAGGATTCGTCCGTTCCCTGAACACTTGTTAGTTTTGTTGGGTGTTAGCAAACTGTGGATAAAAAGGATCGAGATCCTGTTTTAATGAGGGATGGACAGGGTATGCACTTTGTTTTGTTACGTTATTTTAGTTTTATTGCATGTTAGCTTATGCCCTGTATTTTGTTTCTGTAGTTATGTCTACACTAGACTTTGTGAAGAGTGATGACATTTCAGATGTTGTGTTTGGGGATGCCGAAGCTACGCCTGGCGAAGATGTTGTTGCTAGGGGGTCAGAACATCGGTTCGAGGGTTCCGGCTATGTGAATGTGCCAAATGTCAAGGGTTTTACCAAGGCTGTTGCTCCTAAGGTGTCCACTCATCGTTCAAATCGGCGTTTGTTGAAACCTTCAGGTCCATCATCTTCTCCAGAGCATGTGGACCTTAGTGATGACGTTGAGACTGATGTGGACCATAGTCTTAGTGAAAATGTGGAGGAGGAGCAGGAGTTGGTGGTTGCTAAGAAGAAGAAGTCTGCTTGTAAGAAGGTTGTGGTGCCCTCGATTCAGGGGTCGTCAAGGAGAGTTACCGAAGGTTCAAGTGGTCATGAGGTTTATGTCCCCAATTGGAGTGTCAAGGTTGGAGACAGTTTCAGGGATCCTGATGTTTGTGCTGATGCCCTAGTCAATTTCGCCCTTCCTGGAGTTCGTGGCTCCATTTCTGATATGGAGGGTGATGCCATGCTTTCCAGGTTGATCCTTAGTTCCTGCAAACTTTCTGCCCTTTTATATGAGGGTGTTACTCGTTTTATGAAAGGGATGCAGGAATATGCTGAATTTTCGAAGAAGAAGGATCAAATAAAATCTTCGATGGCTGCTATGAGGAAGGATATTGATGGGTTTGAAAAGAAAGAAGAGGCTTGGGTAAAGAAGGTTGGTGAGATCACTCGCGGACATAAGGTTGAGATTGGAGATCTAAAGAAGAGGATGGAGGCAGATAAGCTTCAATTAAAGGCTGATGGAGAAACCTTGGAGGTTTAGAAGAAAGCCTTTGCTGAGGAGAAAGAAAGGTTGAAGGCTTCTATGGGTCAGGCTACTAGTGACAACCAATGGCTTATTGAACATGGTTTCCAACAGGTTGTCACTTATCTTCTTCATCCGACTGAGTTTAATTCAGCCCTTGGTGGTGTTTATACAAAGTTGTTGAATTATGGGAAGCACTTAGGCTTGGTTGCTGGCTTTAAACTTCATGAATCGGGTCAAGCCTTGGAACAATCTCCTCTATTTCATCCTGAAGCTTCAAAAATATTTGAGGAGTCTGTTCACGTCATGGAGCGGTTGACTTACCCTTATGTGGGTGAAGTTTCTTCCTATTTTGGTAAACCTATTTCCGTTCTGCAGGGATTGAAACCAGCTGGGCTCAATGAGTAGGTTTGTTCTGAAGTGCTCGAGTACTTGTCCAAGAAGCATTCCCGTTCAGCAAATAGTGAAGAGACTTTATCTGGTGGTGCTGATGGGTCTAATACGGCAAGCCTTGAAGGTTCAGCCGTTGCTGGTGGTGGTGACCCAAAAGTCAAGAAGGTGAAGAAGGCGAAGAAAGGTAAAGGCGATGGAACCGGGGTCTCCAAACCTTCTTCTGATGTTTGAACAATTTATTCGTAGCTATCTTAGCACTTTAAACGATGTTATGTTATCATGTTTTTGAACAATGTAGGTTTTTGCAGAAACCCTTAAGGTTTCTGTTTTATGGTTGTGGTTGGCCTTGATGGCCGTTTGAACAATTTGTTGGGAACCCTTGTGGTTTCCTTATTAGCCTTGGTGGTTGTATGAAGAATATTTAAGTTATGGCCCTTAAGGCCTTTTGTGTTCATGCATCGTTTCCCTTGATGTTTTGTATCTTTGTTGTTCATGTTTTAATGATTGTTTGTCTTGTTTATGTGTCTGTTTATCTAATTTTCCTTAAGAAGTTTTAGTGCTGTAGTCACTTTAGCTTCAAGGCTTCATTAGGTAAATGGCACATGTTGTCTACCCTTTATACCATTACTTGGTGTGTTTGTGTTCCGTAAACTTTTAAAAGTTTAAGGAACGATTGATGTAGGTTGTTCAAACCCGTCTATGAGACAAGTTTGTTTTTTAAAAAAATTCTAAGCCTCATGGAGTTGTATTGATTTAGGAACTCACCCCTTATATAGGTTCATTTAACCCTTGAACCTATTGAGCGATGTGGCCTTGGAGCTCATCCCCTTTCATGGCCCTTGTCATGGAGTTTTTTGCAAGGTTCTCAACCTGATTATAGGATAGTTAAGACAAGTTATGATAAAAGTTTCATCATTCATTCAAGAGGTTTTTCGTTTACAAAAGGGGAGATTATACAACTCTTAAAATATATTCTAAATTTCTTGTCTAGACACGGAACCTTTTAAGGGTTTGGCCGTTCCAGTGCCTGGGAAGCTTCTTGCCTTCTGCGTCGGCCAACTTGTACCACCTTTATGAGCCTCAAGGATTGTGTATGGCCCTTCCCATTTCGGGCCAAGTTTTCCTTGGTTTTCTTTTTGCTGGCCTCGTTGTTTCGAAGCACGATGCGTCGGCCAACTTGTACCACCTTTATGAGCCTCAAGGATTGTGTATGGCCCTTCCCATTTCGGGCCAAGTTTTCCTTGGTTTTCTTTTTGCTGGCCTCGTTGTTTCGAAGCACGAGATCCCCTGGCTTGAAACGGTCGTGTTTTACCCTTGCATTGTAATAGGCTTCCATTTTCTGCTTATATTTAGCTTCCTGAATGGCGGCTTGATCACGAATTTCTTCGAGGAGTTGTAAGTTCAACATGGTCTCTTTGTTGTTTGTTTCGAGGTCCATGTTGAGCGTTCTTTGTATCAGAACTCCGATCTCCCTGGAATAACAGCTTCTGAGCCAAATACTAAGCTGTATGGTGTTCTTTTATGGCTTGTTTTTTCCGTTGTTCTTATCGCCCACAGAACGTTTGGGAGTTCTTCGAGCCACTTGTTTTCATGTTTTCCTAACCGTGTCTTGATACCTTCTACTATACTGCGATTTGTTCTTTCGACTTGGCCATTGGATTGGGGATATGCAACTGAGCTGAACACTTGAATTATTCTGAATTCTTTGCACCAAGTGCTAAAAGGCTTTTCAGCAAATTGTTTCCCGTTATCCGTGACCAGAACTCCTGGCAACCCAAAGCGAGAAATGATGTTTTCCTAAACAATGTCAATGACTTGTTTGCCCGAGATCTTTGCGAGGCTTGACTTCAAGCCACTTGGTAAAGTAGTCCACAACCACCAATAGGAATTTCACTCTTCCCTTGGCCGGTGCGAACGGACCGATAATATCCATTCCCCACTTGTGGAAGGGCCAGGCTGAGGAAATAGGAACGAGATCGTGCTTGGGGCTTTTGGGGACTAGGGCATGTATTTGACAAGCTTCACACTTTTTTAGTTGCTCGGTGGCATCTCTATGCATAGAAGGCCAAAAATACCCGAGATTCATCAATTTTGCAACCACTGATCTTGGTCCAAAATGAGCTCCACATATTCCCTCGTAAACCTCTTTGACTAGATATTGGCTTTGTTCAGGACCCACACATCTCAGCAACGGTGCAAGGTATCCTTTCTTGAAAAGGGTTTCCCCTTGCAACACGTATTGTCTAGATTTTATTCGAACCCTTTCGGCCTCTATTGGATCAATGAGTAAGTCACCATTTTTGAGAAAATTTTCAATAGGAGTCATCCAATTAGGGCCTTCTTCAGTGATTACGTCTTGAACCTCCAATTCTTGGATGGAGGGGGTTTTCAACACTTCAACCAACACTTTCTTGGTAAGGTGAGCAAACGTAAGAGATGCAAGTTTGCTCAAAGCGTCGGCTCTCTTGTTTTGGGATCTAGAGACTTGCTTGATGGTACATGCTTGAATGTGTTCATCAATTCTTTTGACTTCTCCCGATACTTCTTCATGTTGGACTCTTTTGCTACATAGCTATCATTGACTTGACTTGAAACAAGCAACGAGTCTGTGAAGACTTTGAACCTTCATTCCTTTGGCTATCTTTAAACCAACGATCAGTGCTTCGTATTCAGCTTCGTTGTTAATGGTCTGAAATTCAAGTCGAAGAGCGTATGTAAACTCTAACCCTTCAGGGTTGATTAAAATGAGCCCAGCCCTTTGACCCTTCAACGCTAGAAGCCCGATCGGTAAAAAGCTTCCAGGCTTCAGGGTCAGAAGGTTGAGTGACGGTTACATTAACTTCAGCGGTGTCTTGCTTTGGTCTTTCAATGATGAAATCTGCCAGGACTTGGGCTTTCATAGCTTTTCTGGAAACATAGGTGATGTTATGTCCACCCAGTTCCACAGCCCATTTGGCTAACCGTACTGAATTTTCTTGCTTTTCAAGCACATTTGATAGGTTGGTCAATGACCACTTGCATAGGGTGTGCTTGAAAGTATCTTCAAAGCCTTCTAGCCGTTTGGACAAAGGCTAGGGCAAGTTTTTCCAGAGGAGGATATTTTATCTCAGCCAATTTTAATGTTTTACTGAAGAAATAAACAGTTACCTGAACTTTTGTCGTTCGATGGTTAAGACCACGTTTTGGACTTCTTCAGCAGCTTAGAGGTAAACAGAGATCGTTTCTCCCGTGTCTAGGGCTGTCACACCCCGACCCGCAGCGGAAAAGGTGATCGGGGCATGATTGGGTTATCATCAAAGCTCATGACATTTATTATAACGTTTCATATTTATTATTACAATTTAAAGGGAAAACATACAATCATAATTACAATATACTCTACACATCCTTCTAGACTTCATTATTTTCTTCTAAGGCATTTCCTATGTTTTCCTTGCTTCATCCTGTTCACCTGTATCATGTGTAAAAATGGTTTTTGGATCAACAAAAAGTTGGCGAGTGAATCCTATGAAAAACATTTGAACAAGTTTATTTAATTGATTATAAAATAAAGTGCACAACCACATATGAGTAAATATAGATGTAAACTTATTCACAAAACACTTAATCATTAGATAATGCACACATATACAACAAAGATTGTTTTGAGGCACGCGTTGCTCAACTCGTCTCCCACGAGGAACTGATGGGCCTAATGAATGATTTGCATACAATTTGACAATATGAAATACATAACTACAAACAATATTTACATTCTAAGTTTAGTTCACAATATGGTATGGCACGAGTTTAAATAAACGAGTTAATTTTAGTGACACATGACACACCCCAAAACGTGTAATTAAAAAGGTGAGTTGTAAGATTCACTCACATTGGGTGCGTTCGGTTGATGATGTTGAATGCGCACGAAGTTTGTTTTAACCACGAGTGAAACTAACCTAGATAATAGCATAATGGTTCGGTAAGTAAGCGGATTTTATTAATCAATTTTAGTAGGATTGTTGGATATATTTTTGTGAGTTTAAGCTATTTTCTAACTTTAAAAATGTTATTTTTAAGTATTTTTAATGTAAATAAATAAATAAAAGTAATAAAAAAATGTTGATTTTTTGACTTTGACGTTGACTGTTGACAGGTTTTATTGTGTAATTGTGTGCGCCGGGTGAGGCTCGAACCCGAGACCTCCCGTTCGCGTGCACGCAGCTCTACCAACTGAGCTACGTGTCTAACCCAAAATATTTCTGTTTTTAATTATATTTATATACTAATTGAATTAATCCGAAAATCATTTATTTTAAAAACGATTTAATTGCATGATTCGGTGCTCGCCACAGGTCTCCAACCCGGGACCTGTGGTTTAGGTTGACACACAGTCCACCGCTGGACTGTGTGTCTAACTTGGTAAATAATTGGTTTTTATTATACTTATATACAAACTAGATAATTTCATTTCTGCCTTATATAAAAAGTTTGATAATTGCCAGAACCGGTGCGGTAGTCTGGACTCGAACTCGCGACGTATGTTTTAAACGCGCACAAGTCCACCATGGACTGTGTGTCTATCTTGGTTATTATTCCGGTTTTTATTAAACTTAACATCTGTTTGCAAGTGAATCCGGTTCAGTTTAAAAAAGAACATTTTTATTAAGGCGAGTGTGAGTGTGACAAGAATCGAACTCGGGACGTATGCGTGATTATTTGCACACAGTCCACCGCTGGACTGTGTGTCTAACCCGAGATATAACTTGATTTAAATAAACATATATAATACCGAAAACTTCATCTTCTTCGTTAAGCTTAACCAGAATCGATGTCCGACTGTTTTGACAAAAATAATCAGTTTCTTTAGTGTGTTGTGATTAGCTACATGTGAGTTTAATAAAAAAGAGAGAGATTAGGTGTAAGATATACCGAACAGAGATCCTCTGTTTCGCCGGCGAAATTCCGATGATAGCAGGTTATTCCGGCGACGTGTGTCTTGCGGCAGAGGGTCTTCAGGAAGCTTGAGGTGAGTGTGGGTGGCTTCGGTATGAGCTCTAGGTGTTCTGTTTTTAGAGTAAGGCACCGAGGTGAAGGGGTTCGGTTTTCCAGCGAGTTGCAGAAAATTTCCGGCGAGTGAAATTACGTCGAGAAAGGGTGTGATTGTGAGCGAAAGGTTAACAGAAGTTAGAGGGTGTATTTATAGGGCAGAACATCGACGAATTTGGTCCGTTTACCGTCTTGATTCGTCGGTCAATAATTTTCCGCGGTTATGACCAAAGTCGCGGACTGGACATCGGTTATAACCGATGTTGAGGTTAATGCTTACGTTAAGTCATAGATAACCGACGATGATTGACGAAATCGTCGGATTTTCCGGCGTCAGCGGATTTGGGCGCGCTGTTGACTGGGTTTGATTTTCCAGTTTATTATATGAATTAATTGTTTCCAAATGTTTCAAACAACACAAGTGGCGGAGTGGTTGAGCGTGTGGGAGTTAAGACTTGTGTATTTCCTGGCTGACCCGGGTTCGAAACCCGGCAGCAGCAATATATTTTTATTTCATTATTTTTAATGAATTTTCAAATATAAATTATATATTCCAATATACTTATTAATTATGTATCGTTTAAAATTTATTTGAGCATTAAATACGCAACAAAATTTTTAACTGATTGTTCGGTTAATAAAGGAGCGGGTTTGGTAAATCCGTTTTTTGACGGATGTTACAGTATCCCCTACTTTTTAGAAATTTCGTCCCGAAATTTAAGTAGTGACATATTTGTCTAAAAAGGATGGTGTTTAATTTGACAGTTACATACTTAGAAGGGAGTAAGGGTTTAAATTTTGTTTGAGGCGGTAACGTTCCTTGTAAGGGTTGAGTACCCCGCTACAGGAATCGCTTTTTGTTGCCTACGGTAAAAAAATATTGATAAGCGGAGTTGATTCACTAAGTATGATTTCATGCGCAAGAGTTTTGATATGTTTGGAAAGATAAGGTTATATCCTAAAACAAAATTTCTAATACTACAACCTACATGGAACTTCTCATAACCGCCTAACAATGCCTCTGATCCTTTGGCAAGAATACTTATATATAGGAAGTACCACGGCGTATCCACCATATTCTTGTCAAATTTTCATTGGTTTTATCAGTAAGTTATGATTGGTTCTATGATGTGACTCTAGAACATAAATAAACACCACAACCAATGTACCAAGAAATTACTAAATCCTACATGGAACTTCTCATAACCGCCTGACAATGCCTCTGATCCTTTAGCAAGAATACTTATATATAGGAAGTACCAGCGGCGTATCCACCATATTCTTGTCAAATTTTCATTGGTTTTACCAATAAGTTATGATTGGTTCTATGATGTGACTCTAGAACATAAATAAACACAACAACCAATATCTGAGTCCAAATTCTGATAGCATACATGTTTGAATGGTGACAGTTCCTCTCTCGTTTGTTATGATGGAGAGGTTAGTTTATGTAGAAATAGAACACAATCCAATTTCTTTAAATGACGAGATGATATGAATGTTAAATCAGTGAATGTAACACAAATTTCAACCAAGACAATACTAAATCCTACACGGAACTTCTCATAACCGCCTGATAATGCCTCTGATCCTTTGGCAAGAATACTTATATATAGGAAGTACCAGCGGCGTATCCACCATATTCTCGTCAAATTTTCATTGGCTTTATCAGTAAATTATGATTAGTCCTATGTGACTCTAAAACATAAACAAACACAACAACCAAAGCTTGAGTCTAAATTCTGATAGTATACATGTTTGAATGATGACAGTACCTCTCTCGTTTGTTATGATGGAGAGGTTAGTCTATGTAGAAAATGGAACACAATCCAATTTCTTTAAATAATGAGATGATATGAATGCTAAATCAGTGAGTATAACGCAAACTTCAACCAAAACAATACTAAATCCTACATGGAACTTCTCATAACCGCCTGATAATGCCTCTGATCCTTTAGCAAGAATACTTATATATAGGAAGTACCAGCGGCGTATCCACCATATTCTTGTCAAATTTTCATTGGCTTTATCCGCAAATTATGATTAGTTCTATGTGACTCTAATACATAAATAAACACAATCAACCAAAGCTTGAGTCTTAATTCTGATAGTATACATGTTTGAATGGTGACAGTACCTCTCTCGTTTGTTATGATGGAGAGGTTAGTCCTTGTGGAAGTGAGACATAGCTCAACTTCTTTAAATGATGAAATTGAAATGCGTTGAAATGTATGATGAACAACTTCAACCAAAACATTACTAAATCCACATGGAACTTCTCATAACCGCCTGATAATGCCTCTGATCCTTTGACAAGAATGCTTATATATAGGAAGTACCAGCGGCGTATCCACCATATTCTTGTCAAATTTTCATTGACTTTATCCGCAAGTTATGATTAGTTCTATGTGACTCTAAAACAAACACAACAACCAACACTTGAGTCTCAATTCTGATAGTATACATGTTTGAATGATGACAATACCTCTCTCGTTTGTTATGATGGAGAGGTTAGTCTATGTAGAAATGGAACACAATCCAATTTCTTTAAATGATGAGATGCTATAAATGCTAAATCAGTGAGTACAAAACAAACTTCAATCAAGACAATACTAAATTCTACATGGAACTTCTCATAACCGCCAGATAATGCCTCTGATCCTTTGGCAAGAATACTTATATATAGGAAGTACCAGCGGCGTATCCACCATATTCTTGTCAAATTTTCATTAGCTTTATCCGTGAGTTATGATTGGTTCTATGTGACTTTAAAACATAAACAAACTGAAATAGTAATTCGCATTAAGATCCTTGGATAAGATTCCAATTTATAACTGGAGTACGGGAAAATTGAGATAACATAAAGAAAACGTAAAAACTAAGCGGTTGGAGTTGAATCCTGACTTTTGGTGAAGGGGACTAGTTGGGTGGTTTCGTTTGGGCCGTCATTATCTTCAACAGAGTTGGCGTTGATGTTGAAAACTCTTCCTCTTGCTGGTGGCCTAGCGATTAGGTTTCCTTGATTTGCTTGGTTAACTGGGTTTGCTTGAGCTTGGGTGTTTATGATGTTAACCAATCGAGGGCACGTGTTTCTAAAGTGGGTAGGGTCGCCACAGTTGAAACAAGTTCGAACATATGGGAACATGGGGTATTGGGGTTGTTGATAGGTTTGGATCATGTTTTGAGTAGGGGGTGAGATTTGGTTTTGAGGGGTGCGGCAAACCTTGCTCAAATGACTATAGCGTCCACAATTCGCACATAGTCGACAAGGTAAGGTAGATGGATGGTGATAAAAACAGGTGTTACATCGAGGGTGAGGTCCAAGGTATGGTTTCTTATTCGGGTAAGTTGAGTCGGGTGCTACTTGAGTGATTGGGATAGCTTGGATGGGTATGGCTTGTGAAATTGGTTGATTACGTTGAGTGACAGCGAAAAGTTGCCCATCTCGTTTTCTCTTAAAAATGGGTTGAGAAGGGGATTCGGTTTGGGTGGAGTTTGAGGTTTCAGTTGATGCTTTATCCTTCTTCTTCTCCTCCTTGAAGTTTTTATTCCGGATGCGGTTCTCGGTGAGCTCTATAGCTAACTCCATTGCGGCTTCCAAGGTTACAGGTGTGGTACTTATTACAGAGTCTTGAATTTTTGACGGAAGACCTCGAATGTAGTGCTCGATCAAACGGTAGAGGGGAGTGAACAAGTTGGGAACCATTTGATTTAACTGGAGGAATCTTTTGTTGTATGTGGTGTGGTCGCCTTCCTTTTGCTTCAACGAATAGAACTCATCTTCTAATTTCTTGATTTCGCTCCTCGGGCAAAACCGTCTTATCATGATTTCCCTCAACTCTTCCCAAGTCAAAGTCATAGCGTCTTCAACACCTCGTTTGGCCTTCTTTGTATTCCACCAAGTAAGTGCTATTCCATATAAACGACCAGTAGCATATCGCATTTTGCGATCATCGGGGCAATCGCAATTTAGAAAAGTGTTCTCCATTTCTTCAAACCAATGGAGGAGAGCGGTGACACCTTCAATCCCTTCGTATTTTGGAGGGTCGCAGGATTTGAAATGCTTGTAGGTGCATTTGGTGGTAATTGGGGGAGGATTGACAATGTGATCTTCTTGATTGACGGGATTAGCGGTAAGGGCTTGTTGGATTTGAACTACAATGTTGGGTATTACGACAGCCATTTGTTGAGCGATTAGGGCAGCCATGCGCTCGCGGGCTTTTCCTGCTCTCATCTTCCTACGAGCGAGGCTAGAAGACATCTACAAGGAATACATATCAAGAGTATGAGTTGGATGTTTTTGGGATCATGGGTTGTATTTAGGAATGAACATTCATAAAATAAATATAACATAATAAATCTACTACATCCATAGGATGTCTTGTGCTTTTGCTCGTAATTGGGCCTTGCATGCCGCCATACTTCACCTTCGTAATCATGTGGGCCCCCATGAATACCGGGTTTTTCATATGGTTCGCATGTGTTAGCCTGGTTACGTACACTAAAACCCGGAGAAAATCGAGAAATATGTAACGTATGATATTCGGAATGTGTCCAGGTGTGGACATGGTGACACCTCAAAGTGGGGTTAGTTCGAACGGCGTTTGATGTGGCATGCTTTGGCCTAATAGGTCCTTCGTACTCTCATCGTTAGTCCCCAGGTAGGCAAACTGGTCCGTTATATTGGATTTATACGAATGCCAACCTAGACAGGACGTTCCGACTACCGGTACTTGTACCCTTCCAGTTACTACATGCCCGTCGCAGAACTCACTTTGATGGGATTTGAAAATTGCGACAAAATCTTTGAATAAGGACAGTATGAAGATGATTTGAATATATAACATTGAAATATGTATGATGAATGTGTATGTAAGTATGTATGTTTGACTGTAATTATAAACAAATAAACATCATAAGTTTGCATGTAACCACATAAAAAATTAAGATCTAGTCAACTATAGTATAGGCTCTAAGGGTCTAATAACCTATCCCTATATCCCTATAGTCATGGCTCTGATACCAATCTGTCACACCCCGACCCGCAGCGGAAAAGGTGATCGGGGCATGATTGGGTTATCATCAAAGCTCATGACATTTATTATAACGTTTCATATTTATTATTACAATTTAAAGGGAAATCATACAATCATAATTACAATATACTCTACACATCCTTCTAGACTTCATTATTTTCTTCTAAGGCATTTCCTATGTTTTCCTTGCTTCATCCTGTTCACCTGTATCATGTGTAAAAATGGTTTTTGGATCAACAAAAAGTTGGCGAGTGAATCCTATGAAAAACATTTGAACAAGTTTATTTAATTGATTATAAAATAAAGTGCACAACCACATATGAGTAAATATAGATGTAAACTTATTCACAAAACACTTAATCATTAGATAATGCACACATATACAACAACAGATTGTTTTGAGGCACGCGTTGCTCAACTCGTCTCCCACGAGGAACTGATGGGCCTAATGAATGATTTGCATACAATTTGACAATATGAAATACATAACTACAAACAATATTTACATTCTAAGTTTAGTTCACAATATGGTATGGCACGAGTTTAAATAAACGAGTTAATTTTAGTGACACATGACACACCCAAAACGTGTAATTAAAAAGGGGAGTTGTAAGATTCACTCACATTGGGTGCGTTCGGTTGATGATGTTGAATGCGCACGAAGTTTGTTTTAACCACGAGTGAAACTAACCTAGATAATAGCATAATGGTTCGGTAAGTAAGCGGATTTTATTAATCAATTTTAGTAGGATTGTTGGATATATTTTTGTGAGTTTAATGCTATTTTCTAACTTTAAAAATGTTATTTTTAAGTATTTTTAATGTAAAATAAAATAATAAAAAAAATTGATTTGACTGTTGACTTGTTGACGTTGACTTGTTGACAGGTTTTATTGTGTAATTGTGTGCGCCGGGTGAGGCTCGAACCCGAGACCTCCCGTTCGCGTGCACGCAGCTCTACCAACTGAGCTACGTGTCTAACCCAAAATATTTCTGTTTTTAATTATATTTTATATACTAATTGAATTAATCCGAAAATCATTTATTTTAAAAACGATTTAATTGCATGATTCGGTGCTCGCCACAGGTCTCGAACCGGGACCTGTGGTTTAGGTTGACACACAGTCCACCGCTGGACTGTTTGTCTAACTTGGTAAATAATCTGGTTTTTATTATACTTATATACAAACTAGATAATTTCATTTCTGCCTTATATAAAAAGTTTGATAATTGCCAGAACCGGTGCGGTAGTCTGGACTCGAACTCGCGACGTATGTTTTAAACGCACACACAGTCTACCACTGGACTGTGTGTCTATCTTGGTTATTATTCCGGTTTTTATTAAACTTAACATCTGTTTGCAAGTGAATCCGGTTCAGTTTAAAAAAGAACATTTTTATTAAGGCGAGTGTGAGTGTGACAAGAATCGAACTCGGGACGTATGCGTGATTATTTGCACACAGTCCACCGCTGGACTGTGTGTCTAACCCGAGATATAACTTGATTTAAATTAAACATATATAATACCGAAAACTTCATCTTCTTCGTTAAGCTTAACCAGAATCGATGTCCGACTGTTTTGATAAAAATAATCAGTTTCTTTAGTGTGTTGTGATTAGCTACATGTGAGTTTAATAAAAACGAGAGAGATTAGGTGTAAGATATACCGAACAGAGATCCTCTGTTTCGCCGGCGAAATTCCGATGATAGCAGGTTATTCCGGCAACGTGTGTCTTGCGGCAGAGGGTCTTCAGGAAGCTTGAGGTGAGCGTGGGTGGCTTCGGTATGAGCTCTAGGTGTTCTGTTTTTAGAGTAAGGCACCGAGGTGAAGGGGTTCGGTTTTCCGGCGAGTTGCAGAAAATTTCCGGCGAGTGAAATTACGTCGAGAAAGGGTGTGATTGTGAGCGAAAAGGTTAACAGAAGTTAGAGGGTGTATTTATAGGGCAGAACATCGACGAATTTGGTCTCGTTTACCGTCTTGATTCGTCGGTCAATAATTTTCCGGCGGTTATGACCAAAGTCGCGGACTGGACATCGGTTATAACCGATGTTGAGGTTAATGCTTACGTTAAGTCATAGATAACCGACGATGATTGACGAAATCGTCGGATTTTCCGGCGTCAGCGGATTTGGGCGTGCTGTTGACTGGGTTTGATTTTCCAGTTTCATTATATGAATTAATTGTTTCCAAATGTTATCAAACAACACAAGTGGTGGAGTGGTTGAGCGTGTGGGAGTTAAGACTTGTGTATTTCCTGGCTGACCCGAGTTCGAAACCCGGCAGCAGCAATATATTTTTATTTCATTATTTTTAATGAATTTTCAAATATAAATTATATATTCCAATATACTTATTAATTATGTATCGTTTAAAATTTATTTGAGCATTAAATACGCAACGAAATTTTTAACTGATTGTTCGGTTAATAAACGGAGCGGGTTTGGTAAATCCGTTTTTTGACGGATGTTACAAGGGCTGCTATGGCTGGGAGTGAAGCTAAGTGTTGCTTCATCTGGTTAAAAAGCTTCTTCTGCCCCTTCCGTCCACCTGAAATCTTTCTGTTTGCACACCCTTTGAGTGTCTTGAAAAAGGGGAGGGCCTTCTCAACGAGCTTGGAGGTAAAACACTTTAAGGCTGCAAGCCTTCCATTTAGACTCTCAACTTCTTTTTTGCTTTGTGGGGATTTGGTTTCCAGAACAGCTTTGACCTTGTTTGGATTGGCTTTTATACTTTGTTTTCCCATAATATGCCCCAGAAATTTGTCTTCTTCAAATCCGAATGAACAGTTTACCGGGTTGAGCTTCATGTTGATTTTTCTCAGGTTTTGGAAGGTTTCTTGTACGTCGTCGAGCATTTGATACTCAATTTTGCTTTTGATCACTAAATCATCGACGTAGGCTTCCATGTTTTTTCCAATTTGACTAGTAAACACTTTGTCAACTAGGCGTTAGTAGGTTGCACCGGCATTTCTTAGGCCAAAAGACATTTTTGGTAGCAAAAGATACCTTTATCCGCGTGAAATGCGGTTTTTTTTCATGTTCTTCCTTCATGAGAATTTGGTGATAACCTTTATAAGCATCGAGGAAACACTTAAAAGGATAACCGGTAAGAGAGTCAACCTTGAGGTCAATCTCTGGCAAGGGGTAGCAATCCTTCGGGCAGGCTTTGTTCAAGTCTTTGAAGTCGATACACATCCTCCAAGACTTGTCGGGTTTTCGAACCATGACCGGGTTAGCAACCCAAGATTGGTATTTCACTTCCCGAAGGATTTCAGCAAGAACAAGCTTTTCAACTTCTTGGCGTGCTGCCAGGCTTTGTTCAGGAGCTAGACTCCGATTATTTTGGACCACAGGCTTGACATCCGGTGGTATTCTTAACTCATGTTCAGCAATGCTTCGAGGGATACCCGTCATGGCTTCCGGGCACCAAGCATAGACATCGCTATAGTGTATGAGCAGCTTCTCAAGGTATGAAAGAGTTTCTTTGGATAGGTTTGCGTTAACCCTTATCCTTTGTTCAGGATATTTGGGTTTATGATCAATCCTTCATTGTCTTCATTTTTTGAACTTTCCCCTTCGGCCATGTAAGCTTCCTGGGTCGGTTGAAGGGTTGCAATTCCTCTTTCCGTGGGAAACTTGACAGTGCCTTGGCCAACCGAGACGGCCATGCCGAATGCACACTGTCCTGGCCTTGCTATGATAACATCATAGTTGGAAGGGATGTTGATAACCACAAAGGTGAGTGGTCTGGTTCTTTCCATCTGGTCTTCACTAAAACAGACATCAAGGGTTAGCTGGCCTAAAGGCTTGAGAGGAATGTCAGTGATACCTTTTATAGAGGACCCTGAGGGTTGAAGCCTTGAACGTTCCTCATCGGTGAGACATTTGAAGAACTTTTCAAACATGATCTCGTGGCCGCCCCTGTGTCGATGTAGGCTTTTCTTGTCTTACTTGTTCCACCATCGCTTCGACCACCAGGGGATTTGAGAGTAGGTTTCCCTGAGGTGGTGGGAAGCAAACACATTGAAGCTCCCAAGCTTCCAAGCGTTGTCTTTTGCGAGAAACCTCTTGATCGATATTAACCATGCTTACTTCTTTGCTTTTTCCTTCGGCCATTTTGTCCCTGGCCCCTTTCACTAAATGAGCCAATTCTCCGGACTTAACGTCTTCCTCAATTCTTTTCTTAAGTTGAAAATAATCATTCGTGGGATGGCCTTTTTCTTTGTGGAACTCGCAGTATTGAGTGGAGTTTTCATTTTTCTTACTTTTGGGTAAAGTCTTGGGGTCGGAAGCTGTGCTTGATTTCCTCAGTTGCTAGGATTTCTTGAGGGGTTTTGGTCAAGGTTGTGAAATTGACGGTTCTCTCTCTGCTTAAAGGGTTCCGAGGTTCAGGTTTTCGAGAGTCTGAACCCTTGACCATTTATCATAATGACCAAAATTTCCCCTCTTTCTGCTTGGGCTGCTGCTTCGCCAGCTAGGTGCCCGTTTTCTTTGTTCTTTGATATCTACTGCTTCCTCTCCTCTTATATGTGCTTTGGCCCTTTCAAGGGCTTCTTCAAGAGTCTTGGGTAGGCTCTTGTTGAAATCTCTTGTGAGGTATTTGGAGGTGATGGCGTTCATAAAACCAGCCACCCTCATTTTTCGTCTGCACCCACGTAGGTGAGACCTTCTTTTTTGTACCTCTCAATGAATTCTCGGAGACTTACGTCGTCCCTTTGATTGATTTGAAAAATCACAGTGGCATCTTTGACATATCTCCTTTGCTGTGAAAAATTGGCCAGAAACCCTTTGCTCAGATCATCGAAGCTTCGAACGCTTTTGGCGGGTAAGTCATTGAACCATATTCTGGCGATCCAACGAGAGTTTGCATGAACATGAGGCAGCACTTAGCGTTGGACCATTTTTCGATTCTAGCAGCACCAGTAAAGATCTGGAGGTGATCTTCTGGATCTTCGGTTCCATCATATGTTTTTATGTGAGACGGCATCTTGATTTTTGTTTGGAAGTCATAGTCGGCGATTTGTTGGGAAAAGCACCATAGGTTGCTGGGCTTGTAAGTATTTGCAAGGTCTTCCTCTACCCTTATAGCAAGATTATGACTTGTCATTCCTTGGTGAGTACTCAACACTTGATTGATGAGCTGAGACCAAGGAAAATGTGTCATTATTTGAGCCATCATTTGGGGCATCAGGTTAAAGCCTTGAAGGCTTTCTGGTTGTGCAACACAAGGCATTCTTATGGAGGCATTCATAACAGCGCCTCGTGCTAAAGGCAAAGTGGCCAATGCTTGCTCCCATGTGGAGGCAACTGGAGGGGGAACACTTGTTACTGGGGACTGCCATAGCTGTTCAAAAGTGGTTTCATGCCCAACGGATGCACTTGTCACGATCGGTTAGGAGGTGAATATGGGGAAGGCCGTTGGGTTAGGCCTTCCATAAGAATAAGGGGTAGGGTTGAAAGGTTGATATACCGTGCTAGGACCAGTTTCATGGCCAGAGGCCAAGGGTTGTGAGTTGTTGAAAGGTGGAGGCGGTGGTACCGGCGACAGAGACGGTTCAGGCTAGTCATAATCCAACCTTATTCTAACCCCTTTTTCCCGTTCTTGACTTACGTGTTGGTTGAGGAGCGACCTCAACCGCAAGAAATTTCTGGCAACTCCTTCTAGGGCTAAATCAACGTGTTCTGGGCACTTGAAGTGCAATCTGTGGGGAAGGAGCTCCAGAGCGGGAAGGAGTCGGTGTTTGGAAAAACTCGGGGAATGAGATCCCGGCAGAAGTGTCTCCAGGGGTGGAGAGTGGGGTCTGAACTAACGATGGACGTTAAAGTACGTGGTACTTGGTTAACTTCCCCCGGAGATCCGTTTTCTGACATGCTGATTTTGAAGAAAAATGGAGCTAACTACTGGTCTTTTGAGAAGAATAAGCGGCGTAGCCCCACGGTGGGCGCCAACTTGTTGTTACAACAGATATGAGACCAAGGGTAGTGGACTGTCTGATTAGGCTAAAAGGCTTCAAGGGTTCAAGTTAGCCTAACGTAGGTCGTGGGGTCCCCCTACATTTGCAAGACGTAGAGAGAGGTTCACTAGTTTTGTTGTTGTTCACTTAGAATCCAAGACCGAAGAGGATTCATCTAGGATGTTGATGCTTAGTGAACCTGTGTTATTTGAAGTGAAAAGAAGGAACATGCATAGAGTAAGTTCTCAAGGAAGAAGAGAAGATCAGAGAGTGTGTGTTAGCTCAGCTGATCTGGTTCACTTTGCATGGATGTATGTTGCCATCTTATATAGGAAAAGGTTCTGCCCAAAAGGGAAACCTATGACCAATGAACCTTAGTTACAGTAGGGGACTTGCCCATTTTGAGGGTTGAAGGTTTTTGACCTGCGGATAAAAGGATGCTCTCTGTAGACATGTTCTCTTTTCGGCTGTGAGGGGCTTTGACAAGCAATCAGTGAGTTGATGCTTTACTGTTCACATGCTTTTTGGTGTTCACATGCTGTTCACCCGAGTTGGCGGGTTACGAACCCTTTAGCCCTTTAACCTTTCAAGCGTTAATGTGCAAAACCTATTTTATTGAGGCTTGAGCTACCCCTGTCATCAGGACCAAAACAGGCTTTAATTAACCGGTTCTGGTTCAGGTTGGAACTAGGTCAATCTAACCATTTTGGTGGCCTATAACACAATAGAAACCCAGGGCCCTTTTCTCGGATCTGTTGTTATAAACCCACCTCTGTTATCTTAGTTTAGGACCGGCTATATTAATTAATAAACTAACAAGAAGTTTATATAGAGCGCCTAATCAATATATAAAATAACAAGATATAAGCACTAAAGCACCTTTTAAAAAAATTAAAAGAAACAACCATGTCTCGTCGAGTTGAAGAAAGGCAAATGATCGGTATGAAACTGGGTTTTGACTGGTTTTAAAGTATAGTATTATAACCCGATTTTAACCCTACGATTGGGCCAGTTCTGCGTTACAAACCAATTTTGGTTCCCGAAACGGTTTTTTGTGCAACTCTAAATATTGTTCGGCCAGAATCTAGGGACCGAAGCCTGGTGCTTAGGGAAGGAACCGAACGAATACGAACAAGGCCTTAATGTGTTCACGAACGGTTCATGAACACTTACCAAACGAGATTTTATATCCGTGTTCGTTCATTAAGGAAATGAGCGTGTTCACGAAGGGTTCACGAACACAATAAATTTGACGAACGTGACGAAGGCTTAATATGAGTGGCCTAGAGAGTAGCACTGGAATTTGAAGCCTTAATTGTGGTACGAAAGTCAATCGTATTCGTCAATGTAAACAATGAAAAAGGAAAGGGGAATAGTGAATAAACAAGGTGGAAACAAGGTTTCCTAGTTTAATTGTTAGGGTAATGAAATAAAATAAATAAAAATTAAATAATATGAAAAGTATAGATAAAATATATAAAAGTACGAAAATCTTTAATTAAAACACAAACAAACAACGAACCCAAATGAATGAATGTTCACAAACTCGTTCACGAACCCTTACCGAACGTTCACGAACACAATCGAACGAACGAGACCTCTGTTCATGTCCGTTCATTTAACTAATCGAACGAAATTTCTTGTTCATGCGTTCGTTAGTTTATTAAATGAACAAACATAAAGGAACTTCCACCTAACGGTTCATGAACTGTTCTCTGAACGTTCGGTTCGTTTTACAGCCGTACTCATGCTGGTAGTCTCATAAAACCGAGCCAAGTCCATTTGAAACCCAACAATCTCAGAGCCCATCTATGAAAACCAAACCAGAATCCATCTGAAGCCCAGTAGTCTCTGAGCCCATGCATAAAACCTATGATTAATTAATATAAATCTTACTATTTCTGTTCAGTTTTCTTTTGTTGGTTTGGTACTAATAAACATCTTTAGAATTTAACTAACATAATTATGTGTAATAGTTTTAGTTTTGGTAATATGAAAATTTAAATAATTACATTAATAGTAAAAGCGTCAGAAGTGAAAAATAGTTTTTCTTTTATAGTTTCTTGTTTTGTGATTTTAATCAGACCCGCTCAGTACCTCCCCTTTAAGGTTTGATCCCACTCAGTACCTCCTCTTTAAGGTTTGATTAAACTATCAGATCATCCTCATAAAAAAAATCATGGATTCGTCTCTGATTTTAGTTACTTATTATTTACTTGATTTTTTGTCGTGTTTTAAGTTTATGATTAACTTTACACATGTTTTGTTTTACTTATAAAACAGATCATTATCACTTGTTTTTAAAATAGCTTTCATGTTCCTCAACGCTTATTTCACAAGGACGTAATTTTATAAGGTGTTTTTCTATTTAGATTATAAATATACTCTTAAGATGTGCTTATTTTAATATGCATTTCCTTGTAAATTTTTGCAAAATGACCAGACGCTAGCATAGTAATTAATATTCTTTTATCTACGTTTCAATTTTCAAAAACAACCCGTCGTAACACGCGTGTAATTTCGTTTTGTCTATCTTTTGTGTTAAAGTATTGTTAAAAACAATTATTTAGTTTTGCAATAGTTTGTATAACTTTTTGGTGCTATAAAGTGTTGATAAATATAGGGGTAGGCTAAACGTACCCTTGTTTGTTACTTGTTACACAACCTCTCTTAAAAACCAAAAGTTGTCAAATTCCACCCCTATAAATCTTCTCGTTTGTTTATTTAATTTGAACTATATAATTAAACACTTTTAGTTATATTCTCGTTGACCAGTGGCGGAATCAGAAACTTTTTAACCGGAGGGTCAATATATATATATAGGATTCGGTTCAAATGAGAACCACCATTATTTGCGAGAACCGCGAGAACTTTTTGATCCGGGGCGAGTTTGGCTAATTTTTTTGCACAAATGTAGATGAAAACATTATAAAGACATCTGTAAAAAAAGTAAAAAAAAATTGCAAGGCGGTAGTTTTGACAGATGCAAGTTTTTTTTACGCCTGGGCTAAATTTAAAATTTGATTTTACGCCCAGACTAAAAAAAACTTGCATCAGTCAAAACTACAACTCGACAAATTTTTTTACTTTGTTTTTACATACATGTTTATAATATTTTCATTTACGTTTGTGCAAAAAAAATTTGGCCAACTCGCCCGGATCAAAAAGTTCTTTTGGTTATCACAACTCGTGGTGGTTTTTATTTTAACTCATCCATATATATATATATATATAATATAAAGATATAAAAAATAGAAAAATTAAAGAACGGTGAATTCATTAATCTTGACATTTTCTAAACTAAATGAAAATTATTAAATTGTTAACCTTCTAGTAAAAGAAAGACTTACTTTAAAATATTATTATTTTTTTATATTTAACCTTCTAGTAAAAGAAAGACCTACTTTAAAATATTTTTTTATATTTCAGTTTAAAAAGAAAGAGAAAACCGTACAATTAGTTGCCAGCTAACAGTGCTTAGGCTTTTTTTATTGGATGGCTATATGCACATCATCTGCTTCATTCACTTTTTAAGTTTCACTTCACCCTCTCTCTCTACTCTGTAACTATGGACACATATCGATTACTCTGGCGACCAATATTTTCATCTTTCACCCTTCTTCTTTCTTATTTTTCGCTTCACTTACGGCTCAGCTAAAAATTTGGGGGTCATAATGCGAAAATCCACTGGATGACATATTATAGCTTGCATAGCCGGACGCCGGCCGGAGGGTCAATGACCCTCCTGACCCCTTGTAGTTCCGCCCCTGCTGTTGACAATATTAACAATAATTCTTCACTGAGGCCCCCTTGACAAACCTGTTTGTTAAAAAAAGACAAAAAAACAAAAAAAAAACTTTTTAGACCGAATGGTGTGGGGCTTGTTCCACCCCGGCGCCGCCCCTCGATGCACGTCGCACACCGCCACCTTGTGGGTGGGCACGTCGCAAACGGCCAAAACATGCCGCTGGAGACCGGCATGACTGGCTGCAATGGTGGGGCCCCCTCAAATGTGAACGGTCACCTTTTATAAAAAAAATATACCCAAGTACCTCTTTATATATTACATTAACCCCCATTTTTACAAACATCTTCTTCAATCTCTCCATTTTTATAAAACCTTCTCTTCAACCAAGAAAAAAATATGGATCCCTTCAACCAAAATACTCCCAACTAAGTTCACTCCCCTTCACGTCACCCGGCTACACTCCCACTATCGAGAACAATTGGGGAACCCAAAACTCTTTTTCGGGTTTCCAACAAACGCCAAACGCTTTCAACCAACTAAACCAGTTCCAAAAAATGCAACACCTGATGAACTTTAGGTTTTTGTTTAAATGTAACTTTTTTATTTTTATTTAATTTGTTTTAATTATTTTACTAAATTAAAAAAATAATAATAAAAAAAGAAGGAGGACCATCGCCCACACCCTTGGTAGTTCCAAGGGGATGGTCCTCCACCCTTTTGGTGTGGCGCCTACGTGGCGGCTAGTCTCCAAAGGTACAAACCAAACCACACCCAAATATTATTCATCAATGGTCTAACAATAAGAAGAAATTAACCCAAACTTATATCATAATTAAAAGTAGATAGTAATAATCTAACTTTTTTTTACTTTAAAAAAATAATAATAATAATAATAAGATTATAAATTCAAAAGACTACATGAATAAAAGAGAAATGTTATTTTAGTTCTTATGGTTGGGTCATTTTGTCAGTTTAGTTAAAGGTTTGAAACGTTGTCATGTTCGTCCAAATAGTTTCAAACATTGCCATTTTAGTCCACTCGGTTAACTTCACCCATTTTTTGTTAACGAGAAGGGTAATTCGGTCATTTTATATGTAGTTATCTAACTCAAAGGGCAATTCGACCATATAAAATGACCAAATTGCTCTTCTTGTTAACAAAAAAAATGGATGAAGTTAACCGAGTGGACTAAAATGGTAACGTTTGAAACTATTTGGACTACAATGACAACGTTTCAAACCTTTGGATTAAATCAGGCAAAATGACCCAAACCAAATGACTAAAATGGCATTTAACTCTGAATAAAATTAAAGACAAAGAAAATAAAAGGTGAGTTGAATTATGTGAAAACTTGAAGGGAGGGGTATGATTAGTAAAAAACTTGAAGAGTAGCAACCCCCTAATTATATGCTTCTATAATTCTCAGGGCCGATCCATGGGTTTATTAACCGGAATCGATTAATAATCGTTAGACTAGTAACCGTTTCGAAGTTAACTTTAACCGTCGGTTTCTAATTGGTTTTTGAAACTAGTTTACGATTCATTTAACCGAACATGTTACTAAAATTAATCGAAATTTGCACCTCTAGGGCAAAGTGGGTGATCGCATACGGCCCACTTCTTGGGGGGGGGGGGGGGGTGTAAAAACTTAAAAAAATATATTTAAAAAAATAAAAGCCTATAAAAATTTAAATACTATCAATTAGCAACATGTTTGTGCAAGTGGTGTTTATACAACTGGCTTTTGTGTTTGTTTATGCATTGTTAGCTTGTAACATGGGTCGATTTGGTTGTAAGTTGTTTTGGTATATAAATTTGGGCTTAGTGGGTCAGGCTTCATTTTGAAGCCTCACTTTCTCTCTCTGTTGTTGGTTACTCTCTCAGTCTTTTGACCACCGTAGAAGCATCGTCGCCGCTTCGTTCTATTTTCGTCGTTCTCATAACTAGTTTGATTTGATGAGCATGGTTTACTTCGATTATTTTGACCGATTGATTAACGACACTTTGATGTTTGGAGGGTTTGCAATGTTTTTTTGTGGCTAATGGTTTTTCTGGCCGCCATCATTAGCCATTTAGGCTTTGTTTAAGATGTTTGCTTTTCGATTTTGTGTCTTGATGTGGGTTTTTTGGTATATGTTAGTCCGATTGTTGCTTTTTTAAATGGGTTTATTTGCTTGCGAACCCTAATCGGATACGATTGTTTTATTTTGACTATTTTTTCTTTGAGTAGTTGTTAATGGAGTTTACAGGTGGGTATTTATCTCCCGCTTGGTGTCGATGAAGATGATACATGATTGTTCATCGGAGATTATTTCTTAGTTTTGTTTTAGTATGATTCAGTCTGTTTATCTCTTGATGTTAATAGAGTATTAGCCAGTTAAAAACAAATTGAGAACTAACGGTATTTTTATCATTTCATATCTTAGTACCCAACCTTGTTATTTTTTGTAGGACCGATCCTCGATGCTTAGGAACCTAAATTTGATATCTAACGTCCATAATAGCGGAAATATTACGTCATGTTTACAAATAGACAAGAATTAATCAGTTAAACGTCAGTTTTATAGATCAAACGTTCTGGTTACAAACTGACAGAGCTTCGCCTCTGAAATGCCAAAGTTACAAATGAGACTCTCAAGCTAGGTATTTATAGATCAGCAAGTTGGCCTAGATGATGCAAGTTCGCCCGAACTTGCCTATGCAAGTTCGGCCGAACATGCCTGAACATGTGAACCATGGGCGAACTTGGCTAAGACATATTAAAAATACTTCACTACCTAGCCTATCCAGCTCTATAAAATACAGACTCGATAATAGACTAAGACATAGACATTATGCACCAACAGGCTTCCCCTTGGATATCGTCTTTGTCTTTTATCAGTCTTCAAAACTTGGTTCTTCATATAAACATTAACGTACACGACCAAAGAAGTTCTTGTACGGCTTCCTTCGTCGTTCTTGTTTCGGATCCGACGTCTGATCAGTTGGCGGTGGTCTTTTAAAGTTAGCCATTCTTAGCGAACTTTGTCTTACCGCTTTTTCCATTCTTTCTTTGATCGCTCACTTCTGGTTTCTTCTTTAAGAAGTTCAACTCTCTCCAGATCCCTCCACTTCGTTTGCCACATTTTACCAGAATTTACTTCGCGTGCATAGCAAACATTAACAACTTTCTGATACTGCATCGCCTGTACTTTTCTCTTTCTTCAAAAACAATCTTGCTGTAGAAAAGGCATTTTATATCTTCTCTTGAGCAGTTAACCAACCACATTGGATCTAGAATCCTTATCGTCCTCCACAAACCTCTCATACCCTGATGACCCATTACTTTAACTCGTTCTTTAGCAATATCCAGGTGATCTTCAAACTTTAACACAATCACTGCTTCACAAGTAGCTGGATCAATCTGCCACCACTTGAATAAAGGATAGAAGTCTTGTTCGATCGGCATAAGTGGCATATTCCTCATGGCTCCATAATTAATGTTATGTCCTTTTCCCCTGTAACCTTATTGATCTTTACTCTTCGTTTTGGAATAAACGGATTCCAGTGATTCCAACCTTTACCCGCTTCGTACTTAATCATCTTCCACAACAACTGATCAACTGTCTTCATATGATAAGTAACATTCACTGTTTGTACCAGCTCTTCCATATCCAAATACGGAAATGTTTTGAATCAGCAAGATATTTGAAGTATTGCACTCCAAATTCTCTTTTGATTGCATATATGTTGAGCTCTTTAAACCATCCCCAACTAAGTATATCCCCCAAAGAAACATCTTTATTTCTGGTGAAGAATGCTAGTGGACGTCGAAACTTACGTTCACGCGGCATCTCCTTGAACCAGGACTTTTTCGCTTCAGCCATCTCTTCTTTGGTCATTGGCTTAGGAATTTTTCCTTCTCGTACCGCTTCAGCAATCTTATCCTTGATCATATCTTCATCAAGCTGTTTGTACATTTCTTCAAAAGTAGGAAAACTTTCTGAATTCTCACCAACGTACTTAGCTTTCTGATCTGATTCATCATCTGAGGACCAATCTTCAACTATCACACGATTGTACTCATCAGCTTCAAACCATCTCTCATACTGATACTCTTTTGGTTCAAATGTGTTAACATTCATAACTTCCTCAAAATCAAACTCTAAGTTTTCAACTTCAACTAGTCTCGCCAAGTCTTCTTTCGAGAAACTATGTACAAACTCACCTTCTTCAACATTGTGTTCCAACATTAACATCAAAGGCTTTGTAGGTAATGCAGAAACAGGCTCCGTAGATCGATCAACATCTAACAAATCAATATTATCTGACGGACCTTTCTCCCCTGACTCCCCCTGGCTTTTATTTTCCATTCGATTCGATTCATCATCCATGAGGTCAGAAAAATCAAACTCATCAGATACTTTAGCTTCATTGATCTTTAAACCTTTACCTCCCTGATCAGAATCATCACCACCTTGATCAAAATCATCATCATCATCCCCAACATTCCAATCTTCATAACCTTCTTCCTATTTGTCTTCATTCTTATCTTTTTCAGCTTCATCATTGTCTTTTTCTTCAGTAACAATGATAGGATCGGAAGGCTTGACAGATTCGTTAACCTTTTGGATATCAGACTCAGAAGCTTTTGAAACATCTTCAGTTGGTTTCTCAGGAACATAAGAAGATTTAGGGGCTTCACCCTCAACATGCTTTCCTTTATCACCTTCAGCCAATTCTCTCTCAGCACGTTCTTTAGCTTCCTGACGATCTAGACGATCGTATTCTACGAGAAATTAATGTTCAGATTGTTTGCTAACACTTTCTGCAATCTGTTGAATCTTCGATCGTTCAATGCTTGAATTTTCTTTAATTTTGCAATCTTTGTCTGTGGTTTTTCATTGGCGTCCTGCAGACTTTCTCTCAACGCCTTGAAATATTCACGTTCATTCTCCAGCACCTTTATTTTATCATCAAGCAATTCCTTTTCAACCTCACCTTGATTCACCTTCTTAATAAGCTCAACCTTTTCAACCTCATTCTGTGCGACTTTCTCTTCCAATACCTTCACACGTTTTTCTAACATCTCAGCGTTAGTTTCTGGGAAAAACTCATCCAAGTCTTCGAGACTGATTGGACCGTGTGGCATATCACCAAACATACTTCCCTTTGGTGTCTTTGGTGTTCAATCTTTCGGTGTTGCAGTTTTTGGTGTTGACTTCTTAGGCGTAGAACTTTCAGGAACAGAAGTCTTTGGAGCAGTAGGAGATTCAGCAATAGGAACTTCAACAAATCCAAACACAGGAGGTTCTTGTGTAACTCCTGGCCTTTCAGCTTCAGCATGAACAATGACCGGAGGTTCTTGTGAAGGAGGTTCTTGTGTGGCTCCTTTCTCCTGAGCACCAGAAGGTTCTTGTGTGGCTTCTGTGCCTTTCACCTTACTTTTATACCTCTTGCTCACAGCTTTCTGAGCTTTCTTAGCTTTTCTTTTCCCTTTGGTATGAGGTGACCCTGTAGTCTTCTTTGATATTTCAATTGCTAGAGACTTTGTACGCTTTGACTTTTTCTTTGGTCTCTCCTCGTCAGATTCTTTTTCAGCGTTAGGATCAAAATCTGCATCCAATTTCCTTTCCTTTTCTGCTCTAATTTCTGCCTCAGTCTTTTCTGGCTCTTTATCAGATTCTTCATTCTCAGAAGTAGCAGATATCACCTCTTCTTGAGTTGACTTTACAGTTTCTTGACTTTCAATTACAACTGCAGCGCTCGATCCCGCAACAGCTTCAACATTTTCAGATTCTTCTTCATCGACAAGCATAGTTTCAACTTTCTTTGCACCATGTTTCTTTTTAGGCTTATCAGCTTCTGCCTTTAAGAACCATTCACTCCTTGCCTTTGGTTTGAATTCTTTAAACCACTCCTTCTCGGCTTTAAGTTCTTTCTCGTCGTCGCTACCATCTTTTCTCCATTTGTTGTCTGGCGGCGAAATATAGTTAGAATCTTTAATGGCTCCGAATACCGGCTTGGCAACAGGAGCTGAAGCTTGTTTCTGGAACTTGATAAGCTTCTTCACTGTAGTTTCATCGAGATGAACTAGATAAAGCACATCATTTGGATCTCATTCAATGTTAGGGTATTTCTCGTCAATTAACATCTGTATAAACCTCGGATAAAGACACAATCTTGAATCTTCCATGTTCTTCGACATATGAGTGAAAACCAACTTTGAAACGTTGAACGGCTTTTTCAAAATAAGGGCCGTTGCCATGCTAGCCAAATAATCATGTACATCATCCAAACCGGCTTTGCGATGGCTAAATGTATGAATTAACGCATGAATCAGAAGCTTGTAGGGGTTAGGCACTTCCCTTTTCTTCAGTGTCGGTTTGTTTACACTTCCTTTGTAGCCCATGCGAAAGAAACAGCCACAGACCATCTTTTCGTCTAGATGAATCGGATCATCTTCTTTATCGTTGAAATGCAAAATTCTTCGAATATCATCTTCAGTCACGTTGATCAGCTTAACTTCATTTCCTACTTGCACTGTAGAAGAGATCGTCTTCTCATCAGCACTTAAACTCGCATTCATCCAGAAATGAACAACATGTGATCGATACGACACTGTGCGCTCTGTAATTGCTCGGCGAATATGACTATCCTCTAGAAACTTCAAATACTGTCATACTCCTTCAGTGACGGACAGATCGTTTTATCAAGCGTGATGCACGTATTGTGAGTCTTTGAAAATTCAATAGAGATTACTCGTGCTGGAACCTGTGCCTGAAAAACAACGTAAAACAATCAGCATGCTTTTCGAGAAAAAATTCACAAAATTTTCTAACATTTATATCAAGTTCGGGCGAACTTGATATATCTGTTATAATAATTCGCTTTAACTAAGTTCTCCCGAACATGTATCAATTACATGTTCTATATATAAGTTCGGGCGAACTTACACTTAAAACAATCCAAATTTTCTTAACAACAAGTTCGGTCAAAGATGCATGTTAATCAGTTTTATTCACAAGACATTAATGCAAGTTCGGGCGAACTTGTATTAATCAACATTCAGACTTTTATAATCAAGTTCGGTCGAAGATTGTTTCTGGATCTTGTAATCATGTTTTGGACAAGTCTGGTCGACTTGACAACAAGTTCGGCCGAACTTGTCGTCTTCTCCAAAAGACCAAACATGTTAAAACAATCAAATGTCCATTATAAACCAATCAAAATCAGTTATACGATAAATTTTAGTTGTAGATCTTGATTCTATGCTCAATTTTAACCAACAACTCCTAAATCTATCAGTTTTTAAGTTTTAGATCTGGTTTTGTTTGTTAACGGTTCAATCATGGATTAATCTCCAATATCTCACCTCAGCCATGGTAATTGGTGTGTAAATCACCAAAAACGGACTACAATCGAGCAGAATAACAACTCAAAAGTGTCAATTTCGTTCAAATGCTCTCGAGTTCAAGTTCGCTCAAAAGGAATTAGAGTGCTGATAAATGAGTTCGGCCGAACTTGAATGGTATTTATACCATGTCAAGTTCGGACGAACTTGCTAATCCCAACATGAAGGCCCAGTCAAATCCGGGCGAACTTAACTCTAAAACAACACAGCCATCATTTAGCAAGTTCGATCGAACTTGCTTAGATGTTTAACTTGAATCAGTTTAGCAAGTTCGACCGAACTTGCCAAACCACAAAGTTCAAAAATTTTCAACTTTTCATTTTAACCCCTGAACTTTCCAACTTTTTACCAGTTATGAAAATCCACTCAGTTGAACAAGTCCAAGTTAATGACCTTGGTTAACCGATTTGTCTGTCGAGTCCAAGTTAATGACCCTGGTTTGACCCGTTACGAACAAACTGTTGATATTTTCAAAATCAAAGTTTCAAATTAATGAACTTTTTATCGTTATATCTTTTCAGATTTAACAGATTAGCTCCCAGCCCGTTGTCAAATAGATTCCCACCAGTTCTAGCATCTTACCAGACTTCGAAGATTTGTTCTCCAACATTGGTTTGCTAAAAACAATGTAGAAATAAAATCTTTTTGATTTTTGTAAGTTTATGCTACAACTCACCAAAAATCTTTTTGGTTATAATCTGTAAAGCTGAAATACAATGAAATAAGCAATGTAAACTGTGTACAAACATATTTACAGACATATTTTTGTGAATTCGTATCTAAGGATCATATCAGTTGATTGAGACATATCACCAGTACCGTTGTCCTTTAGATGACTTTAAGTTTTAAACTCGTTTACCTAGATTGTCGATATGTTTGTCCTCTTAAGCTTTACCACATTTTTCAACTGTTTCAAGATATGTTAAGGTATGATTTATGAAACTTGACTTAACTGCGGTTCCCACTTCTTGAATATACTCCCGTATCCAGATTCCCTAGATTTCATCTTACAGGTGAATATAGCATAATTGATATCTGTATCTGGGTTGTGCGAGACCTTGAGAGCTCAGGTCAGTACTACCGTACAGACAAAGAGATGAAGGCTCGTCTTTAAGGTGTGTTCCACTTAAGGAATCTTTTTAGAATGGCATATGATTATATCTTTCGATACTTTTCAATATTGCATGCAATTTGGGGGTTTAAAGCAAAAGTATTATAGAAGTTTTAGGCCATTGCTTCTGTAAAATCAGAAGAACTTGTTAATACCCCAGATATCAACTATCTATAAAGAGCTCGTATCTCAGAATCAGGCAATCTTTCAAACGAAATTTTGGAGTACTAAGTCCATATATCCAAGATGTGTTAATCCACAAGATTAAGCAGTTGTAAAATTTAGTTTATATCTCGAAAATAAGTTATACGATTGATTTTAGTTGTAGATCTTGATTCTATGCTCAATTTTAACCAACAACTCCTAAATCTATCAGTTTTTAAGTTTTAGATCTGGTTTTGTTTGTTAACGGTTCAATCATGGATTAATCTCCAATATCTCACCTCAGCCATGGTAATTGGTGTGTAAATCACCAAAAACGGACTACAATCGGGTAGAATAACAACTCAAAAGTGTCAATTTCGCTCAAATGCTCTCGAGTTGAAGTTCGCTCAAAAGGAATTAGAGTGCTGATAAATGAGTTCGGCCGAACTTGAATGGTATTTATACCATGTCAAGTTCGGGCGAACTTGCTAATCCCAACATGAAGGCTCAGTCAAATCCGGGTGAACTTAACGCTAAAACAACACAGCCATCATTTAGCAAGTTCGATCGAACTTGCTTAGATGTTAAACTTGAATCAGCTTAGCAAGTTCGACCAAACTTGCCAAACCACAAATTTCAAAATTTTTCAACTTTTCATTTTAACCCCTGAACTTTCCAACTTTTTACCAGTTATGAAAATCCACTCAGTTGACCAAGTCCAAGTTAATGACCTTGGTTAACCGATTTGTCTGTCGAGTCCAAGTTAATGACCCGGTTTGACCCGTTACGAACAAACTGTTGATATTTTCAAAATCAAAGTTTCAAATTAATGAAGTTTTTATCGTTATATCTTTTCAGATTTAACAGATTAGCTCCCAGCCCGTTGTCAAATAGATTCCCACCAGTTCTAGCATCTTACCAGACTTCGAAGATCCGTTCTCCAACATTGGTTTGCTAAAAACAATGTAGAAATAAAATCTTTTTGTATTTTTGTAAGTTTATGCTACAACTCACCGAAAATCTTTTTGGTTTTAATCTGTAAAGCTGAAATACAATGAAATAAGCAATGTAAACTATGTACAAACATATTTACAGACATATTTTTGTGAATTCGTGTCTAAGGATCATATCAGTTGATTGAGACATATCACCAGTACCGTTGTCCTTTAGATGACTTTAAGTTTTAAACTCGTTTACCTAGATTGTCGATATGTTTGTCCTCTTAAGCTTTACCACATTTTGCAACTGTTTCAAGATATGTTAAGGTATGATTTATGAAACTTGACTTAACTGCGGTTCCCACTTCTTGAATATACTCCCGTATCCAGATTCCCTAGATTTCATCTTACAGGTGAATATAGCGTAATTGATATCTGTATCTGGGTTGTGCGAGACCTTGAGAGCTCAGGTTAGTACTACCGTACAGACAAAGAGATGAAGGCTCGTCTTTAAGGTGTGTTCCACTTTAGGAATCTTTTTAGCATTGCATACCATTATATCTTTCGATACTTTTCAATATTGCATGCAATTTGGGGGTTTAAAGCAAAAGTATTATAGAAGTTTTAGGCCATTGCTTCTGCAAAATCAGAAGAACTTGTATAATACCCCAGATATTAACTATCTATAAAGAGCTCGTATCTCAGAATCAGGCAATCTTTCAAACGAAATTTCGGAGTACTAAGTCCATATATCCAAGATGTGTTAATCCACAAGATTAAGCAGTTGTAAAATTTAGTTTATATCTCGAAAGGCAGTTATACGATTGATTTTAGTTGTAGATCTTGATTCTATGCTCAATTTAACCAACAACTCCTAAATCTATCAGTTTTTAAGTTTTAGATCTGGTTTTGTTTGTTAACGGTTCAATCATGGATTAATCTCCAATATCTCACCTCAGCCATGGTAATTGGTGTGTAAATCACCAAAAACGGACTATAATCGGGTAGAATAACAACTCAAAAGTGTCAATTTCGCTCATATGCTCTCGAGTTCAAGTTCGCTCAAAAGGAATTAGAGTGCTGATAAATGAGTTCGGCCGAACTTGAATGGTATTTATACCATGTCAAGTTCGGGCGAACTTGCTAATCCCAACATGAAGGCCCAGTCAAATCCGGGTGAACTTAACGCTAAAACAACACAGCCATCATTTAGCAAGTTCGATCGAACTTGCTTAGATGTTAAACTTGAATCAGTTTAGCAAGTTCGACCGAACTTGCCAAACCACAAATTTCAAAATTTTTCAACTTTTCATTTTAACCCCTGAACTTTCCAACTTTTTACCAGTTATGAAAATCCACTTAGTTGACCAAGTCCAAGTTAATGACCTTGGTTAACCAATTTGTCTGTCGAGTCCAAGTTAATGACCCCGTTTGACCCGTTACGAACAAACTGTTGATATTTTCAAAATCAAAGTTTCAAATTAATGAACTTTTTATTGTTATATCTTTTCAGATTTAACAGATTAGCTCCCAGCCCGTTGTCAAATAGATTCCCACTAGTTCTAGCATCTTACCAGACTTCGAAGATTTGTTCTCCAACATTGGTTTGCTAAAAACAATGTAGAAATAAAATCTTTTTGTATTTTTGTAAGTTTATGCTACAACTCACCGAAAATCTTTTTGGTTTTAATCTGTAAAGCTGAAATACAATGAAATAAGCAATGTAAACTATGTACAAACATATTTACAGACATGTTTTTGTGAATTCGTGTCTAAGGATCATATCAGTTGATTGAGACATATCACCAGTACCGTTGTCATTTAGATGACTTTAAGTTTTAAGCTCGTTTACCTAGATTGTCGATATGTTTGTCCTCTTAAGATTTACCACATTTTTCAACTGTTTCAAGATATGTTAAGGTATGATTTATGAAACTTGACTTAACTGCGGTTCCCACTTCTTGAATATACTCCCGTATCCAGATTCCCTAGATTTCATCTTACAGGTGAATATAGCATAATTGATATCTGTATCTGGGTTGTGCGAGACCTTGAGAGCTCAGGTTAGTACTACCGTACAGACAAAGAGATGAAGGCTCGTCTTTAAGGTGTGTTCCACTTAAGGAATCTTTTTAGCATTGCATATGATTATATCTTTCGATACTTTTCAATATTGCATGTAATTTGGGGGTTTAAAGCAAAAGTATTATAGAAGTTTTAGGCCATTGCTTCCGTAAAATCAGAAGAACTTGTATAATACCCCAGATATCAACTATCCTATAAAGACCTCGTATCTCAGAATCAGGCAATCTTTCAAACGAAATTTCGGAGTACTAAGTCCATATATCCAAGATGTGTTAATCCACAAGATTAAGCAGTTGTAAAATTTAGTTTATATCTCGAAAACAGTTTACTGAACGTGTTAAGCCTATCGACACATCCATAGTAAGACTCGTTTATCACTTTTAAAACTTTACATTTTTTTAGCATACTGTGATAGTCCACTGATGTACTATATTTTCTTTTATGACACTGAATTCTTTTTGTCTTGTTCAATGTTTTTTACATTTTGAATTTTCGGATGTTTTTGTATTTTCTCTAACATTTCTCCCCCTAAAATCAAAAACATCTTTTTTTTGGATTTTTAGTTTTTAACAAAATTCTAAAGTAGAAAGGTATTTACAAACCAATGTGGATCACGCGAACTCGTCGTCTGATCCGTATTCAACCTCAGCGTCCGCACCTGTCAGCAAATTTATCATACCATTAATTCTCAACAAGTATTTAAACCGTGACAATGAAAATGGTTTGGTATAAAAATCAGCCTTTTGTTCGTCGGTGTGGATTTTTTCAATGACCACCAATTTCTTTTCGTAGCAATCACGAATGAAATGATAACAAATTTCTATGTGTTTTGTGCGTGAGTGATGAACCAGATTTTTAGTTATATCGATGGCTGCCTTGTTATCAACATACAGCGGAGTGTCTAGAAATTGCAGACCATAGTCTCTCATCTGCTGTTGAATCCACAGAATCTGTGAACAACAGCTGGAGGCCGAGATATACTCAGCTTCACAGGTAGAGAGAGCGACCGTAGTCTGTTTCTTACACTGCCAGGTTACCATTCTTGTTCCGAAGAACTGGCATCCTGCTGTAGTTGATTTTGAGTTCAACTTATCTACACCAAAATCGGAATCAGCATAGCCTGTTAGGTCGAAATTGTCGTTCTTCGGATACCACAAGCCGGTGCTTGGGCATCCTTTTAGATATCTGAAGATACGCTTCACAATCTGCATGTGTAAGATCCTCGGGCTTGACTGATATATGGCGCATAGGCAGGTTGGATACATAATATCTGGACGCGATGCCATCAGATACATCAGTGATCCAATCATCGATCTGTATAACGTCTCGTCAACTTTGGCTCCAGTCTCGTCAACGCAAATGCCATGATTGAGAGCAAGAGGCGTAGATAGAGGCTTCACGTTTTCCATTCCAAACTTCTTCAAGATGTCGTGAACATACTTAGTCTGGTGAATGAAAATACCATCCGGAAGCTGATCTACTTGCAAACCAAAAAAGAACTTCATTTCGCTCATAGAGGACATTTCGAATTTCTTTTCCATGATTCCCTCAAACTCCTTGCAGAGACTATCGTTTGTAGATCCAAAGATGATGTCGTCAACGTAGATTTGAGCTATAATCAGATGGCCATCAACTTCTATGGTGAAAAGAGTACTATCCACAGTTCCTCTGATAAAGCCGTTTCTGACGACATGTTGCGATAACGTCTCGTACCAAGCTCTCGGGGCTTGATGTAGTCCATAAAGAGCTTTATCCAGTAGGTACGCTTTCTTCTTGTTAAGTGGATCGACAAACCCCGGTGGTTGTCCAACGTACACCTTTTCGCTTAATTTGCCGTACAGAAAAGCCGATTTGACATCCAATTGATAGACCTTAAATCTTTTCCATGATGCGAAAGCTAGAAAAAATCGAATAGATTCCAATCGAGCCACTGGTGCATAGACTTCCGTGTAGTCTATCCCTTCCTGTCGGTGAAATCCCTTGACAACAAGCCTAGCTTTGTTACGAACAATAACCCCTCTATCATCACGTTTACACTTAAAGACCCATTTTGTATCAATTTCTTTCTGATTTTCTGGTAGGTCTTCAAGCTTCCACACACCCAACTTCTCAAACTGCAATAATTCTTCTTGCATTGCTTGTACCTAGTTTTCATCGGCTAAAGCTTCATTAACTGTCTTAGGCTCAATCTGAGAGATGAAACATGAATAGAAACAATAGTTCTGGGTTGTAGCAACGCGTGTGTAGAAACAACTGAGTGCTTTATTAATTTGCCCTCGAGTTCTAACACCAGTTTGAAGTTCTCCGATAATATTTGTTGACGGATGATAGGAATATGATCGCGACAATTCTTCACTTGGAACATCTACTGAGTTTTGCTGATTCGTGATGTTGAGGTCAACAACCAATTCAATGTTTGGAGAGCTTGATGAAGCTTCATTTCTGTTGTTCGGGACTGCAGATTGATTAAGAAGACTTGTTATCTGCTCTACTTCTTCATTTGAAGAAGATGATTCCCCTCAGCATCAAATGTGGTGCTTCATCTGAATCAGAATTATGATTCTGAGGCATCCTGGGCTCCGTTGTTGTATTCACTGGTTCAGTAGAGGCATTTGTTGGAAGAATAACAGGTGTTGATAATGTTTCAGAAACATTTCAGCCGGAACACCACTATTGTTTTAACTTGCGCCAGAAGAAGATGGATCCAACGTGGGTTGCTTAACTACAATTGGTCGAACAATTTGTTCTTGATTTGCTGACTGGTGAAGATAATATAACGCTGCAACTTCTTTGTCAGTTGGTTCTTTGGGCAAGTGAAATGACTTCCAAAGGTCTTGATAGTTAAACAGCCACGCGTCACCTTTCCTTTGAATAGGATCCATGTAGTTGAAACAATCCACGTGCTGTGCTTCAATAACCTTTCTCAATGATGGAACATATACTCTTCTCAACGGACTCGCATATTCGACAAAGAAACCTTCAAGAGATTTAGCTCCGAATTTTCCATCTTGGTTTATTACGGTACATGGTGCACCGAATGGTTCTAAGAACTTCAAATTTGGCTTCCGTCTGTTTATCATCTCAAAACATATTTTCTTTGTTAGTTTGACAATGAGAACCCTATTTAGCGTGTAACAAGCCGCAGCAACCGCTTCACTCCAGAAGCTGATAGGAAGTTTAGAATCTGCAAGCATGGTTCTCGCAGTTTTAATCAAAGTTCTATTTTTCCGTTCAGCTACTCCATTTTACTGTGGAGTATAGGGAGCACTAAACTCGTGCAAAATCCCTTTTGCGTTGCAGAATTCCTTCATTTTGTTATTCTTAAACTCTGTGCCGTTGTCACTTCTAATGCGTCTGACCGGCAGATGATAAAGATTCTCGAGTTTCTTGAATAGAATAACTAAGTTCTCGAATGTTTCGTCTTTTGATTCTTGAAAGAATACCCATGAATATCTCGAATAGTCATCTGCCACGACCAAGCAATATAAGTCTCCTGAGATGCTTCAAACATTTACAGGACCAAATAAGTCCATGTGGAGACTATCTAATGGCAACTTGATTGAGTTTAGAATTTTCTTCGGATGTGATTTCTTGATCTGCTTTCCCTTTTACATTCCAAGCAATGATCAGACATCTGAAAACTTCGAAGATTATGCCTTCTACAAGATCATTATGAACCGAGAAATTCATTTTTCGCAAATGAATTTGCCCCATCTTACGATGCCAAAGAATAGAATCTTTTTCAGTAGCCTTTGATACAAAACATTGTGTTGATTTTGATGAAGTGGTAGCGACACCCATATCCAGAAGATATAAATCATTCTCTCGAGGTGCTCGCATCAGAATCCACTCATCTGGTATTTTGAATCCCGGCTTCAAGATAATACACTCTTTGTCATTGAAATGGACTGTAAATTTCTTGTCACAAATCTGCGATATACTCAAAAGATTGTTCTCAAGTTCTGCAATATAGTTCACGGGATCAAATGGAACTACGCCATTGGAGAGTTTTCCTTCGGCGACTATCCTTCCACCTTGATTTCCTACAAATCCAACATATCCACCATTGATAGCTTTAATGTCGAATAGCAATGCCTTCATTCCCGTCATATGCCTGGACGCTCCACTATCCAAAATCCACTTTGAAAGTACGGATCTTTGGAGCCCCTGCAAAATTCAGAAATTAGGTGAAAAGCTCTACCCAAGCCTTCTTGGTCTTGGGTATTACTAGATAAACATCATCAAAATCATATTCAAACTTATCAACGTCATCAAAATCAAATTCATATCTGTTTCAACAATGTTAATGTTTGAAAATTTCACTTTTTTCTTCTCTTTTACAGATTTGACATTATCGTTCTTGGTTTTGTTTTAACTTCTTTCACATTCTCACTAGTCTTCACCAGCTCAGACTTAGTGATTTCAGACTTTGATTCTTTTGTGTTGTCAATCTTTACTAGCTCAGACTTAACAACACCAGATGTTGTTGACCTTTTCTTGGCAATCCAGGTTTCCTCAATGCTTAGGAACCTAAATTTGATATCAGCCTTTTTGATGTAAAACTTGTTTTCATTAGACCTAGAAGTTTCACCTTTTCTGAAAAATGGAATTTTCAAAAGTCTTTTCAGACTTTGGTTTAACTTCTGGTTTTGATTCATTTCGTTTCAAAATCTTTACAGGTTTTGCAAATAGTGGTTGCTTTGGTTTAACAACATTTGAATCTTCTTTTCTTTGAAGATAAGCCGGTTTTGATTTCGGACATTGTCGTGCCATATGACCAATTTTATTGCACTTGAAACATGTCCGATTATCAAGTGGATGTCCTTTAATACGTGGTTTTACCCTACTTGAAGTTTTGGCACCACTTGTAACCTTGGCTTTATCTCAAATTTCTTTCTCCTTCTTGAACTCATCATTTGCTGTTTACCAATCAAATTCTCCTCATGAACTGTACTCGTCCCATATACAAAATTCATGTTTTTGTTTTTATGTTCATGAAATGGTGACGGTTTCTTTACAGATTCATCAGTTTCTTCTTCTAAACCCAACCCCGCTCTCCGGTTTTCGGATGATCACCACCGTTTCTTTGGTAATTGTTTCTTTTAGGTTTGGAATAGAATTTTCGTTCATTGATTACCAATTCCTTTGATGTGACTTCCACAAGTTTAAAGAATTTGTCTAGCAATTCTCCCTTCACATTCTGAATCGGGAAACTGTCATCAAAATATAATCTATTCGAATCCTTAAGTTTGTACATTACAAAATTAGGATCGTCACTTAGATCATCCTCTGATGACTTATCGTCATCTTCAGTCTGTGAGTCGGAATTCTTAGAACTCGCGTTAGCGCTTTTGAAGCTGCCGTCATCAGAATCACGTAAAACATTTTCAACCACTTTGTTAACCACAGCGTTGTTATCATCATCAGATTTAGCATAGACTACATCAATGTTCTCTGGCAACTCGTCTTTCTTTTCAGAAAGTAATTCAACATTGAGTACCTTGTCCATCTCGTCTGCAGATTTAACACAATATTTTTCGCAAAGGGGTGGAGGAACATTGCTATATTCTTTGCCCGCTTTCTGTTTAGGTTTTTCTTCCGTTGAGATTGTTGGAAGAATGTGATTGATAACATACGCGTTGGTGGTATAACTTCTTAACAATTGTTCGAACTCTTTCAGTTTCGATAGTCATGTCTTGAAGTTGTTGTTTGATTTCAACAATGGTGTTAATATAGGTGTTAATTGTTCTTTGTTTATCCATTACTATACCACTCAACATTCTTATATTATCATGTTGTTCGATGTTATTTCTGCCGAGTCTACCATAATCATTTTTCATTTTTTCATACGCTTCTTTCATTGTGGGATAATCATATTTTAACAAATCGTTATGCACATTGTTTTCAGCGATGATCTTTGATTTTTCGACACATTTGACACAAGGTTCAGTACATTTTGTACAAGGTTTCTCAACCTCTACAATTTGTACTTTGACAACTTCTTTCTCGAAAACCTTTACCTCTGGACCTACCTTGGTTAGATTCGCCATCAAAGCTTTATCTGCTATGTCCTTGAGGTTTTCGGCATTAACTTCTTTGGTAACAATGATGATCTCTACATCAATCTTTTTCTCCTCAACCACTTGTTCTTTCGTGCTTCCAACAAAGTGACCTGCAAAACTGTCACAAGAATTAGAGGATAAAATTCCTTGCCTCTGTATATGGATATATTCCTCTTCTTCCTGTTGTTGATGCAAGTATTGTTCCAGAATAGCTTGTTCGAAAGTTGCTGCTTCTGCTGTGCCGCTGCTGTTTCTGCCGCTGCTTCTTCTGCAGAATTATCTTCAACTATCTCCGCCATCAAAGCAACTCCGGTCTTTTTCCCAATGTAAGAATTCCAATCAAAACCATCATCTTCACTGGATGCCACCATAGCTTTCTCAGTGGTGCTATTGTCATATTTTTCTTGGATTTCAATCTGAGTTTTCTTCAGAAATGGTTTATATTGAAGTGCCTTTTTGTAATATTCGTTTCCTCCTCTGAAAGGACTTTGATTTCCGGTTGCTTCTGTGTTCTTACACCTTCTCTTTTAAAATGTCCCTTCTGTCGGCATTTAAAGCATGTGACTTTGGATTTGTCAAAACCCAATTTGTTGCTGGAGTTTCATATGTCACGGCCTGTAAGTGCAACGAACTTTGTCACTCTCCTGATGATGGAAGCTATTGACCATTTGATGTCCATTAGTTCGAGTTCTTCCTCGTCTACCTTGTCATAATCTTCTGTGGTCATCTCGGGGTTTCCGATCTTACCGGCAACAAGACATTCATAAGATTCTAATATGGTAGCGAGTAGTGACATATATTGTTTTGCAACTTGTTCTGAAACAACATTGTTCAAATTCATTGCGATGTTGCATTTATATACATTCGGATCAAAACTTTTCTGTTGGTTCTGACTTGCTTGACTTTGAAATGTTGAATTTGAACCAGTGCTCGAGTAAGAACTTTGTCGATTTTGGTCATACTGAGGCTGTGAATGGTTCTGATTCTGTGGAGAAGCATTCATGTTTGCACTAAAACCCAGTTCCAATTTTTGGACTCGAAATGTTATCTTGCATTCCGGTTTTGTAGTACAAACCGATGTCTTGAACAACATTAGCGTTCTTTGACTTCGCTATCTTTAGAAGCTCCATTTGTGGTCTTCGAGTTTATCGATAAAGGCTGACAACTTGAAGAATTCCCACTTATCACTATTCTTCAGAATCATCAAATAAGTTGACTATTCACCCTCTAGTAGTGCGTCAGCAAGTTTGTCATGTATTCTTGTTCCGTCTTCTCAAGACCGTGTCTTCGCATTTGCACTTTGAGATGACAGAAACGCTCAATCATTTGCTTAATGGTCTCATTCTTTAGCATGCTGAAGATAACGAACTCTTTCAGAATGAGAGCTTTCTTGCTTTTTATCATTTCAGCATTGCCTTGGTATTTCTTCTGTAACGACAACCAAAACTCTCTTGCAGTAGTATACTCTAGTAACAGAATCATAATATCTTCTTTGACTGACTGTTGAATGAGATTGATCATCTTTTTCTAGGTGATATATTCATCTTTCTGAACTGTCGAGTAGTTGTACTTCTCAAGAACTTGATGATGCTCGTCTACCGGAACAGTGTAGCCTCTTTTGATTGATACCCAGCCAGCAAAGTGCATGGCTTGAACCCAGTAGGTAAATTTCTCTTTCCATGCTTCATACTCGTCCATGCTCATCAGCTTGGGCGGTTTGACGGTCGTTCCCATTTCGTTATCAAGATTGACTTGATTACTCACGTTGGCGTTTGACGAACTAGCTCCGGGCATATAAGCTCTTAATTGATCTTCCATTGTGAATCACGGAATGTGTACGCTGAAAATTTTTCAAAAACTTTGAAAACAATTAGTCCTACTACAAGTTCGGTCGAACTTGTAGCAACTAATGAAGAATTCTTAGATTTTCTAACAAGTTCGGTCGAACTTGTTAGATTTGCTTTGAAAAATATTGTTTATCTTCGGTCGAACTTACACAATCTTTGAGCAAACTAACAGAACTTCGAGCGAACTTATCAACATAACTTTGATGAAATGCTAGGTAAGTTTGGGCGAACTTACTTAAAATCTCTTAGATATTACACAAGTTCGGTCGAACTTGATATAAAATCAGTGAAACTTTAGTAACTTCGAGCGAACTTGACTTAAATTTCCTCAAAAACCACCTAAGTTCGGGTGAACTTACTAAAAAATACTTGAAAAGTGATGTTTTAGGGCAAGTTCGGCCGAACATGGCCAATAAGTTCGATCCTTAGGGTTTTCAAAAACATGGTTTTTTCAAAATTTCGACATGAATTCGGTTGAATTTTGTCTCCAATCTTTCAAGGGTTTATCTTTGTTGTATTTTACATGATATATTTAAAATTCAAAAGATTTTGACCGTGAATTCTTCATTTTGTGATCAAAAGTTAAGAAAAAAGAAGAATGGAGTAGAAATAGAAGTGTTCTTACTATCAAATCAGGCTGTTCTAGCTCTGATACCACTTGTAGGACCGATCCTCGATGCTTAGGAACCTAAATTTGATATCTAACGTCCATAATAGCGGAAATATTACGTCGTGTTTACCAATAGACAAGAATTTAGCAGTTAAACGTCAGTTTTATAGATCAAATGTTCTTGTTACAAACTGATAGAGCTTCGCCTCTGAAATGCAAAGTTACAAATGAGACTCTCAAGCTAGGTATTTATAGATCAGCAAGTTCGACCCTAGATGATGCAAGTTCAACCGAACATGCCTGAACATGTGAACCTTGGGCTGTCACACCCCGACCCGCAGCGGAATAAGAGTCGGGGCATAATTGGGTTATCATCAAAGCTCATGATGTTTACTAAAATGTTTCATATTTATTAAATTCAAATTACAACTTAAATATCCAAATCAAAATTCATACAATTACAAGGAAATGAAACTATGTAAATAATCCAAAGCTTAAACTGATTTATTCTTCTAGGCCTTCCTATGTGTTTCTTGCCTCAACTGGATCACCTGTATCATGTGTAAAACGGGGGATATTTTGGGTCAACAAAAGTTGGCGAGTGAACCTTGATAAAACATTGTTATTAATTTCTTTTTTATTTAATATTGAAAATTTGTGCAATAATCACATGTGAGCAAACATATATAAATAACAACACAAACCACTTTGAATGAGTATATGATATGAATGATGATGAATGTGAGATCAAGGCTCAATCAAACGGAGCCGATCTTATGAGGCACCTGATGCTCAACCCGTCTCCCACGGGGAACTGATGGGCCTAATGAAATGCGTGCACTGAAAATGATAAATCCAAACTACATATAATCCATACAACAATTGATACACATTTGACACACTTTGATCACGGATATGATGGATGCACAAGTGTTTAAATATAATAAAGAATTAAACGACACATGATACACCCCAAAACATGATTAAAACGGGGAATTGATAGAGATTCACTCACATTGGGTGCGTTCTTTGATGACGTTGGATGCGCACGAATTTTAGGATTTGATCGACGAGGGAAAAACTAACCTAAAATAATAACGAAATGATTCGGTAAATAAATGGATTTTATTTGAGATTAATACTTTTAATTCATACTCTTAATGGGATTTTTAGATTTATTTTTGTGAGTTTAAGGAAGTTTTCTAACTTTAAAAATCTTATTTTTAAGTATTTTTAAATGATTTTCTGATTATATAAATAAATAAAAAGAAATAAAAACATTGACTTTTTTGACCCCGTTGACCGTTGACCGTTGACCGTCGGACTGTGTGTTTATATGCGCTGAGTGAGGTTCGAACTCGGGATCTCTCGTATACGTGCACGCAGCTCTACCAACTGAGCTACGTGTCTAACCCGAAATATTCTCTGTTTTAATTATATTTATATACTAATTAATTTTTAACTTATTTGGTTTTTTATTAAAAACGATTTATATGGCCGAACCGGTTGTAGGGACCCGGAGTCGAACTCGGGTCCTTCGGTTCGAGTGCGCACAGCCCAACCAGTTGGGCTGTGTGTTAAATCTGTTTAACTTATGGATTATATTACTCTTATAAACATTCTATGACTTGATCCGATTAAGTTTTAAAAATGTTGGTTTTATTTCTGAAAGTCGGTACGTGTGCGATTCGAACTCGGGACGTGTGTATTGTTTGTGCACACAGTCCACCGCTGGACTGTGTGTCTAACCCATTTGAATATCTGATTTTAATTATACTTATACTTATTTGTGACTTCATCTTCTTCGTTTAAGAATACAGAACAGTGAAATCCGACTGTTCTTGTTTAATCGTTCACGACCTAAACTTGATTGAACTGAATAGAGAAATTAAATGATATGGTATACCAGAACAGCGGGTTTGCTTCGGTTTCCGGCAAGTGTCGTCGGCTCTGATTTGCGATGTCCGGCTGTATGAACTGTTTAACAGTTTTGATTATTGATTTGAACGATTAAAACATAAATTAAGAGATAGCAGAGAAGTTTAGACAGTTATACCGACTGATGAATCAATACGGTTTTCTGACGATCGATTCCGGCGATGTTCCGGCGAAATTGAAATTCTCCGGCGACGAGCTAAAGCTTCGAAAAAGTGAGCGGTTCTGAGCGAAAGGATTTCCGGAAGATTGAGTGGGTATTTATAGGGAAGAACTGAATGAGTTGGGTCCGATTTTGGGTCTTGATTCGCGGTCAAAGGTTTTCCGGCGGTTATGACCGAGATTGATGGTTAGACATCGGTTATAACCGATGTCAAAATTAGATCACGCGTTTCAGTCAAAGGAAACGGTCATAATTCGCGATAATCTCGGCTTTTCCGGCGACTGCGAATTTGGGCGCGCTAATTACCCGTTTGACTTTCAGTTTCATTATAAGTGTTATTTGTTTTAATGTTTATCACAAAGACAGTGTGTGTCGGAGCGGTGTGTTGTGTGTTTTGGCTTGTGGGTGACCCGGGTTGGAAACCCGTTTTATTCATTATTTATTTAGTAATTTTAAATTATGGTTTTTAAATTCTAATATATTTATTAATTATGTATCGTTTAAAATTAGTAACAACTATAAATACGCAACGAAAATTATAACTGGATATTTGATTGATAAACGAAGCGGGTTTTGAAAACCCGTTTTTTGACGGATGTTACAGTATCCCCTACTTTTAGAAATTTCGTCCCGAAATTTAAGTAGTAGTGACAGGAAAAAGATGCGGGTATTTCTCGCGCATTGAGTCTTCACGTTCAAGTAAACTCAGGTCCTCGTTTCGACTCCCAACGTACCCTGACAATTGGAATACGACTTCGTCTTAAACGCTTCTCTCCGAAGTCCATGATTTCTACTGGTCTTTCAATGAAGTGCATAGATTCATCGATCTGAATGCCTTCTAGAGGAATATGGAGGTTTTCATCGGCGAGGCACTTCTTCAAGTTTGATACGTGGAATGTGGGATGAATTCTGTTGAGCTCTTCTGGTAGGTCAAGCTTGTATGCTACAGGACCTACTCTTTCGAGTATCTTGAAAGGTCCTACGTAGCGTGGTGCTAGCTTGCCCTTCTGGCCAAAATGAACCACTCCCTTCCACGGTGATACTTTTAAAAGTACTTGATCACCAATGTCAAATTCCAAGGGCTTTCGTCGTTTGTCTGCATAACTCTTTTGACGACTTTGAGCCGCTAGAAGATTGTTTCGAATTTGAAGGACCTTGTTGGTTGTTTCTTGAATTAACTCTGGACCGGTGATTTGTGATTCTCCAATTTCGTGCCAACATACTGGAGATCGGAACTTACGACCATATAAAGCTTCGAAAGGAGCCATGCCGATACTTGAATGATAGCTATTGTTGTACGAAAATTCAACTAATGGTAGATGAGCGTCCCAATTCCCTTTGAAGTCTATGACACATGCTCGAAGCATGTCTTCAAGAGTTTGGATGGTGCGTTCAGATTGTCCATCAGTTTGAGGATGAAAAGCGGTACTGAGGTCTAATCGTGTACCCAAGGCGGTTTGTACGGCTCGCCACGTTCGTGAAGTGAAACGACCATCACGGTCTGAAATGATGCTTAAAGGTACACCATGGCGGCTTACGATCTCGCTGATGTAGATACGAGCTAACTTCTTGTTTTTGAAGTCCTCGCGAATCGGTATGAAGTGAGCTGATTTCGTAAGACGATCGATGATTACCCATATGGTGTCATACCCACTGGAGGTGCGAGGTAACCCGGTAATGAAGTCCATGGTTATGTTTTCCCACTTCCATACAGGTATTTCGGGTTGGACTAGAAGTCATGAAGGTCTTTGATGTTCCGCTTTTACTTTGGAACAGGTAAGGCACTTGGAAACAAAAACAGTGATATCCTTTTTCATGCCCGGCCACCAGTAGGTGTATCGTAGGTCTTGATACATCTTGTCGGCTCCTGGGTGTACAGAGTATCGTGTTTTGTGCGCCTCATTCATGAGGAAATTACGAAGGTTATCGCGATCAGGAATCCATATGCGATTTAAATAGTATAGAATACCGTCGGATTTGGTTTCGATTTTTAGTTCAGCTCCACACGACAGCTCATCGCGTACGTCATTTTCTGTTACAGAAACATGTTGAGCTGCTCGGATTCGATCTTTGATGTCGGTTATGATTTGCGAACATAGAAGACGAATGGAGTTCGCATAACCTTTTCGACTGAGTGTATCAGCCACCACGTTTGCCTTGCCAGGATGATACCGAATTTCAAGTCGTAGTCATTGAGAAGTTCGACCCATCTTCGTTGCCTCATATTCAACTCCTTTTGGTTGAAGATATGTTGGAGACTTTTGTGGTCAGTGTATATTTCGCACTTGGTACCGTAGAGGTAATGTCTTCCATATCTTGAGAGCGAACACAACGGCTCCAAGTTCCAGGTCGTGGGTGGTGTAGTTCTTCTCATGAACCTTGAGTTGCCTAGAAGCGTAGGCTATCACTTTTCCTCTTTGCATTAATACACAGCCTAGCCCTTGCCCTGATGCGTCGCAATATACTACAAAGTCATCGCAACCTTAGGGAGTGTGAGGATAGGTGCGTCACAAAGTTTTTGCTTTAGAGTTTGGAAGGCTTCTTCTTGTTTAGGTCCCCATATGAAGCGTTTTCCTTTATGAGTCAAAGCCGTGAGTGGTACAGCAATACGGGAAAAGTTGGCAATGAAGCGGCGATAGTAACCAGCCAAACAGAGAAATGACCTTACTTCGGTAGGGGTACGTGGCACTTGCCATTCCTGTACTGCCTTGATTTTTGAAGGATCGACATGTATTCCCTTGTCATTGACGACATGTCCAAGGAATTGTACTTCTCTTAACCAGAATTCGCATTTTGAGAACTTAGCGTAGAGCTTTTCAGTCCTTAAGAGTGTAAGGATGAGTCGAAGGTGTCGTTGCATGATCGGATTTAGACTTGGAGTAGATAAGGATGTCGTCGATGAAGACTATGACAAAACGGGTCGAGGTAGGGTTTGCATACCCTATTCATTAAATCCATGAAGACAGCGGGGGCGTTGGTTAAACCGAATGGCATGACCATGAATTTGTAATGACCATAACGAGTCCGGAAGGCGGTCTTTGGGACGTCTTCTTCATGTACTCTGAGCTGATGATAACCAGAACGAAGGTCGGTTTTTGAAAAGCAGGTGGCGCCTTGAAGTTGGTCTAGGAGGTCATCGATGCGAGGTAGTGGGTAGCGATTCTTAACCGTTAACTTGTTGAGTTCTATGTAGTCGATACACATGAGAAACGTTCCATCTTTCTTCTTCACAAAAAGAACAGGTGCACCCCAAGGCGAGGAGCTAGGACGTATGAATTCTTTGTCAGTCAGTTTTCATACTGGCCAGCTCTTGCATTTCGGATGGGACTAACCTATAAGGAGATTTTGCGACTGGTGTAGCGCCAGGTACAAGATCGATGCGGAATTCGACTTCTCTCACAGGAGGGAGTCCTGAGATGTCGTCGGGAAAGACTTGTAGGAATTCTTTCATGACTGGTATATCTTCGAGTTTCTTCTCTTTGTTTCCCTTTTTGACGACGTGAGTTAGGAATGCGACATGTTCTTGCGGAGATATTTTCGGGCTTGAAGGCAGGACATTAATCTGAGTCCTTTCGAAAGGGGTTTCTCCAAAAATACGTAGGGTCTGACGTCTGCAAGAGGAATGCGAATGAACTTTTCACGGCATACTACTTCAGCGTGATGCTGGCTGAGCCAGTCCATACCGATTATAATATCGAAACTTCCCAACTTCATAGGAATGAGGTCAACTGGAAAATCGTGATCGTTTAGAGTGAGGGTACAATTTCGTATAATAGAATTTAATGAAACGGGCTTTCCGTCAGCAACTTCCACCGTTAGAGATTCCATGAGATTATCACGAGTTTGGTTGAGGATAGGTTCGAATTCTAAGGAACAAAACTCTTATCCGCGCCAGTATCGAATAACATAGATGCATAACTACCATTGATGAGAAACGTACCGTTAACCACGTTGTTGTCAGCCCTAGCTTGGTTGGCATTGATGTTGAAAGCTCTTCCTTTGGCAGGTGGAGGAGCTTGGTTGGCTTGGTTTACTGGGTTCGCTTGGGCTTGAGCATGGATGATGTTCACCAAGCGTGGACAAGTGTTCCTGAAGTGGTTTGGGTCTCCACAGTTGTAACAAGCTCGCATGGGTTGCATCATTGGGTAGTTGGGTTGGTAGTAGGATTGGGCTATGTGTTGTGCAGGTGGTAGAAGTAAGGGTTGTTGGGCTTGACCCACTATCTGATGGTGGGTTTGGGTTGGGGGTTGATTGCGGTTTGTTCGTTGCAGAGTGCCACAAGTTTGAATGGTGTGACCCGCACGGCCACAGCTGGTGCAATGTTGGCAAAAAGTTTCGGGAGGGTGATGGTATTGACAACGGTTGCATTTTGGGTGTGGGCGGTGTATGGCTTTTTAAATGGTGCAGTCGAAGGAGCAATTTGGGTGATTGGTGCAGCAGTGATAGGAGGGTTGGTTTGAGTGACAACAAAATTCTTGCTGTTTCGTTTCCTCTTACCACAAACCTTGAGGAGGAGACCGAGTGGTTTGTAGTTGAGGTCTCTATGGGTGTTTTCTTCTTATCATCCTTAAATTTGCCGTTTCGGATGCGATTCTCAGTGAGTTCGGTAGCTAGTTCCATTGCGGCTTCAAGTGTTGCAGGTGAAGTGCTTAGAACCGAGTCTTGAATTTTCGAGGGAAGACCTCGAATGTAGTGTTCAACCAAGCGGTACACGGGGGTGAACAGATTAGGTATCATCTGATTTAGCTCGAGAAATCTCTTATTATAGGAAGTGTGATCTCCTTCCTTTTGTTTTAGTGAGTGGAATTCGTCTTCCAACTTTTTGATTTCGCTTCTTGGACAGAAGCGTCTGGTCATGAGTTCCCTTAACTCTTCCCATGTTAAGGCCATGGCATCTTCAACTCCTCGTTTACCCTTTTCCGTGTTCCACCAGGTAAGGGCTACCCCAAACGGTCTTCCTGTTGCATAACGTACCTTGCGATCCTCGGGACAATCGCAATTGAGAAAAGTGTTCTCCATTTCTTCAAACCAGTGAAGGAGAGCAGTAACACCTCGTCCCTTCATACTTTAGGGGATCGCAAGATTTGAAGTGTTTGTAGGAGCACTTTTTGGAGGGAGGGTTGGCGACGCTCTGGTCTTCTTGATTGGGAGGGTTGATGGGATTTGCGGTGAGAGGCTTGTTGAACTTGAATTACGATGTCAGGAAGCACTGCAGCCATTTGTTTAGCAATTTGTGTGGCCAAGCGTTCATTGGATCTTCCTGACTTTCTACCTCCACGTAGTTGCCTAGCCGACATCTACAGGAACATACATAGGAAGATTGTGAGTTTAAGAAGTTTCTAGGTGTCATGTGTCGTTAAAAGAATAAAAATAACATAACTAACAATAATGCAACTACATCCATATGATGTCTTGGGTTTGCTCATGTTTGGGCCTCCAATGTCCCCATACCATCGCCTTGTATAGTCATGTGGGCCCCCATGACTATTGGGCTTGGTAGGATTCACATTGGTGTTGGCGGATTAACACTTGCATCACCCGAATGAAAACCGTAAAATATGATTGCGAGATGTATGGTAGGAGGGTGTCCAGGTGTAGACAAATGACAACTCAAAGTGGGGTTAGCTCACACGACGTTTGGTATAGCATGCTTTGGCCTAATAGGTCCTTCGTACTCTCATCGTTAGTCCCCAGGTAGGCAAACTGGTCTTTTATTTTGGATTTATACGAATGCCAAGCCTAGACAGGACGTTCTGACTACCGATACTCGTACCCTTCCAGTTACTACATGCCCGTCATGAGAACTCACTTTGATGTGATTTGAAAATACAAAAATCATTGCAAAAATCATGGAAATCATGAGGTGTGTGCTCTCATGGATATGATATGTTATGGGGATATGATTCATGATGAGCATTGTATAATATTATGTATTTGTGAGCATGCTTGCATAACATTGAGTGTAACAATAAACATAAAGCATATAAACATCATGAATTTTGTATGTAACGCATAAGCAATTTAAAATTTTAATCAACTATAGTATAGGCTCTAAGGGTCTAATAACCTATCCTATATCCCTATAGTCATGGCTCTGATACCAATCTGTCACATCCCGACCACAGCGGAATAAGAGTCGGGCATAATGGGTTATCACCAAAGCTCATGATGTTTACTAAAATGTTTCATATTTATTAAATTCAAATTACAACTTAAATATCCAAATCAAAATTCATACAATTACAAGGAAATGAAACTATGTAAATAATCCAAAGCTTAAACTGATTTATTCTTCTAGGCCTTCCTATGTGTTTCTTGCCTCAACTGGATCACCTGTATCATGTGTAAAACGGGGGATATTTTGGGTCAACAAAAGTTGGCGAGTGAACCTTGATAAAACATTGTTATTAATTTCTTATTTTATTTAATATTGAAAATTTGTGCAATAATCACATGTGAGCAAACATATATAAATAACAACACAAACCACTTTGAATGAGTATATGATATGAATGATGATGAATTTGAGATCAAGGCTCAATCAAACGGAGCCGATCTTATGAGGCACCTGATGCTCAACCCGTCTCCCACGGGGAACTGATGGGCCTAATGAAATGCGTGCATGAAAATGATAAATCCAAACTACATATAATCCACACAACAATTGATACACATTTGATACACATTTGATCACGGATATGATGGATGCACAAGTGTTTAAATATAATAAAGAATTAAACGACACATGATACACCCCAAAACAGATTAAAACGGGGAATTGATAGAGATTCACTCACATTGGGTGCGTTCTTTGATGACGTTGGATGCGCACGAATTTTAGGATTTGATCGACGAGGGAAAAACTAACCTAAAATAATAACGAAATGATTCGGTAAATAAATGGATTTTATTTGAGATTAATACTTTTAATTCATACTCTTAATGGATTTTTAGATTTATTTTTGTGAGTTTAAGGAAGTTTTCTAACTTTAAAAATCTTATTTTTAAGTATTTTTAAATGATTTTCTGATTATATAAATAAATAAAAAGAAATAAAAACATTGACTTTTTTGATCCCGTTGACCGTTGACCGTTGACCGTTGATCGGTCGGACTGTGTGTTTATATGCGCTGAGTGAGGTTCGAACTCGGGACCTCTCGTATACGTGCACGCAGCTCTACCAACTGAGCTACGTGTCTAACCCGAAATATTCTCTATTTTAATTATATTTATATACTAATTAATTTTTAACTTATTTGGTTTTTTATTAAAAACGATTTATATGGCCGAACCGGTTGCAGGGACCCGGAGTCGAACTCAGGTCCTTCGGTTCGAGTGCGCACAGCCCAACCAGTTGGGCTGTGTGTTAAATCTGTTTAACTTATGGATTATATTACTCTTATAAACATTCTGTGACTTGATCTGATTAAGTTTTAAAAATGTTGGTTTTATTTCTGAAAGTCGGTACGTGTGAGATTCGAACTCGGGACGTGTGTATTGTTTGTGCACACAGTCCACCGCTGGACTGTGTGTCTAACCCATTTGAATATCTGATTTTAATTATACTTATACTTATTTGTGACTTCATCTTCTTCGTTTAAGAATACAGAACAGTGAAATCCGACTGTTCTTGTTTAATCGTTCACGACCTAAACTTGATTGAACTGAACAGAGAAATTAAATGATATGGTATACCAGAACAGCGGGTTTGCTTCGGTTTTCCGGCAAGTGTCGTCGGCTCTGATTTGCGATGTCCGGCTGTATGAACTGTTTAACAGTTTTGATTATTGATTTGAACGATTAATACATAAATTAAGAGATAGCAGAGAAGTTTAGACAGTTATACCAACTGATGAATGAATACGGTTTTCTGACGATCGATTCCGGCGAAGTTCCGGCGAAATTGAAATTCTCCGGCGACGAGCTAAAGCTTCGAAAAAGTGAGCGGTTCTGAGCGAAAGGATTTCCGGAAGATTGAGTGGGTATTTATAGGGAAGAACTGAATGAGTTGGGTCCGATTTTGGGTCTTGATTCGCGGTCAAAGGTTTTCCGGCGGTTATGACCGAGATTGATGGTTAGACATCGGTTATAACCGATGTCGAAATTAGATCACGCGTTTCAGTCAAAGGAAACGGTCATAATTCGCGATAATCTCGGGTTTTCCGGCGACTGCGAATTTGGGCGCGCTGATTACCCGTTTGACTTTCAGTTTCATTATAAGTGTTATTTGTTTTAATGTTTATCACAAAGACAGTGTGTGTCGGAGCGGTGTGTTGTGTGTTTTGGCTTGTGGGTGACCCGGGTTCGAAACCCTGCGTCTACATTTATTTTTTTATTCATTATTTATTATTAATTTTAAATTATGGTTTTTAAATTCTAATATATTTATTAATTATATATCGTTTAAAATTAATAACAACTATAAATACGCAACGAAAATTATAACTGGATATTTGATTGATAAACGAAGCGGGTTTTGAAAACCCGTTTTTCGACGGATGTTACATGGGCGAACTTGGCTAAGACATATTATATATACTTCACTACCTAGCCTATCCAGCTCTATACAATACAGACTCGATAATAGACTAAGACATAGACATTATGCACCAACATTTTTGAAAAACCACATAGATTTACCGTGTAATTAACTCTTATGATTTAAAACACAATTTTTCTTTTTCTTTTATTATCAAACTTATTTTGTTTAACTATTTAACTGAATACTTTTTAAAATGACCAAAAAAGTTATATATTCTAAAATATTTTATCTATGTAACTACGTAATTTTTATCTACGTTTTGTTGTGTGAACCTGATCCTAACTCACGACGTTTTTGTTGGACGTTCGTTGTATGAAATCAAGCCGAATCCACGACGTGTTTTTTTATCTATGTTTCATTATTGTATAAAATCGAGTCGAACTCATGACTTGTTTTTTATCTATATTTTTTGTGTGAAAAGTTATACATTCTAAAAGATCTTATCTACTTACCACGTATTTTGTTATCCACGTTTCGTTATGTGAAATTGAGCCGACCTCACGGCGTATTTTTTATCTATGTTTCGCTGTGTGAAAAGTTATATATTCTAAATGGTTTTACCTACCTCACGATGAATTTAATATCTTCCTTTCTTGTGTGAAACCGAGCTAAACCTACGGCATATTTTATCTACGTTTTGTTGTTGAAAAATTATATATTTCCATCTATGTTTTGTTGTGTGAAAAGTTATATATTCTAAAAGATTTTATCAACTTCACGGCGTGTTTTTGTATTTTTTTTATCTAAGTTTCGTTATGTAAAACTGAACCGAACTCACTACCTATATTTAATCTACATTTAGTTTGTGTAAATCTATATATTCTAAAAGATTTTATCTACGTCACGACGTATTTTTTTGTCTTCATTTTGTTGTGTGAAATATAGCCGAACTCACGACTTATTTTTTTTTATCTATGTTTAATTGTGTGAAAAGTTATATATTCTAAAAGATTTTATCTACACCGCGGCGTATACTTTTATCTATGTTTCATTTTGTAAATCCGAGCCGAACTCACGCCCTTTTTTATCTCCGTTTTGTTGTGTGAAATCTAGCCGAACTTACTATTTAAAAAAATATCTAGTTAAATAATTAAGAAAAGTGTAGTTAAATAATAATAAGAAATAGAAAAAATATTTTAATGATAGGTTAATTACATGATACGTTCATGTGGTTTCTTAAAAGTAATAAAGTTGGGTATGATGGACTAAACAAATTTATAAAAGTATTTAAGCATAAAAATAATAATATACTACTTCTAATAAATGATTTCGATTAATGTCATTTGTAACATCTTCTCCGATTTTTAGCATTTTCCTCATATATATACGATTGAAATATAGGCTATATTAATTTTTTTTATCAATCCAATATTGCAAATATATGGTAACCATACCATATTAAACCGTAAATAAAACCATTTCAACTAATGATATGACCGTCCTCCTCAGCCCGGGAATCTAAATTTGTATCTATTGCCCATATATACGGAATTTATATGACAAGTTAACCAAATACACAAGAATTACAATTTTCGTCAGTTTATTAATGTCCAAAAGTATTACAACTTAAAATCGAAACTTACAGAGCTTCGCCGTAGAAGTCGCAAAGTTGTTACAATGAAAGAACCTAGACTTCCTATATATAGACATAACAAGTTCGCTCGAAGTATGCCTTAGCTAGATCAAGTTCGACCGAACTTGATCAGCTGACATTAACTTCGGCCGAACTTGTACTTACATGTTAAATAAACTTCCAAATCTAACAAATACAAGCTCTAAACATACAGACTCGATCCAAGACCTAGACAATAGACATCATTTATCAACAAACTCCCCCTTGGATATTGTCGCAGCGTTTTGATCAGTCTTCAATCTCTAGCTTCTTCTGAAGAAGTTCTTATATGGTTTCTTTCGACGTTCTTGCTTTGGGATAGGCGTTTGATCTGTAGGAGGTGCCCACTTCATGAATTGAAACCTTCTGATTCTTGCCTCCCTACCTTTCTCGTGAATCTTCTCTAAACGCTTCTGCTCTTTTAAGAACTCTTCTTTTTCAAGCTCTCTCCATATCGATTCCCACATGTGACCTGAATTAATACCATGTGCAAAGCAAACGTTAATCACACCTTGGTATTGCTTCGCTTGGACTTTTTCACGCTTATCGAAATAAATCTTTTTGAAGAACAAGCATTTAACATCTTCCTTCGAGCAATTAACTAGCCACATCGGGTCTAGTATACGAATCGTTCTCCACAGCCCCCAAAACCTCCTTCGTTCTATCGGTTTTGGATCCTTCTCTTTTGTTATATCCCAATTCTCACCAGCACGCAAAACAATCACTGCTTCACATGTTTCTGGATCCGTTTGCCACCACATAAAGTAAGGATGCAAATCTTGTTCAATGGGCTTCAGTGGCATATTCTTCATAGCTCGAGGACGCTTCATCACTAGCGTTATATCCTTTTCACCCATTTTCTTATTTATCTTTATTCTGCGCCTAGGGATAAACGGTTTCCAAAACTCGAAACCTCTTGAAGCTTCAAACTTTATCACTCTCCACAATCTATTTTCATTAAACTTCATTTGCAGACTGATATTCTTCATTTGTACCAACTCTTCAACATCCCAAAATGGCAATGTCTTTATGTCTGTCAAATGTCGGAAGTACTGTACCCCGAACTCTCTCTTTATGACATACACATCAAGATCTCGTATCCAACCCCAACTCAGAATGTATCCCAGAGAAACATCTTTATCATGTGTAAAGAATGCTAGCGGCCTTTTGTAGTTTCTTTCATTAGGCATCTCTTTAAATCACGACTTTTTTGCTTCGGCAATTTCCTCTTTAGTGTAAAGTTTCGGTATGTTGCCGGTCTTCACAACTTCATCAATCTTTTGTTTAAGCAGATCATCATCTATTTGAATCATCAACTCTTCGATCGTTGGGAATTTGTCAGTATTCAGATTAGAATACTTTTTAGCTTCTTTATCATCATCTGAATCTTAAAATATCATACGGTCATAGTCATCAGCTTCAGAAACCGCTTATACACATACTGTTTCGGTCAAAACATCTTTATATTCACCAATTCTTCCTCGAAATCAAACTCAAAAGAATCAGTGTCAACTTCGAACATTCTTGCCAACTCTTCTTTAGTGTAAGTGTGAGCAATTTCTCTTTCTTCTATATTCGGATCTAACGTTATCAACAGTGGCTTTTCATGCATAGCAATAACAGCATCAGACATATCAACATCCTGTGGCCCTATCTGCTCAGTAGACTCCCCCTTACTTGGTGTATCCTCCAATTAGCATTATCATCAATTAGGGATTCAAAATCAAATTCAGAATGAACTTTAGCAGAATCAATCTTCAGACCAACACCCCCTGATCATTGTCATCACCATCATGATCTGAATCATCTTTAGTATCATCACCGGTAGGGTCGTCGTCGTTATCATCTTCCTTTTCGTCATTCTTTTCAGATTCCTTCTCTTCAACTGATGTAACTTTAGTTCAGTAATAACCTCTGTTTCAGGAGCTTTCTCAGATTCAGCGATCTTTTCTATCACTGGCTCCTCTGAAGGTTTAGGGATATCATCAATCACCCTTTGCCTTTTCCCTGTTCTATCAACTCTTTCTCAGCTTTTTCCTTCGCCTCTTGAATATCCAAACGATCATATTCAGCCTTGAAATCAATGCCCAGACTGTTAGTTAGAACTTTCTGAAGTCTGGCAAATCTTCTATCATTCATATCACGTTCAGATCTTAACTCTACTATATCTTTCTCTAGCTTAGCATTAGCAGCACCCAAACTTTCAACCATTGCTTTCAAATAACCGCGATCATCTTCAAGAAACTTCACTTTATCATTCAGAATTTCTATTTCAACTTCAATCTGCTTTAGTTTCTCTTGAAGAGCTGCTTTATCGACTTCGTTCTACTTCGCTTTATCTTCCAAATCTTTAAGCCTCTTTTCTAGCTTATCAATCGGAATATCTTCAAACCATCTAGAAAGATCTTCAGCAGTGACATGATGTGTAATGTTATCTGGAATATCACCATAGGCATCTTTCAATTCTTTTGCTCTAATACCTGGTGGAGTAAATTGCGTTCTTTTTGCTGCAGACTTTGGTGTTGACTTCAGTGTAACTTGAACAGGAACTTCAACTGTTGGTGGTTCTTGTGTGACAGATGCAGGTGGAACTTGTGTAACAGTCACTGTTGACACTACAGCTTCAACGATCGGAATTTCTTGTAGATTAGCAACAGGAGGTTCTTGTGTAACTCCTTTCTTTGGCTTTTGACTAAGATATCTGCGACTTGGCGCTTTCTTTCTTCCACGAGTACTTGGAGACCCCGTAGCTTTCTTAGAATCACCAGCTTTAGACTTTGAGCGCTTAGACTTTTTCGTTGGACGTTCTTCATCAGAACCCTCTTCAGAACCCGGTTCATATAAATCCTCACCAAGCTTTTTCAATCGTTCCTCTTCTTTTTCTTTCTCTGCAGCTTTTTCTCTCTTCTCAACAAAATCTTCAGACGATTCTTCATCTTTTTCAGACGTAGCATAGATAACATCATCTTCTTTTTCTTGGCTTTCAACATTTACAGCCGCACTAGAACCCTCAAGATTCAGGAATAATCTCTTGTTCCACATCAGGTTCATCAACAAGCATAGTATCTACCTTCTTAGATGCTCTTTTACGCTTCTCTTTTTCAATCACAACAACGCGCGTTATGTACCAATCGCCTCGTTTCTCTTTGAAGTTTCTTAATAATGCAGCTTCCTCATTCTCGTCACCACTGCCCTCTTTTCTCCACTTGTTCTCAGGAGGTGCAACATAATCAGCTTTCACAATAGTCCCGAACACAGGCTTAGGAACAGGAGCAGAGTCTTGTTTCTGAAAGATCTTTAACTTTTTCAGCATCGTTTCATCCATGTGACTTAGATAAAGGATATCATTCGGATCTTTCGCTATATCTTGAAACTTTTCATCAATCAACATTTGCACAATCCTCGGATACATCACTAATATTTCCTTTCCCATATTCTTCACCATGAAATTAAAGATAACTCTTGAAAAATTGTATTTCTTGTTAAGCACCAAAGCAGTGACCATACATGCCATATAATCTTGTATGTCGTTGAGGCTTGCTTTCCTATGACTGAGCGTGTATGATGGCGTGAATCAAAAGCTTGTAAGGTAGTGGAACACTGCCTTTCTTCATTGTTGGCTCGTTAGCGTGACCTTTATAACCCATGCGAAAGAAGCATCCCTTAACCATTCGTTCTTCAAAACTTATCGGATCAATTGCATTGTCATTGAACTCTAATACCCTCCTGATGTCAGCTTTAGTGACCAAGAATTCCTTATCTTCGTTCCCGACGCGAACTACAGACTTTATAACTTTGTTCGCCTCGTCATATGATGTTGCGTTCCAAAATAGATAGACGTGCGGTCTGTATACAACGTGTTTATCTGTGATCACCTTAGTTATCGGAATACGCCCTAGAAATTCCAATATCTCTGCAAATGCCGTCAGCGTTGGCTAAATCTTTTCGTCCAATGAATACAAGTATTATGGAACTTGTTAAATGCCAACTTGACATTCAGCGGACATAGACAACAAACAAATTAGTATAAAGTTAACAATTTTTCAACAACATAACCTCAAGTTCGGGCGAACTTGAGTGTCAAAACATACCAATTCAAACAAACATCTAACAACTTCGGCCGAACATATATGTTAAACAGAAATTTTTTGACATTTTTATACAAGTTCGGTCGAACTTGTGTTGTTAACAGGTTTTGCATATTGTAAGCCAGTTCGGACGAACTTGTTACAATTTCATAATTATATACAGGATCAGACAACTTCGCCCGAAATTGATGAAAACCATCAACAACAAGTTCGGGTGAACTTGTCATCATCTCCAAAATCCCTGCAACAACTCAGACATGTACTCAGATCAAATTTCTTGTTTAATTAGCATATTTACATGTTTGTTATCTCAATTCATTGATCAATATGTTCAATTAAGTCTTAGATCTACTCTATTTTAAGTTTTCGGTCCAGAATCGTCCAAACTAGTTCAATCCATGGATCAATCAGGCAATATGTACCTCAGCCATGATATTAAGTGTGCAAATCACTTAAAATCACTTTCAAATCGGGCAGCACAATAGCATAATTCTTGCAACTTAATTTCTCTCGCAAATCGCCTGGTAAGTTCGCTCGAAGATGTTTAAAACTGATAACTGATATATTGAGCGAACTTATCTTTATATATCAAGTAAAGTTCGGGCAAACTTGGCTTTTAATCATCAAACTTTTATTTAACTTCGCCTGAAGTTCAGCATTATTTAAACAATTTTGATTTATAGAACTTCGGCCAAACTTAGGTTAAGCCCAATTCAAATTTTTAAACATTTCAAGATTTTCATTTTTAACCCAACTTTCACATGTTTACCAGTTATGAAAACCCACTCAGTTGACCAAGTCCAAGTTAATGACCTTGGTTAACCGATTTGTCTGCCTAGTCCAAGTTAATAACCTCGGTTTGACCCTTTATGAACAAACTGATATTTTTCTTCAAATTTCAAGTTTTAAAGTTTCAAATTAATGATCTTTTTCTTCGTTATTCGTGTATTTTGATTTTGCAGATTAGTTCCCAACCCGTTGTCATCAAGATTCCAACAACTTAGCACCATTCCGAACTCCGAAGATCCGCTTTCCATCATTGGCTGTTGAAAACAAGTAGAAATAAAATCTTTTGAATTTTCGAAAGTTTATGCTAAAACACATTAAAAATCCTTTTAGGTTTAAATTTGAAATCAAATAAGCTATGTACAAACATATTTGCAGACATATTTTTGTGAATTTGTGTCTAAGGATCATATCAGTTGATTGAGACGTATCACCAGTACCGTTTACCTTATAATGACTTTAAGTTCTAAACTCGTTTACCTAGATTGTCGATATCTTTGTCCATTTAAACTTCGACACATTTCTCAATTGTTCTAAGATATCTTAGTTAGAATTATGAAACTTGACTCAACTATGATTCCCATCTCAGAATATACTCCCGTATCAAGATTCCCTAGATTTCATCTTATAGGTGAGTATAGCGTAATTGATATCTGTATCTGGGTTATGCGAACTTGAGAGGTCAGGTTAATACCACCGTATCGACAAAGAGATAAAGGCTCGACTTTAAGGTGTGTTCCAATTAAGGAATCTTTTAAGCACTGCAAGATTCTTTCAATTTTGCATGCAGTTTTAGGGTTTTAAGGAAAAGCATTATAGAAGTTCTAGGCTATTTGTCAAGATCTAAGTTTAAATCACTTGTAGTTTTTGTTTCTAAATATGGAAAATGGATTGAATATGAAAGATATGCAGTGGAATTAATGGAACATTTTTACTACAAGCAATTGGTCGTTTGTTTTCATCACCATCATGCTTTCAAGTTGATAAACTTTTCATGTGATTCACAAACTCCCTCTTAGCCAATTACAATCGTTTGATAGTAAGAAATGAAGAAGATAAAGTGCAAAATGATCTTTTTCAGGAAGACAAGTTTAACAGTTACAACGTTCACCCATTTATAATAACTATCTAACCACTGAGCATCTTTTGTGATGTCATGGTTGATAGTGACTGCTAACAAAAATATAACTAACTAAAACACTGCTATACTAAACTATTAGTGCATAGCACTGTTACATTGAATAAAGTAAAAACTAGTCTAAGTACTGATCTCTATCCTCTGATCTTGTTTCTTCTATCAGACCTTTACCTCTTGAACGATCAGATGATAGGAGCAGTTGTTTAGGGAAAACAGTGTAAAGATAGATCAGAGGTTGTAACCTCTGATCTATCTTTACCAAAGCTCGGATAGTGTATTTGGCTTTGATATCATCTGTTCCTTTGTTAGGGTTCAATCCCAACAATCTCCCCCTGGAACAGATGATGCCAAAACACTTAATTATTCTTGGTTTTTATTCCTCAACAGAAGTTCTCTGATTTACCCTTTAAATTGTAATTCAAACTTCAGAGAAACTTCATCATCATCATCCTTTTCGAGTGTTAGATCCAAAAGATCTTTAAGGTCTTCTGCACTTAGCTCATATGCAACCTCCATGCTCATCTTGACAGCATCACCATTAGACTTGAGCAGTGTCAATTCGTGGGAGCCTTTTTCGACTTTCCACTTTAGAATTTTTGGGTCTTCTGGCTTTCTAGGATGACTTTTATTTGTTGAGGTTTGAAGAGCTTTTTGTTGAACTATCTTTGTCAATTCTGCTCTGAGCTTTTCACTAGCTTCATCTGTGTGATAGTCAACCATGTTTTTAATTCCCTCTTTGATGTGTTCAAACACTCTCTTATCTTCTTCATCTATCTTTTCTTGCCTTTTTAGTTTATTGAAAGCAAGGATGGAAGGGACAAATGATGAGATTGACTTTTTGGAGTGTTGAGCTTTATGAACATCATCTGATGGAAGGTAAACTGGTTTAGGAGGCATGTTTGGATCTTTCTTCCTCCTCCCTTCTAACATTTTGTAAGTATCAATAACCCTGGCTTCTCCCTACCTTATCACTTGGTTCCTTGAACCATAGTGATTCTGTAGCAATTCTTCCTTCATCCTCTTAAGCTTCAAGGCTCTTTCAGGCATGTCTTTCTTATGTTTCTCCCAGTTAGGAGGAGTTGGCTTCTTGAGAGGATCTTTTAACATTTCTTGCATTCTTTTAATTTCTTCTCTCAGCTCATCTATACTCCAATCCTTGAACTATACCTTTGTTGCCTTATATTGTTTGTTCTTCAAGATATGTTCAATGAGTTCACTTTTAAGATATTGATCTTCCCTTTCTGACAGCTTGTTGCTCAGATCTTTGACAAAATCTTGCAATGTTCTAGCTTTGCTTAGCTGAAAAGACATGATGGTTTGTATCTCTCTATCACTTTTACCAGCTAAGTCTCTCTTTGCTATATCCTCTGCTTGTTTCACTTTAAGTTCCAGGTAGTCATCAACATTTGCAGGTCTTGGGTAGCCACAAGAGATAATATAGTTCTTTTGTCAGGGTCTTCCTCAGAATAGAAGCTTAGAATTTCTTCCATGACTGCTGGTAAATCAAGAGGATATTTCTTTGCTGCAGGTATAACTTTAAGGGGATCAGCGGTTGGATTTGAGGATGGTGGAAGCATTGATGTGGAGGTCAGTGGTTGTGATGATAAAGGAGTAGGAGCAGGAAAGATCTCTTCTTCATTTACAACTTTTGTAGTTCTTCTCCTCTTGAATTTAACCTCTGGTGATGATGGATGAGTTGGTATTATGGTTGGTGTTGGTAGAGGTTGGGTGGATGTATTAAATATGACCATGGTAGTGGATGGGATACCATATGCTACAACCTCTAATGTATCAACAAATGTTGACACAACAGTTGTTGTGATATCTGCTTTGGTGGCAATGTGTATAGAAGTAGAAGTAGGTGTGCTTGATTTTTAGAGAGCAGAGGTTTTATTGGTTAGATTTACAACAGGCTTAGTTTTGGAAGGTGTGGATGTTGGTTTGCTTACTTGTCTAGCAGGTCTCTTCTTTGTTGATGTACCAACCTCTTCCTTTTCTTTTTGCTGTTTAATCTTTTGCTCAACCAAGACCTTGCCATCAAGATATACTTTTCTCTTCTGCTTCTCATTTTCCCTGGCCAAGATATCATCTGTTAAATCCTTTTTCTTTGAACCATCTGGCCTGGGAATATCCACTGTTGGCTTTTCCATTTGATCATCAACTTTAAGCTTCTTCTGTCCCAAAGGTTTCTCCCCCTTTTTAGCATCATCTTCAGTGTTTACAAAAATTACTGTAGGAGGTGCAGTACCAGTGGTTTGGAGAAGATGAGCTTTTATTGCTTTAATATCTGCCCTTGTATCCATGAATCTAGCTTCAACCATGTTTCTTACTTCCTGCATTTGGTGTTTGTGTTGTTGATCAGATAAGTGCTTTTGTTGCTGAAAGGGTCTAGGGCTTGTTGTAGATCAACAGTGGTTAAGACAGAGGGTTGGCTCTTTATAGCTAACAACTGTTTCATAAGATTTTTGATCTCATCAACAGAAGTTTCAAGTGTTGATACTCTCTCCGTCAAATCTTTGTATTTTAGATCATTACCTAATTTAATAGGATCATCTGAACTCCTACCTGAGGTGGTAGTTATATCTAAAGGATCATTAGCATGTGTTTTAACACTAGCTTCACCCTTAGATGCCCCTTGTTCTTGGTACTGGGGACTTTCCACAACATCAGATCTTACCTTGGTAGCCTTAGCAGTGGTTGCCTTCAACAGAGACTTAGAAATGTAACCAATGTCCAAAGGAAAACTAGGTAGTTTTGCAATTGTAGTGACTGCTCTAATTGAACTATCACCAAGGGTTACATGTAACCCAAGGGATGTAGCCTTTTCATTTGCTGATGGGCTAGCAAAGAATAGAGAATCTGACCCAGCATCATGTTGAAGTATATTCTTATTGATTGGTTGGTGAGAAGTGCTGGATAATGTCTGCTCTAATTCTATTGCATTCAGCAAGGGTATAAAGGTTCGTGGTAGTGATTTGATTAGTAAAGGAATAGGTGCAGAAAGAGATATTGCCCTGGGAGATGGGTTGTGGAAGATAGAACTAAGTGGTCCTAGAGCTTCATAATTTGGTGTCCCTGTGTTTACAACTTGATCCTTTTGTGAGGATGCAGGAGGAGTTTCATAGCCATGTGGAGATCTCTCAACCATCTGCTGTGAAGAAGTAGCATCAGTGGTTCGTGACATTGGTGTTGTCACAGGGTTTATCTCGGGGATCTCATCTTCCAGAGGACCCTTTTTGGGTTTGGTGGGTTTTCTGGATAGTTTTGTTGGTTTCTTTTTGGTGATTTTAGGTGTGGGTTTCAGAGCAGTGGTTGCAATGCTCTAATCACCTAGAACAGTGGGCTCAGTAGCAGGAGGAAGAGATTGAACATTTTGTTCTTGTAAAATTGGCCCATCCTCCTAACTTCTGTTTTGGAAACCTTTTCAAGATTTGTTAGTCGTGTAAAAAGTTCATGATTAGGCAGCCAGGTGTGGACAATGCGCCTTGTTTACTTGCTTCAGATCTGATCTGATCTTGCAAATAAACACTCAAGAATCGAGGATGTATCAAGAAAGTTTTTCTTTTTTCAAATATTTTTAGAATTATTCACAATATCATTGACCAATACCTAGGAATAGTTAAAATTTGATTCAGTCAAAATTGCATATCCCAGATATTGCATATTCAATGGGATTTCATTGAAAGCAGTAGATTTTGCAGAGAGACATGTTAAAAGAGTATGGAAAAAGAATTTCATCTCTGCTGGAAAATGGGGTTTAAAGATTGTCATACCTTTCAATTGGCCAGTGTAACCCCTTTCCACAAACTCTGCTTGCATCTCTCTTAAAGAAAAGGACACAGTGTGTCATATCATTCAGTTGAAAAACTTGAGATATAGATTGTGGAGTAATTTGCATAGGAGTACCCCCAACCTTTGAGACTATAGCATAAGGAACATCATCAGCGGATGTTTTGACCTTAGCATTGTGCCAGAAATCCCGAAGAGAATCGATGTAATCTTGGTTTTGACTTCGAGCATGTGTTTAAATTTTGACTCTCTTAGAATCCGAATCATTGTGTGGTGTCGTGTGTTGACCTCGGTTTCTTCTAAGATTGCAGTGTAATTGTGTGGGGTTTTGATAATGAAGACGAATGGTGGTAATTCTTGCTTTGATTTCGCCTTGGATTTAGTTTTGGGAGCCATGATTTGAGTGAAAAATGTTTTGGGATTTTTGAAATCGACAAAAAAAAGTTTGGTGAACCCTCTGTTCTTGATAGAACAGGGTTTTAATAGGGTTTTTTGAAAAAGTGATGATGACGTGGCATCTGATGCAACGACTGTCAAATAACATATGTCCACGTGTAACCTCTGATTGAGAATGGAAGACAGTTGTTTGGCTAAACCACTGTTTGAAAGTTTTTGAACTATCAGAGGATTCACTTTTGATAGTGGATAGACTTTTCTAAATGATCAGTGTTTTTTTTGCTATCAGTGCTTTGAATAGACTTTGAGGATTTATTGAAAATTCAATTTTTAAACTATTTTTAAGGATATATTTTGATTTTCTAAAAACATTTTATTGCTATTTACACATGGATCACAAAAAAATTGTTTTTAATCCATGTTTAGCATTCCAATCCTAGATATCAAATTGTCAAAAGTGTGAGCATCAAGTGCTTTTGTCAACGCATCTGCCAATTGATCCTTGGTATGGACATGTTGTAAAGAAATCAAATCTTTTTCATAGCAATCCCTCATAAAGTGACGTGTGATGTCAATGTGCTTAGTGGTGGAATGAGAAACAGGATTTTTGATGATATTTTCTGCTGCTTGACTATCAATCTTGAGTGGAGTCTTTAAAGCAGTGATACTAAAATCCAGTAATTGATTTTGAAGCCACAAAAGTTGAGGAGTACAACTTGCAGCAGCTATATACTCTGCCTCAGCAGTGGATGTGGAAACTACAACTTGCTTTTTACTTTGCCAAGACACTAAGCAATCACCTAGGAATTGGGCTCCTCCAGATGTGGACTTCCTTGTTGTTTTACATCCAGCAAAATCACTATCAGAATATCCTGCAAGCTCAATGTTACCATTAGCTGGATACCAGATACCAAGTGTGGGAGCACCTTTTATGTATCTGAATATCTTTTTTACAGCAATAAGATCTGATTTTCTTGGCAATGACTGTGATCTGGCACAAACACATGTTGCAAACAGGATATCTGGCCTTGATGCAGTTAGGTACAATAAGGACCCAATTATGCTTCTATACAATGATTGATCAACAAGGTCATCTTTGCCATCAAATGTGACTAGCTTGGATGTTGCCATAGGTGTGCTGCAAGGTTTACAATCATCCATACTAAATTTCTTAAGTAGTTCTTTCACATACTTATTTTGATGGATGAAAGTGCCATGTTACATTTGTTTGACTTCTAAACCAAGAAAACATTGCAACTCACCAATTGCACTCATCTCAAACTCTGCTGCCATGAGTTTTCTGAACTCTTCACACATGGCAGTGCATGTGGATCCAAAAATGATGTCATCTACATAAATTTGGACAAGCATCAAATCTTTTCCTTTCCATTTTAAAAATAGGGTTTTATCAATCCTACCTCTGGTGAATCCAATGGATAAGAGAAAAGTGGAGAGAGTTTCATACTAGGCTCTGGGTGCTTGTTTTAGACCATATAGTGCTTTGTTTAACCTGTAAACATGATCAGGATGAAATGCATCTTCAAAACAAGGAGGTTGACACACATACACTTATTCCTTGATCTTTCCATACATGAATGCACTTTTGATGTCCATTTAATACACCTTGATGTTGTGGTTGGCAGCAAAAGCTAAAAACAGTCTGATGGCCTCCAATCTTGCAACTGGAGCAAATGTTTCATCATAATCTATGCCTTCTTCCTGTCTATAGCCTTGAACCACGAGCCTTGGTTTGTTCTTGAGAACAATGCCCCTTTCATCTATTTTGTTCTTGAAGACCCACTTTGTGCCAATAGGACTTACATCTTTTGGCAGTGGTACAAGTTCCCATACTTGTTTTCTTTTGAACTGTAGGAGCTCTTCTTGCATGGCATCTATCAAACTGTTGTCTTTTAGTGCCTCTTGGTACTTGACAGGTTGTGTGAGTGATAGAAAACCAGCAAAAAGACAAATGTTTTGGAATTGGCATCTGGTGAGCACTCCCTCATTGATGTTGCCAAAAACTTGATCCACAGGATGGCTTTTGAGGAAAATCAATTCACCTTGATATGGGACAATGGCATTCTGAGGTGAAGCTTGCAAATGTGTATCATCTGAGCTATCCTCTGTTGGTGAATTTGATGGTTCAGCCTTTGATTGGAATGGTGGTGGAAGAATTGGTGGAATAGATGTGAAGGTAGGTTGACTTTTGTCCATTTGTTGTGGACTTTTATAAACAGATGTTTGGTTTGAGAGCTGGCAGAGGTTTGAGTATTAACCACTGTTGACCTGGCAGAGCTTTCACCATTGCAACTAACATCTGCTCCTCTGCCTGAAGGGTTGATTTTGAAATTTGGAAGGATGCAATCATATCCTTGCTCTTGATTTGATGACTGCGGAGTACCTGCATGGTTAGTCTGGACAGACACATCTTCAAATGTAAATTTTGAAAGGTCAAACAATTCAGCAGGATTTGCTGGGATTTTCAAAGATGAGAGTTCATTGAACTTTACATTTAGAGTTTCTTCAACACACTTGGTCCTAGAGTTAAAAACTCTGTACGCTTTGGCAGTGGTTGAGTATCCCAGAAAATAACCACAATCAACTTTGGCTGCAAACTTGGATATTGAATCCTTTAAATTTAAAATGAAGCATGGGCAGCCAAAGACTTTAAAATAAGAGATCAGAGGTTTGATTTAAAGCTTTTGTGACAGATGTTTCAATTGATTCAAAGTTCTGTTTAGATTTGTTTTCAGAAAAGCTTGAACTTTCTCTTTCAAGAGCTTTTGCTCTAATCTCTTTTACCTTTTGATGATAGGTTCTGAGATAGGCACACTCTTGGGTCATGTGGTTTGTTTTGTTGCAAATGGTGCATCTAGGAGCTTTGGGTATAACACAAGTTTTGGTTATATCATAGGCTTTTAAAAGAAAGCAATTTGCAGCCACATGATTTCTCTTTTCACAAAATTCACAAAACAAGTATTTAACCTTTTCTTTCCTTTTCCTATCAGACTTTTTGAGAGCAGTGGGTGTAACCTCTGCTAGCAAGTCTTCAATAGGGATCACCAGTGCTTTTGGTGCTTTTATACCATCAGTGGTTGAAAAGTCCATTGGCTTGAAGTTTTCCAAAATATCACATTCATCTGACCAGGTTGGTTTAAACTGATATTTTTCAATTTCTTTATCTTTTGCTAAAAACTCTGGTTTTTGAAGAATGATTTTGTTTCCATTTTTATCTGTGATTTTAATTTCTTCACCAGCCAAGTTTGTTGGGACTATTTCAACCAGCTCAGAAGCAATTTTTGCAACATTTTCACAAGTCTGGTCATAATCTCTAAAGCCTATTCCAAACTTTATGTTGCTCTTGATTTGAGCATCAAGCATAAGCTCATAACCTTTACAAGACTCTACCCATTTTTCACAAGTGATCTTGGTAGATTTAAGCTCCTGTTTGCAAACCTGGTATTTTTCTACCATAGTTTGGAGCTGGTCTTTGGTTATGCTTGATTCATGCCTTAGGCTACTCATTTCAGAATCTTTTTCACTTAACTTTGTTTTCAACTCTTTAACAAGTTTTTAAAAATTAAGTTCATCTTCTAAAATTTTGTTTCTCAGGTTTTCATTCACCTGCTTTATGTTTGCAAAAGCAATAATGCATTTGTCAGAACATAGATCTTTAAGGATCTGAGGTGATACCTTCGAAGCAACCATAAGAGCACAATCACACTCTTCTTCCTCACACACTTGCTTATCCCAAATGTCAGATAGAGTGTCTTTTTCAACATCAACAACATTCACTTCAACCATTGGAGTAACTTCTAGTATATCCACCGCTTCACAACAATCAACAACATCAGACTTTAACTCCTGCTCCACAGATTCATCATCCTCAACAATGGTCTCCAAAGCCATTAAACATATATTTTCATTTTCAAAATCATTTTTGGCTATGAGAGCAAATTTTTCATCAGCTAAATCCTCAGGCAAACTACTCCAATCAACAAAACCTTGTGTGAAAAAGCTTTGTTGATTAACCTCTGTTGGTGTAGCAGTGGTTTGAGTAGGTTGAGTAACTTGTGGCATGTGCTGCACATGTACTTCAGGTGGTTCTTGGACATATTGAATCTGTGGTGCAGGTGCTTGGACATAATGGACAGGAACTGTAGCAACAGGATATGCAAAATGTGTAGTGTTTTGCATTTGAGGTGTAGGGATATATTGGGAATAGTGGTCAGTGCTTTGAGGATTGTTGCCAGGATGTGTTACAATTGGTCCTTCAGATTGTGATCTGCATTCTCTGGCAAAGTGACCCATCTTGTTACATTTGTAGCACTTGATTTTAGACTTATCCAACCCAACTTTCAACCCCCAATGCAATCTTGGAAATCTCCTACCAATTCTTTTGTAAAATTTACTTGCTTTAATACTTAAAAGTGCCAGCTGATGCAAAATGTCCATTTCTTCAAGGTCAGTGGGTTCAAAATGTTGTAAGTCATTCATTTCAAAAGACAAATTGTCAGAGGTCTGGCTTTCACTATTTGCAGCAAAGGCAAAATTGGGTGTACTATGATCAGAGTTGAAATTGTTTCCAGATTTTATGTCAATGTAATGATCATAACTCTGATCCTTTCCACAGCTAGACCCCTCCTCATGACTATATAAAGTAGTGTTTCCCAAAGTATAGTCATCAGTCATTTTCCCTGACTCTTGCAACTTCTTTTTCTGGTTCAACTCTCTCTCATAAGTGAGGACTCGTCCATGAAGTTGTGTCAAGGTCATTTCCTTGTAACCAACAGCTGTTCTAGTGACATAAGCTACAGTCTCCCATTTCTCAGGTAAAGATCTTAAGAAACGACTATTCACAGTCGAATTTGAAAATTCCACATTTACCAATTGAGCTCACTGATGAGACAACTATATGGTTCGAACTGTTGGGTTAATGACTCACCCTTAACGTGGTAATATGTTTCATACTATTGATTTAAAACCTCTCTATTATTCTCGATCACCTCTTCAGTACCACCAAATTTCTCTTTAAGAGCATCTCATAACTCTTTAGCACTATTACAATGTAGTAATCCCGCATAAATCTCATTGGGCAAAGCCAAAGCAACAATGCTAAAGGCCTTAGCATCCAATTCAATTTTATGGAAATCCTGTTCAGAGTAATTTTTGAGTTTCTTAGGGACCTGCGTGTGGGGATCCTCTGTACTTGGAACCATGGGAACATGAGGTCCAAATACGACAGATCTCCAACATCCGGTGTTCTGTTGGGCGAGAATATAACCCATCCTATGTTGCCAAATAAAATATTCATTTCGTTTCAACATAGGTGGTTTGAACATGGATCCACTATTGGATTTCGGTGTGTTTTGTGCCATTTCTCTTGTTTACAACAGATTTGTGTTTTAAAAACTTTTGTAGTAATAAAACTCTGTATTCGAGCAAACTATCAAACGAATTAGCACAAAGAGCTGATCTGTTCAAATCATTTTGACTGTTAAATCAAATCGATTAACCAAGCTCTGAAACCAATTATGAGGATCTAAGTTTAAATCACTTGTAGTTTTTGTTTCTAAATATGGAAAATGGATTGAATATGAAAGATATGCAGCGGAATTAATGGAAAACTTTTACTACAAGCAATTGGTCGTTTGTTTTCATCACCATCATGCTTTCAAGTTGATAAAATTTACATGTGATTAACAAACTCCCCCTTAGCCAATTACAATCGTTTGATAGTAAGAAATGAAGAAGATAAAGTGTGAAATGATCTTTTTCAAGAAGTCAAGTTTAACAGTTAAAACGTTCACCTATTTATACTAACTATCTAACCACTGAGCATCTTTTGTGATGTCATGGTTGATAGTAACTGCTAACAAAAATGTAACTAACTAAAACACTGCTATACTAAACTATTAGTGCATAGCACTGTTACATTGAATAAAGTAAAAACTAGTCTAAGCACTGATCTCTATCCTCTGATCTTGTTTCTTCTATCAGACCTTTGCCTCTTGAACGAAAATATGATAGGAGCAGTTGTTTAGGGAAAACAGGGTAAAGATAGATCAGAGGTTGTAACCTCTGATAGTTGAACCAAAGCTCGGATAGTATATTTGGCTTTGATATCATCTGTTACTTTGTTAGGGTTCAATCCCAACACTATTGCTTCCGCAAAATCAGAAGAACTTGTATAATACCCTAGATATCAATCATCTATAAAGACCTCATATCTCAGAATCAGGCAATCTCTCAAACGAAATTTCGTAGTACTAAGTCCATATATCCGAGAGATGTTAATCCACAAGTTTAAGCAGTTGTAAAATTTAGTTTATATCCCAGAAGCAATTTACTGAACGTGTAAAGCCTATCGACACATCCACAGTAAGACTTGTTTATACCTTTAAACTTTACAAATCCTTAGCATACTGTGATAGTCCACTGATGTACTATCATTTCCTTTTTGACACAAAACTCTTTTTATCCTTTTCATGTTTTTATACTTTTTGGTTTTTCATATGTTTTTTTTATTTTCTCGAACATTTCTCCCCCTAAAATCAAAAACATATTTTTGTATTTTAGTTTTTAAGAATTTCTAATCCTAAAAGGTAACAAACCAATGAGGATCACGAGAACTCGTCGTCCGATCCATATTCAACCTCTGCATCCGCACCTGTCAAAAGATTTTTCATACCATTAATTCTCATTAAGTATTTAAACTGTGAAAGAGTAAATGGTTTGGTATAAAAATTAACTTTTTGTTCATCGGTGTGGATTTTCTCAATTCGTACCAACTTCTTTTCGTAGCAATCACGAATGAAGTGGTATCGAATCTCGATATGTTTTGTTCGAGAGTGATGAACTGGATTTTTAGTTATGTCGATAGCTGCCTTATTATCAACATACAACGGCGTGTCAAGAAATTGCAGACCATAGTCTCTCATCTGCTGTTGGATCCACAAAAATTTGTGAACAACAGTTGGTCACAGGTAGAGAGAGCGACCGTAGTCTGTTTCTTACACTGCCAGGTTACCAAGCGTGTTTAGAAGAACTGGCAGCCCGCTGTAGTTGATTTTGAATTCAACTTATCTACACCAAAATCAGAATCAGCGTATCCGTCAGATATAAGTTATCGTTCTTCGGGTACCACAATTCGGTGCTTAGACATCCCTTCAAGTATCTGAAAATTCGCTTCACGATCTGCATGTGTGAGATTTTTGGGCTGGACTGGTATCTGGTGCAAAGGCAGGTAGGATACCAGATATCTGGGCGAGATGCCGTCAGATACATCAAAGATCCTATCATCGACCTGTAAAGAGTATCATCAACTTTGGTTCCTATTTCATCGATGCAAATTCCGTGATTGAGAGCAAGAGGAGTAGATAACGGCTTCGAGCTTTCCATTTCAAACTTCTTCAAGATGTCATGAACATACTTAGTTTGATGAATGAAAATACCATCTGGCAATTGATCAACTTGCAATCCGAGGAGTCATTTCGCCCATAGAAGACATCTCGAATTTCTTCTTCATGATTTTCTCAAACTCTTTGCAAAGATCGTCATTTGTTGAACCGAAGATGATGTCATCTACATATATTTGTACGATAATCAGATGATTTCCAACTTCTCTGGTAAAAAGCGTACTATCAAATGTTCCTCTGATAAAGCCGTTGCCAACGAGATGTTGAGATAACGTCTCGTACCAGGCTCCCGGGGCCTGATGCAAACCATATAGAGCTTTATCCAAGATATAAGCTTTCTTCTTGTTCAGCGGATCGACAAAACCCGGTGGTTGGCCGACGTACACTTGCTCAGTAGCTTAGCGGATTTCACATCTAACTAGTACACTTTAAATCCTTTCCAAGCAGCAAATGCAAGGAAAATGCGAATGGACTCCAATCTAGCAACAGGTGCATATACTTCTGTATAATCAATTCCTTCCTGTTGATGGAATCCCTTGACAACGAGCCGAGCTTTGTTGCACACTATCACTCCTCTATCATCGCGCTTGCACTTGAAGACCCATTTGGTATCTATCACTTTTTGATTCTCTAGTAGGTCAACAAGCTTCCATACTCCTAGCTTCTCGAATTGAAGCAGTTCTTCTTGCATCGCTTGTACCCAATTTTCATCCCCCAAAGCTTCAGTAACATTCTTTGGTTCAATCTGGGATATGAAGCATGAATAATAGCAATACTCTTGAATCGGAGCTACTCGAGTATAGAAACAGCTTAAAGCTTTGTTAATCTAGCTCCTTGTTCTCATGCCGGTTTGCAATTTACCGATTATGGAATTTGATGGGTGGTAAGAGTAAGTACTTTGTATCACCTCACTAGGAACTTCAACGATATTCTCCTGATTAGTGTTATTCTGATCAACCACAACTTCAACTGTAGGAGCACTAGAAGACGTTTCATTTTGATTACTCGGGACAACAGTTGATTCAACATGCTTGTTATCTGCTCGGATTCTTCATCAGAAGAAGATTCTCCATCATCGTCAAATGTCGGAGCCTCATCAGAGTCAGAGTTCTGTGCTTGAGAAAGATTGGGTTCCTCTGTATGAATCACTGGTTCTGTAGCCGGTGTCTCTTATTCAACGTTAGTTTCTTGAACACCACTAGTACTCAGACCTGCACCACCAGAAGAAGATAATGACCCAACAGTTGGTTGATTAACCACTATTGGTCTGATTATCTGTTCTTGGTTTGCCTGCTGATGAAGATAATATAACGTTGAAATGTCTTCCTCAAAAGGTTCTTCTGGCAAGTCGAATGACTTCCACAATTCGCTATAGTTGAATAACCAAGCGTCTCCTACTCTTTGAATAGGAGTTGTGTACCGAAAGCAGTCAACGTGCTGTGCTTCTACCACTCTCCTTAAACTTGGAAGATAGACTCTTTTGAGTGGAGTTGAATAACCGACGAAGAAACCATCAATTGATTTAGCACCAAACTTTCCATCTTGATCAATAACTATGCAAGGTGTGCCAAATGGTTCTAAGTATTTTAGATTAGGTTTCCTTCGGTTAAGCATTTCGAAGCAAGTCTTCTTGGTAGGTTTGACAGTTAAGACCCGGTTCAATGTATAGCATGCTGCTGCGACTGCTTCACTCCAGAAGCTGACAGGAAGCTTTGAATCGGCAAGCATTGTTCTTGCAGTCTCTATCAACATTTTGTTCTTCCTTTCAGCTACTCCATTTTGTTGCGGAGTGTACGGAGCACTAAATCCATGTAGGATGCCTTTGACGTTACAGAACTCTTTCATTCAGGCATTTTAAACTCTGTACAATTATCACTGCGAATTCGTCTAGTGGGGAGATGGTATAGGTTTTCAATCTTCCTAAAGAGAATCATTAGATTATTGAACGTTTCATCTTTACTTTCCTGGAAGAAGACCCCTGAAAACCGTGAATAATCTTCTGTTACAACAAGACAGTACAAATCTCCAGATATACTTCGAACGTTCATTGGACCAAATAGATCCATGTGAAGTCTTTCAAGCGGCAGCTTTATGGAGTTTAGAATCTTTTTAGGATGTGACTTCTTGATCTGCTTCCCTTTCTTACATTCTAAACAACTGTCTGTCATATGAAAGCTTCTTAGATTCACTCCTTCAACCAGATCGTTGTGAACCAGATGATTCATCTTTCTCAAGTGAATATGACCCATCTTTTTGTGCCAAAGAATAGACTCCTTCTCTGTGGCTTTTGTAACAAAACACTGAGCCGACTTTGAAGTAGTAGTTGCAATGCTCATGTCTAGCACGTATAGATCATTCTCGCGAGGAGCACGCATAAGAATCCATTCCTCTAGAATTTTGAAACCCGGTTTGATTATCATGCACTCCTTATCATTGAAATGTGCGGTGAACTGCTTGTCACAAATCTGAGAGATACTGAGAAGATTGTTCTCTAGTTCGGCAACATAATTGACCTTGTCAAATGACACCACACCGTTCGATAACTTTCCTTCAGCGATGATTCGCCCTCCTTGATTTCCCGCAAATCCTACGTACCCTCCATTAATAGATTTGATATCGAAGAACAAGGCACACATCCCGATCATGTAGCGAGATGCTCCGCATAATCCACTTTGATAAGATGGATCTTTGGAGCCCCTGCACATGTTAAGAAACTACTTAAAAAGGGAAACCCAAGCCTTTCCGGTCTTGGGTGGAATAGGAATATCGTAAGTCAGAAGTTTCAAATCAGCATTTGGAACTTTCTGATCAATCTTTGTGTCAATGAAATTATCATTCTTGACTGATTCAGATTTTGCATTTTCATAGATGTTGTTTTCTTCTTTACAACCCAAGATTGTGATTTAATTCTTGCTTTCTTAACATAGAATTTTGAATATTTGTTTGCGTTCGTTTTGGAAGTTTCACTTTTTTCAAAAGTTGAATTTTCAATATTTGATTCAGTTTTAGGTTTCACTTCGATTTTAGATTCATTGTTTCGTTTTAAGATTGTGATTGGTTTAACAATCTCTAGGCGCTTAAGTTTCTCATCTTCTGAAACTGTCTTTCTTCGGTGATACACAGGCTTTGATTTCTGGCTTGCAAGCAACGTGACCAACTTCATTGCATTTGAAGCAAGTCCGAGTATCATGAGAATGTCCACTAGTGTGTTTTATTCCACTTGCGGATTTAGCCTTATCCCGAAGTTCTTTTTCTTTCTTAAACTCATCATATGATTGCTTCCCAATCAAAATTCTTCCTGAACCATGTTAGTCCCAAAAATGAAATTCATATTTTTATTCTTGTATTCATGAAATGGTGACTTATGTTTCCTTTTTGGTTCATCTTCTACTTCCAAACCCAAACCCGCTCTCCTGTTCTGAGGAAAGTCACCACCATTCCTTCGATAGTTGTTATAAACTTTCTTGGGTTTTGAGTAAAACTTTTTCTTATTTCTCTCAAGATCATCTGATGATACTTCCACTAGTTTGAACAATTTATCGATTTGATCTTCTTTTACGTTTCGAATCGGAAAACTATTGTCGAAATATAGTCTATCAGAGTTCTTAACTTTGTACATCACAACATTAGGATCATCACTTAGGATATCTTCCGATGATGTATCGTCATTTTCGGATTGTGATTCAAAACTGTTCAAGCTTGAGTTGGCGCTTTCAAAGCTGCCATCATCAGAATCATCTCCCAAAAATTTTTCAATCACATTTTTCACAACCACTTCATTGTCATCGCTTGATTTTGTATAGACCACATCAATGTTCTCAGGCAACTTATCATTTGTTTCTGATAAAAGTGTTATGTTAGTTGCCTTTTCAATACCATCCACTTTCTTATGGCAGTAACTTGCAAGTAGTGAAGGTGGAACATTTTCCTCCGACTTAATCGTAGGAAGAATGTGATCGATGACATAAGCGTTTGTTGTGTAACTGAGCAAAAGTTGTCTTACTCTCTCAGTTTCATTTTTCATGTCTTGAAGCTCTTGTCTAGTTTCAGCAATGGTGTTTATGTACATGTTAATAGCTTCTTGTTTCTCAATTACCGTTGCTTTTAACATTCTTATTGACGCAACTTGTTCTAGATTAGTTTTTTCGACATTACAATGTGTGCCTTTCATTTTATCATAAGCCTCTTTCATTGTGCGATAATCATATCGAAAATTTTCATTATGCACATTAAGATCACTTATGATTTGATCTTTTTCAGCACACTTTTCACAAGAATTTGTGCACTTTGTCCAAGGTTTTTCAACCTCCACAACTTTCACAACTTCCTTCTCAATCACTTTTACCTCTTAACCTAGTTGTTTAAGATTCGCCATCATTGCTTCGTCGGCAATTTGTGTGAGGTTTTCTGCATTCATTTCCTTCGTTACGTCAATGACCTCCTCGACCTCCGGTTTCTTTTCTTCACTCACTTGCTCATGTGATGTATTCCCGAAGCAACCTGCAAAACTAGTATTAAAATTAGGAGAAAGAATGTTTTTCATCTGTGTCTAATGATAGACCAATTCCTCTTCCCCTGTTCTTTGTAGATACTCTTCTAGAATCGCATTCTCTAGAGCAGCGTCATCAATTGTTGATTCAGATTTTTCCACAATCTCAGCCATCAAAGCAACACCAGTCTTCTTCCCAGTGTACTTATTCCAGTCAAACCCTTCGTCTTCGAGAGATACAACTAGAGCTTGTTCTGTTGGCTTTGAGGAATTATCTTGCACTTCAACTTGAGTTCTCTTCGGATATGGCTTGTATTGCAACGCTTTCTTGTAATAATCATTGTTGTTGCCGAAAGGACTTTGGTTGCTGCTTGCTTCTTGATTTGTGCACTCTCTTTTAAAAATGCCCCTTTTGTCTGCATTTGAAGCATGAAACTTTTGACTTGTCAAATCCAAGTTTGTTGCTTGAATTACCAATGTCTCTTCCCGTAAGCGCTACAACTTTGTGACTCTTATTATGATTGAAGCTAGGCTCCATTTGATATCCATCAGCTCTAATTCCTCTTCATCAACTTGATCGTAATCCTCAACAGTCATTTCTGGATTACCGATCTTCCCCGCAACTAAACTTTCATAAGATTCGAAAACGGTTGCAAGAAGCACTATATGTTGTTTAGCCACTTGCTCAGGGAAAACATTCTTCAAATTAACTTCAATGTTGCACTGGAAAACATTTGGATTAGAACTCGAATGATTTGTCTGATTTAACTGATTGGATTAATTGTTCTGATTCTGAAAAGGAGAATTTGAACCAGCGCTTGAATATCCCGTGTTCGGAGGAATCTGATCATAACTTGGATATGACTGAGTGTTCGATTAATTCTGAGGCGAATGATTCGAGGAATTCATATTCGCACTAAATGCAGTCTGAATCTTCGGGCTCTGAATATCTTGAACACCTCCTCTGTAATACAACCCAACGTCTTGCATGATGTTCGCGTTCTTTGATTTGGCCATCTTTATCAACTCCATTTCATTTCCTTCTAATTTGTCGATGAACGATGATAACTTGAAATGTTGCCAACCTGTACTATTCTTCAAAATCGTCAAATAAGTCGACCACTCCCCCTCAGGAAGTGTGTCTGCCTGTTTATCGATCTGTTGTTTGTTAGTTTTCAGAATGTTGTGTCTTCGCATTTGAACCATTAGATGACAATATCGATCAATCATTTGTTTCATGGTCTCTCCTTTGATCATTGTGAAGATATCGAACTCTTTCTTGATTAAGGCTTTCTTGCTCTTGATCATCTCGTCACTAACCAGGTATTTTGCACAAAGAGCATCCCATAGCATTTGTGAGGTTTCACATTCGGGTAATAAGATCAGAATATCTTCCTTCACAGATTGTTGGATCAAACTGATCATTTTCTTTTCAGCTATGTACGCATCTTTATATTCTGGTGTGAACTTAACCAACGCGAGATCTTGACCACATTCGTCTTTTGGCCATTTATATCCGGTTTCCACAGCAACCCAGCTATGAAACTGGTTCGCTTGAACCCAGTTAACAAACTTCTCCTTCCAACCCTCAAACTCATCCATGCTTATTAGCTTTGGTGGTTTTGTAGTAGTTCCCATATCGTTATCCAGATTCATTTGGTTAACTGCATTTGCATTGGATGTGGAAGCTACCGTAGAAGCAAAAGCGTTATGGAAATCATCCATCTTGACAATCCAGCGATTAAACTGAAAACATGATCAAAAATACTCGAAGATTGATCAGTAAACTGACAAGTTCGGTCGAAATTGTATAGAAAACAGATTTTAATTTCAGTTTCAACAAGTTCGGGCGAACTTGTATGAAATTTTCAAGAATTTCAGGATTTTACTCAAGTTCGGTCGAACTTATATGAGGTTTTCAAAAAAAATCTGATTTACTCAAGTTCGAGCGAACTTGATTAATGATATTGAAAAATTTCAAGATTATCTAACAACTTCAGGCGAACTTACTGAGAAATTCAACAAAAAATGATCAAGTTCGGTCGAACTTGGTCAAATTTCACTGAAATTTCAATCAAGTTCGGGCGAAGATGATAAAAATCAACCAAAATTGATGATTTTTGATGAAGTTCGAGCGAACTTGTAGGTTAAATTCGAGCGAATTTTGTCATCCAAACTTGGTTTTTTGATAATTTCGACATGAATTCGTTTGAATTTGATTCTCAAACTTTCAGGGGTTTGTAATTAAGTGATTATCTATGACATGTTCAATTTTTAGCCATTTTTGTCCATGAATTCTTCAATTATGTGAAAAAATTAAGAAAAATGATATAAATGAGTAGAAATAGAATGATTCTTGTGTTGATTCCAGCAAATTTAGGTATCCAGGCTGTGATACCACTTGATAGGACCGTCCTCCTCAGCTTGGGAACCTAAATTTGTATCTATTGTCCATATATGCGGTATTTATATGACAAGTTAACCAAATACACAAGAATTACAGTTTAATCGTCAGTTTATTAATGTCCAAAAGTATTACAACTTGAAATCCAAACTGACAGAGCTTCGTCGTAGAAGTCGCAAAGTTGTTACAATGGAAGAACCTAGACTTCCTATATATAGACATAACTAGTTCGCTCGAAGTATGCCTTAGCTAGATCAAGTTCGGCCGAACTTGATCAGCTGACATTAACTTCGGCCGAACTTGTACTTACATGTTAAATAAACTTCCAAATCTAACAAATACAAGCTCTAAACATACAGACTCGATCCAAGAGCTAGACAATAGACATCATGTATCAACAATTAATAAACTTCAAAATCATTTCCTTATTTACATGATTTCATTTATCTTTCCAAATTATTTTTGCATGTTTCAAAATTTTATGCTCACTGAAAACATATTCTCTCTCATCTCTCTCCAATCTATTATGGGGTTGTCGCAGATCCAGGATAGCTTTATGCTACTGCTACTTTTTTATGGTTCTTACCTTTATTATGGTTTAATTTTGAAAATATTTCTGTTATGTATAATTACAATTTTAACAAATTATTTACTTTCCTCATATATGAAAACCATGATATCAAACTGAAATTTTTATGAAACTTATCGAACATTTAGATGAAGTCATGAACAAAAATAAAATTCCATGGTTTACTATCTTCATTACCCTTAAGATTAGTAATGTAAATTTGTATATTATACATTCTTAAGTTATATAATTTATATCCTTAAATCGAAGATACATTGCTCTATAACCTAAAAGAATATGTAAAGTAAAACAAATAGCATTAATCAAGAAATAACATGAAAAAAAATAGAGTGAAAATAGAAAAGAAAACAGAAAAACAATTTAAAAAAAAAATAAATAATATGTGTTGTTTTTTTAATGGTTGTGAGAATTTTTAGTTCTCTCTGATCGGATGAATCTCTCTCCTTTTCTTTCGCTAGACATTTATTATGTAAAACTTTGATCGGGTGAATCTATCTATCTCTTTTTTCTTTCATTAGACATTCATTATGTAAAATTTTGATCGGACAGTCTCTCTCTTCTTCCATTGAACAATATGTACTAAACGAAATCCAAGATCTTTTGTCGGCATACCTTGCAAAGTCACGACTCACTAGGGGTGTAAATAAGTTAAGCTGAGCTCGAGCTCGTTTAAGCATAGACCGAAACAATTCAATGTGCAAGGAAAGGGTTTTTGATGTCTACTGGTATGCTTAAATACAAAATCAAGTGTGGTTCAATAGTACTTTTATAAACTTTAAGATTTTAATGCAACATAAATTGCGCTATATTCTCTCTCCTATACGTATATTATTGTACCAAACTTATCAATGTATCTTAGCACACAAGACTACAAAAGTTTCCACTGATGGGAGTTGTTGATGTTATCGTGCCTAGATATATATGTTCGGAAATGGTAGATGAGAAACCATAAATGCACAATGTTGATAAATCAACTATTAATTGACAGGCTGGTCCTAGGGGTAGGCGAGTCGCACCTCTGGCCGAGGCCCGTTCTTTTCAGGGGCACTAAATTTAAAAAAGAAATTATGTATATTTTATATATAAACATTTTGAGCAGCAATTTAAATAAGAGTGAAGTTTGGTTTACTGGTTAATGCGATTGTTTCTTATCTTTTGGGCCGAGTTCGGATCCCGCTGCTTTCCTTCCGCTATGTGATTTTTTTATTAATTTAATCTTGCTAAGTGATAAAACACAAGTAACACCTCATTTGTTGTCTTTCAATTATATTGGTTTTTCAAAATGCTACTGATTTTCGTAATTAATACATCTAATTTTATTTTTATTAAACAAAAATTAATTGAAGGGAATGTAATTGGTAAATTATTAGGAAAGAAATCAAACTATATGGAAACTTTATTATTTTTTTATATAACAATTAGAAATACATACAATTTTAAATTATCGAATTTCATAAAACTGAATTAGTGTACACCTAATAATTTTGATAAACAAATATGTTACTATTCACTAAAAATGTTATTCAAAATGAAAATGAAAATTCCAACACAATAGATAAAGGAAACTAAGTAATAATTAATTCCAACACAATACATAAACGAAACTAATTAAAAAGTAAACGAAAATCATTAACAAATATATCAACCAATTTAATATCATGAATGCTAAGAGAGCTACATGAATCTTTGGTTAGTTATTACAGTATGTGCCAATGTGGGGTAGGTCACTTGATAGAGACTCTTTTCTCTTAGTGAAGGGTCGTGGGTTCAATCTCAAGCAAAGAGTAGATTGGTATTAATTTGGTGTAATTTAGGAGAAGTAAGCTTTGCTATTAAAAAAAAGCTATTGTGGTATGTAATTCTAAAAAGATTATTTTGTTATATATGTTTATTGCTATAACATTAATCATTGTTTTTTAAAAAATAGTTTATTTAATTCGTTAGGGGCTAACATGGTTGTAAAACAAGGTCTCCAAGGCCGAGTATTCCATGAGTAGTCGCTACAAGGCAGGTTTTCGAGACGACTTTCTTCAACTCCGCCTAATTACTCGAAATCGATCAAATAAATTCAACCTCGACCAGAATCGGATCTAGTAAATCAACTCGGGCCGCGTTTGACTTAAAATTATTAAACATAATTTATATGTCTATCATTTAAAAGAATAAAATATTATTTACACATATTTTGTTATAAAGATTAGTAAATTCATGTTATTTGACATATATTTAATTTAAGAGAACTAATTTCTTTATAATTTAACATGTCTGGGTACTCCCCGAGTACTCTCTGCCTAGGCCGAGTACTCTCAACTCCCCGATCAACCGACCAGGGAGCGCCTAGCGACTTTTACAACCATGGGAGCTAAGAGCCTTTTTTTCGACTAGTACATGGTATTTCAATTCTCAGGACCGGCCCTGTTAATTGATGATGGGTGTCTTTATATATATATATAATATATATATATATATATATATATATATATATATAGGGTAGGGTTATATAGAAAACCCTAAAAATTTGAGAAAACCCTAGAAAACCCAACCTCCCCAATTTTATTTTTTTTGAAAAAAAAATAACACAAGTAATATACATGTTTTTAAAAGTTTTGGGCAAAAAAAAAAACAAAAAAGCGCTGAAGGAATATTTAAAAAAAATAAACAAGTTTCAGCATTTTTTGTTAACACATGTTAGTCACAAGAGTTGCTGAACTTTGTTTTTTTTAAATAATCCTTCGGCGCTTTTTGTTTTTTTACCCAAAACTCTAAAAAACATGTATATTACATGTGTTATTTTTTTCAAAAAAAATGTCGGGAGGTTGGGTTTTATAGGGTTTTCTCAAATTTTTAGGGTTTTCTATCTAAACTTATCCTATATATATATATATAGGTATAGGATCCTGTAAAAAAGACACAAAGTGTGAGAAGGGTAAGAAAGAATCTAAACCATTAGATCTTTAATCTAATGGTTGAGATCTTGATGGCAATCTTATAAATAGTATAACAATTAAAATAATTAATTTTCTAGATTAACGGTATAAAGGTAAAATTAACATTTTTAATTTTAGAAGTCACATGCAATCTAAATGCAAGTTCCCGTTTTATTTTTTAAATGACAATAACTTTTTACACGTAACTCGTTTTTTTTAAATTACACCATAATAACGAGTGTTTTTTAATCTTTAATATGAGTACCATATTACTATACTTATATACAAAAAAAATTACGTTCAATCAAATGTTTCAGTTTATGGTTTTTTGTTTCAGTTCATGGTGTTATATAATTATTGAATGGTGTTATGTACTTATTGAATGGTGTTATATATGTGTTGAATGGTGTTATATAATTATTGAATGACGTTATATACTTATTGAATGATGTTATATATGTGCTGAATGGTTGTTGTAGTGTTATTCGTAGTGTTTTTATAGAGATCTTTAAAATGGTGTTATATACATATTGAATGTTATTATATACTTATTGAAAGGGTGTTATATAATTATTGAATGGTGTTATATACGTGCTGAATGGTGTTTGCAGTGTTATTCGGTATTCCTATAAATTAGGGTGACGGTTTATGGAAGGTTTTGAATTAATTAAATCAATGATAAAATTACTTGATTACCTTTATCAAGTAATTTAGATCTAACGGCTGAGATCATTTCTTACCTTTCTCACACTTTTTGTCTTTTTTTACAATAACATTACCCTATATATATATATATATATATATATATATTAGTGGATGGTTCAAATGAGAATAAAATTTTTGTAAGAACAAAAAAGAAGAACTTTCAACCAATAAGAATGCTTCATTTTACCTCATTTAATTTTTGTATTTAATATTAGTGTAAGGGTATATTGGTAAACTTAGATAAATCATTAATTAGTAGTCTTCCTTTTAAATAGCTAACTACTTTAAATTTGTAACTACATTAAATTTGTAACTTATGTAAAAAAACTAAAAAGAAAAAATATTAATTTAAAGTGTAGGATACATTACAAGATGTGTAGGATGAATTACGAACTATGTAGGATAAATTTCAATATGTATAGGATAAATTTCAAATCGCGTATGATAAATTTTGATGTGTGTAGGCAAATATTTTTGTGTTGGGGATAATAGTCTTTATTACTAATTAATTAGTCAAAGATAATAATTAATAAGATGAGAGAAAAACTATTTAATGTTTTATAATTATACCCTTTATTCTTTTTCTTCTCAATTTATTTTTCTTTCAAATGAACCTTCACATATATATATATATATGATTTATTTGAAAAAGAAATTAGTGAACAAAAAATAAAGATGAAAACAGCAATGATGTTGGTGATGAAAAAAATGAGACAGTGAAATGTCTAATAATCTTATGCGTTTGCATAAATCAACCTGGAGAAGATGATGTTTTCTCTTTTCTTTTTTTCACTTCTTTTCAAATAATCATATTTTTAAGTTTATCGTATCAAAAGGCAATTAATAAACAAGTTAGCTACAAATTTTTATAATGTATGAAGTAACATGGTGAAAAATCTTAAGCTATAACCGACATGGGCGGATATAGATGTGTAACAGGGGTAACCTCTGTTGCCCCTTAACGCTCAGGTGTTAGTGTAAATTTTCAAAAAAAGACGTTTTTTTCGATTTCATTACCCTATTATATATTTTTTGACTTTTTTTAGAAACGTTGCACCTGTAATGTTTTTCTAGATCCACCACTAATGATTGATAACAAATTATAAAGGCCTCTTCAAAACAAGGTTTTTAAATCAGCTCCATATAAGCACTTGTCTACTGTACCCGAGCTTTTTCTCTCACTCCCAAAGCCAAAGCCAGCTTAAAAAAACACTAATACTATAGGGTGTGGAGCAGATTAGTCCTTGGAGGATGGCACTCCACGTCACCCGTCACGTCAACATCCAAGGGGGATGCCCCTCTAAGGATGGACCAAGGGTGTGGAGGATGGGCTTCCCCCCATGTTTTATTTTTTATTTTTAATTTGGCAAATAAAATACACAATATATATATATATATATATATATATATATATATATATATATATATGTGTGCCTGTGTGCATAAACTAAAATTAATTTAAACTCTAAAATAAATGTTAATTCTTACATTACATTAAAAAACACCTAACTTAAAAAAATTTAATTAACAAAACTACTAGTCTTCATTCGGGATGTTGTCATTGGGTTTGTTTTGTGCGTTGTTCTAAATGTATTCCACCAAGTCGCATGAGGTTTGATGTGTGTACTCGTTACGTAAGGAGAACCCGTTTAAATCCTGTTGTTTTACACTTACCGAAACAGAATTCCCATTAGGCGCATTTTCGTCGTACTCACAAATCGCTCTACCTTCGTCTTCCATGATCATGTTATCCAGCAAGATACAAGTATACATACAGTATTGCAACTTCTGTTGTGTAAAAGCACGTGCTTAATGTTCAAGGATATGCCATTTCGTTTTGTAGGACCCTAAAACACCGTTCAATGTCTTTTCTCGCCCCATCTTAAAACTTGGGAAATTTCTTTCTTTTAGCGTCTGTTGGGTGCGGAATAGTTATAACTATTGTAGAGTACTTGGGTATATTCCATCCGCAAGATAGTAACCGCGCCTGTATTCCACCCCCGAAACGATAAAACTAGTGTCTAGACCAGTTCGTGTTATGACATCGTTAAAGATCTCTAATCGGGAGATGACGTTAAGGTCGTTAAGTGAACCAGGAACACCGAAAAAAACATGCAAATCCACAAATCTTGTAACGCAACAGCCTCTAGTATTATAGTTGGATGTCTATGATCTCCTCGAGTAAATTGACCTCGCCACGCAGTAGGGCAGTTCTGCCACTGCCAACGCATGCAATCAATGCTTCCGAGCATTCCTGGAAAACCATGCCTTTCTTCGTGCGCTTGGTATAATTTTTGGACATCATTTGCGTTTGGTTTCCGCATATATTTATTGCTATATAGTTTCACCACCCATTCGCAAAACTTGTATAAACATTCTCGTGCAATTCTTTCGGACATCCTTAAATTAGGGGTTAGCAAGAAAACCGAAATAACCGAACCGTGACCGAATAACCGAACCGAAAAACCGAACGAAACAAAAACCGACGGTTCGGTTTTCGGATTTTTAATAACCGAAAATTTTGGTTCGGTTTTCGGATAAACATTTTCAATAATCGAAAAAACCCGAACCGAACCGAACTAATTAGTTACAATCCATATATTTTAATGTTTAAGTTTAAACTGTTTAAGTATTTAACCTAATGCTAGTAGAAAATATTAATTTTATTATTGAATGTTAAGTGTTTACAATAAAAACATTACATGTTTATTTATAATTGAAATGATTTGTTTATTACCTATAAAAACCAACAAAATTTAATATAAAAGTTAAATGATCTTCAAATTATTATAAAAGAAAGTGTCTTAGTAAAACTTTGAAGAAAACATAAAAGCAGATTAGAAGGTTAGTTTATGTAAACAATATTAATTAAGGAAGTTAACTATAATAAATTAAATGTAAATATATAAAAAGATTGTTATATGTTTACATTTATTTAATGTTAACCTATATAAATTATACCTTTTATTTTTTGAATCTTACATAATTTTATTCAAAAAACCGAAATATAACCGAACCGACGTAAAAACCGAAAAACCGAAACCGAAAAAACCGAAACCGAACGGTTTTTAAAAACCAAAAACCGACATTTCGGTTACGGATTTGATTTTGCCCAAAAGCCGAACCGAACCGAACCGTGCACACTACCTTAAATACTTATCCAACGAATCGGGTGACGTCCGTATGACAGTTGGCGAATGGTCGTTGTGCATTTCTGTAAAGTGCGAACCTTTGGCCCCTAGCCTCTTATCGAAGTGTAAGAAACGGATCAAACCGTACCAAGTCGTCTGCTATACGTAAGAACAGTCGACGACTCATTCGGAACCGACGACTAAACATCGGGGTCGTGTACACATGTTCATCGGCAAAATAATCGGCCACTAATCTATCATGGGCACCTAAATTATTAACACCGAAAAATAAATTAAATAAATTATTAACACCAAAGAATAAATATAACTAAGTTACTAATATAAAAAAATGACTAAATTATTAACACCGAAAAAAATATATAACCTTCTCAGTCTCGGTTTATGGTGGCTTGCCTAGTACGCGGTTGTGACGTTGTTTCTTCATCTTCTTCTCCCTCCATGATCATCTGTGCTGCCTTCGTTACGGTGTTCGCTAAAAACAAATCGCCCTCACTCGAAGATGGCAAACACCACGATGATGAAAAGGACATGGCTAAAACTTTATAAAATTCAAGTAGCGCATAAAAAGTGAGAGATCGGAAAGATTTGGGTTGAAATAGGGGATAAATGGTATATATTTATAAAGTGGGGAGATTTTTTTAAACTAGTCGTTTTAACGGCATTGTTCTTGATTTTTGGCCCGTCTTGGGCGTCGTCAGAAGCATGACGGAGACGACGGGGCCGGCCCTAGGGGCGGTGCGTTGGCTCGGCACCGAAGCCTGCTGGCCCTAGGCCGGTTGACACACCCTCAAATTCCACATGCGGAGTTCTACCGCGAGGTGCGTAACGAACTAGGATCACAGTCATTAGTCATATTGAACGACCACTACATGAGTTAAAAATTTTTCCTGTTTGCTCATTCATTAAAAAATATTGTTTATACAATTCAGTTGCGGAAGCATAAATAATTACAAAACCAAAATAGCTAATGTAATTAAAGCAAAGTCTAAATATTTGTTGAAATCAATGTGACTTCATAATGCATCCTAGTCCTGATGTGTGATACCTTAGCAATCTTAGAAAGACATGCAAGAATAAGTGTCAACACATAATGATGAGTGAGTTTATAGGTTTTGGGTAACAGTTATAAAGTAAGTTGTTTTGCAAGAGTTTTCTAGTGTTTCAAACCCGAAACAATAAGTTGAAGTGTTTAGCAGTTACTTGTTATATTTGTAGGTAGCTAACCTAAGTTACGTCACGAAAGAGTTTGAAACCGAAGCTGACTGTTGTTGCCTCTGTTTACCAAGTCTATCACTGACTATGGTGATAAGTTAGGTCAATTCTACACCCGTTGACCATTACCAGTCTAGCTAGCGCGATTAGCACGAGTGAGGCTTGTCGGGCCTAGTAGTACTACTAAGAATTCCCCCGCTATCCACCCAATACTAACGGTCTGAGGTTTGTGAGGACGTTATGTGATAACATGCTACTTTGTGACCATACCGATATAACAAAAACTCTATCAACTAACGAAGTTATATTACCATGACATTAAGCATTACGTTTTCATAACGTCGCATTACTTTGCAGTAATGTGATACATGTATTATCCCCCTGTGTACTCACCTTTGTTTTGCTTGGTAAGGCTTAAGGGTTTTATGAGCTGAAGTGGTCAACCATGTCCTATTATGGCTACCATAGGTTCGTTATAGTGTGTGTGTATGCAAACACATTAGTTCTACACGTATCTAACACATAGCATGCATCTTATTAACATTTAGGTGTTCATTCGAGTGAATTTGTGTACATGATCATAGCACAACATATAACATGTTAAACGACATTAATGTAGGTGCTAAACAAGTATTAACATCCTATGATAACACAAGCAACCCATAGATACACAAAATTCAATTCACGACACTACTAGTTTAGAACTTCGAATCTTAGTTGTTTTCGGGGATTTTATTAAAATACTAAACGAGATTACGATAAATTTATATGACGTGAAAATGATCCACTTGTCCTTGTATAAAATTTTTAAAGCCTAATTGTTAACAGAAAATTCATGAAAAAATCAAATAGTATAATTAAAACTGATTCGTCACTTTCTGGTGACAATTTACGATAACATTTATTTAAAAATCTCTGTTGGTCCAATTGACGAAATTCCAGTTGGAGAATTTTAAGACCTCCTAGCACTACCTACTGTAGAAATTTCACATATTAATTCCAATACGGACGGAGTTACGATATTCGTAATAGGCTACAATTTCTGCCGAAAAACGCAGCCTGCACCTTTGACACGCAAAAATTCATTTAAAATATTAAAAATCGTCGAAAAATTATGATTCCAGTGGGGTATAAAGTCTATTTCCTGGAATTACATTTTAGACTCAAGAAACACAGGTTGTTGTCAAGTTTTTCCCACGTTTCAGCTGATACAATTCAGCTGTAAATTCTAATCAGGTTCTGTTTGGATTCAACTTTCAATTCAAAACATGTTTATGACACTATAATCCCTATTTTCAGCAATCAAAACCCAAACAACATCACATACATGAATTTTAGCATTAAGTTTCATCCTCAACATCAAACATAATTAAAATCCTAGTATGCATACATGATCATAGAGTTACTAACTAGCAAGTATCATCATCTACACATTAAATACAAGATTCTAGCAAACCCTAACCCATAACATCCATGTTATTATGCATCAAGAATCACAACAAGATTAAGAATTCATGTAGAATCAAGAAACGCAGTCAACATGTAACAAGAACTATGATTAAAACCTTAAATAGATTACCTAGAGATGGAGATGAAGATCAAACGAGTGAGATTAGGGTGGGTTCTAGACGCCATAAAATCACCTAGAGTGAGAGAGGTGAGGGAGAGAGGTACGTGAGTATGGGGGGAGGCCTAGGGTTGGGATTTGTTTTTATATATGTTTTCTTAAAAACCAACTTATAATAAATGCACAATTGGTCCCTCAAGTTTCCCAATTCAAAGCTTGGACAGAAAGTTATCACAATAACTTTATAGAATGACACACAGATTCTTCATTTTACAAAGTTAACCAAATTAACTCCATATTTTTGTTCGTGTGCTACTTACTTGTGCGTTTATAGATTGTTAGTAATAGAAAAACGGTTAACGACATTAACCTGAAAGTACGGATGTCAAACCGATCCCCGTACCGCATAGTGTAACCCATCTCTAATATTGCCTCAAAATTAACCAACTACCGTGGATGCACTAACTTGTTTGTTGTGATGGATAAAATATCCATAAAATTAGAAATATGTATTTAGGTAATTTTCTAGGTACATTGTTTTAATTGTTAAAAGTACATAAAATTATTACTATTTTACTTAACTAAACCCTTGAGGATTAAAAGCATATTATAAAACTTTTAAACTAAATGAAATTAACACTTACAAAAAAATGTAAATATCTTACTATGATTGATAAAATATATAAAAACTTGAAAATAAGTCTTAATATAATTAAGTAGCATGTCTGGATTCATAAACATGTTAAATTATGTACATTCTACTTGATTGATACTATTGTTACAGTTCATACCTTTTTACACAAGTAGAGATGAACAGTGAAAATATATTTCATAGATAAAATTAAGGTTAATCTAAAAATATTAATTGTGAAGAAAAAATCAATGCAAGTTTGATATATTAAAAATTAGGTTAGAAACTTTATATTATATGGGTTGAATCTATATAATATAATATAATAAATGAGATGAATTTTAGACATTTGGCATATTGTGGTGGAATCTCAAAGTGATTTGAGAAGGAATGCATAGAGCAACTCTCTGGAAAGTTTATTTTTGGAAAATTTATTTTTGGAAAATATTGATGTATCCAATCCTTTTCTCAAATACTATAACATATCGTTTTATAAACCCTTAAAATCGCTTTATTATGTGTTATCCTTCTGCTTTAAGCCTTCATAATCAAATCGATATCAAGTTAGTAAATCTTTCTTTAGTAGTTTTTAATCCTTTTGTTAATCAAAATAGGTTTGGTTCTTATGACGTATTGGATCCGGTTATCCGTTATGTTTGTATTCATTATTTCGTGTTAAACACATAGCATTTTTAGGTTTCGTCTTCAAGCTTTATCTTTGATTTGCTTTTCTGTTTTGATTTTCTTCAAGTTTAGATATATGGTTGTATGTAAATTCATTGGCTATGATTTATATCTATACATTGGTGTTTTATGTACATGTATTGGATTTGATATTCTTTACTTTGTTTAAAATTGAAAGGCTTGATGATGCATGTCAAGTGTTTGATGAAATACTTAAACAAAACTGACTTTTATTACCCATGATTTTTTTATAATAGCTACTAAAGATCTTATTGTCAAGGTTGTCCGTGTTCGATCATGCACTAAAAGGAGGAACCGTGAGCCTCCAAAGTGGTTCAGTCGACCAAGGGTATCCCATTCCCCAGTCTCCCGCACTGCTCAAGTAAGTGTGCGACTCCGTATGAGAACCTCCTTCCCTTCTGCCCACTCTCCGTTCACACGGTTCTCAAAGCAGAGGAGGAAGGGCGGGCTGTGGGCAGCAGGTACCACGAGCCCTCTGTCCCAAACATCTATCCAGAAGCAAGTGTAGTTCACTGGTTCCACCGAATGCTCCTATCTGTAGGCAAATATCATGTGAGTGTGCAGTTATGCTTTGGATGCTTCGACATAGAATAGATCGACCCAGTTCCTGTTCTTTTCCGGTACACTCGCTTTATATCTCCGGCACACAAGGAAGGACGCGGTGGGAAGGAAGGAGCCCTAGCCTCTGTCCGGCCGATTATTCCGCTGGCATCTCGCATTCACGCCCCTGTTTGACTGCCGCCCGGGGATGTAGTTGCATATACGTTAGTCTTAGTGGGTCGTTGGCTCCACTTGTTATCTCCTTCTACGACATGCTGTTGTCGTCGCCATATTACATATGTCACTTAGTCATCTTTGCCTCGCTGGGGTCAGCACCTCCGAAAGAAACGGAGTACTTCATTCAGTGACCCCGCGATCACCCTCTGTATGATCTCTTAAATATATAATATGCTGATGGAATGTGAAACATGTTCTCTTAAAAAAGTTGACTTTTCATCTTGGAGTTGACCATGGATTGCATCAAAGGCTATCCTAAAATTTGTTTACACATGCTAAAAACTTATATTTGATGCATGTACAAGTGTATGGATGCTATACAACTTCTTTTAGTTTTCACTAGTAGAATAAATAGGGAGTGTCATGGTGGGTAACAAATTAAAATTGGTATTTTTTTTTGTACAGATTGAAATGGTCTTCGTCAGATTGGAGTGAGTAGAGATGTTTTTTTTTTGGTTTTTTTCTAAGTTTGTTTGAATAATGGTTTAAGCTCTATACTCAATAAGATATTTATTTATTGAATGTAATTATGTTAAGCCTGGTGAAGATTGAGAGGTGCAAATGGACAATAAAAACTCAAATCTCTTTAGATATGACTGCATCGAGGATATATGACATCAGATATAGGGTGGCTTTTATAGTTGGCTCTTTTATTTTCATATTGGTCATCTTAGCTCTTTAAGGTGGCTGTTATATGTAGAGGTGTGCACGGTTCGGTTCGGTTATTAGCATTATCCGTAACCGTAACCGAAGTCATCGGTTAATCGGTTCGGTTAATTCTGTTAATTTGTCGGTTTTCGGTTCGGTTTGGTAAATTTTTCGGTTAATAACCAATTCAAACAAGGGCTAAATTTTTTGGTTAGAAATACATGTAACGGAGGTATAAATACATGAGATGGATGTATAAATAAATGAAATGGGGTGTAAATGCATGAAATAGATGTTTAAATACATGAAATGGGGGTATAAATATTATTACATGAAATGAAAGTATAAAACATGAAATACATGAAATGGAGGTATAAAAGCTAGAAATATATAAAAAAATAAATGGTTCGGTTCGGTTCGGTTAATTTCGGTTAACCGATGGTAAAAAGATATCCGTTATCCGACTTTCGGTTAATTTCGGTTCGGTTTTGTCGTTTCGGTTCGTTTCGGTTGACGGTTCGGTTATTGCACACCCCTAGTTATAATTAATAGGCTGCTGGAGTTTCTTATGGAAGTTTTCTCACCAGGTCTTCCCAAATAGAATATGTTAGGTTTTTCTTATGTTATCTCTTTTTGGGAGAACATGGAACTTTTTTACTTACAAATCTATTTGAAGCTTATATTTAGTGAGGTTAGATTTGTGGTGGAATAGTGCCTTATTCATGGATATTCCTTTCTATTTTTGTATTATCACCTAAATCTAATGTGGTTAAATCTGTATATACTTTATGGCGAATTGTTGGGTTGGTCGGGGAATCGTGGGAACAACTATCACAAGACCCCCATAATATAAGATTTTTGTAAGTCACTTTTATATTTATATGTGTTATTTCCAATACTTTGTTTATTATTATTATTTGAGAAAACTATGATTTTGGCCTATGTGATTGTTTCACTTTAACCTTATCAGCTAAAAAAAAATCTTTTGACATATAAGTCCTCAGTCATGTTTTCAAACCCCTTTGCCCCCCATCACTAACCACATCCATTTACTTTGTTAAAAAATGCTCGTGTGTTCACCCCAACCGATGGCGGAAACATCGGGATGAGACGAACAAATTGCTCAAAACTTCATAACATCATGTGATGATATGAATTTAATTTGAATTTCATAAATTGCTAAAGATGTCAAACAAGAATCAAATACGAACAACATTGTTTCAAACATACAACGACAAATACTTTAATCTAAGTGTGTTTCTAAGTCCACCTAAATCTTGTTTCTACACTTAGCATCATCTTGTCTATGGAACCTGCAACATGTATTAAAATATGATCAACAAAAAGTTGGCGAGTATACAAGTTTGGTACATAGCATAAAATAGTTTATAATAGTCTAACGGCTCGTATCCAACATGAATCACAATATGCAAGTTACTAGTACATTGAAACGGTGTCAAGTATATGTTCAAACCCAAGAATCCAATGCGTTAAAATAACCTATCCCAAAGAATAACGGGAGGTAACATGTTTAACTTAACAATACCCCAAGACTCGTGGGCGGTGCATTACTCCTATAGCGCTATAATTGTTAAGGTAGGCTTCTACGAAGTTAATGAGCATATAGACACGAAAGTTTACATAACATACGAGATTAACAAGCATCGTATAGTATCACGTTTAATATGGATAGAGAGTGATTCAAATAGTTTCAAGTGTTCGTGTTTTATATAGAATACATGTTGCACCCAAAAGTGTTAAAAGTAAAAATGGGTTCGAGTATACTCACAAATTTGCTAAGTCTCTTTGGAATCCCACGACGAGTTGATGAGTGGGAGAAAGGGGACACCGAGGTCACCTTAAATGGCAAACGAATATGTATGAATACTAGGAATTATAACGAAGGATGAGAATGGAAGTTGAATGTACGTATATATATATCACGTGTTTTACGTGACGATCCTAAAGTTAAATTCGTCAAATGTGTCGTAAAAGTGTCATCAAAATAATATATTAAATATATATTTTTGCGAAAAGTGTAAAAGATATATATTTGTCGTTAGATGAATATACCTTGCTGAAAAGAATGGTACGTATATATTCGACGAAAAAGTATAAATATATATATATATATAGGTATCTATGTTTGTCGAAAGATATAATCGATACGTATATTTACTTTCTTGAAAGTGTCGAAAGCATAATAAAATATATTTCTGTCGAAAGTATAACAAACATATTTTGTCGAAGGTATAATAATTATGTTTTGTCGAAAGTATAATAAACATATTTGTCGAAAGTATAATACACATATTTTGTCGAAAGTATAATAACTATGTTTTGTCGAAAGCATAATAAACATGTTTTGTCGAAAGTATAATAACTATGTTTTGTCGAAAGTATAATAAACATGTTTTGTCGAAAGTATAATAATGATATGTATACTTTTTCGATAGTCGTAATAGGTAATTAGATATATTTTGACGAAAAACGGGCAGAGTTTCCCCTGTTTTAGGGCGATCCCGACAACACCAAGTGTCGATTAAATGTTTTCCAAACCTCAACAATAGAGGAACCAATATGAATATATTACATATTCTATTTATCTTTACAAACTATATAAAGTTCGGTTACGCGATTAAAACAATAAATAAATATGAAACAATATAATTATTATATATGACATTATACCGGGTCGGGTGTTGACTGAGTTTGACCCGAATTTGAAGCCGAGCACGAATCTGACCGGTTTGACTGTTTGACTAAACCGAAGCTGACCCGAACTCTGATCAGATCTGTCCGGGTCTGATCCAAACCCGCGAAGCCGAAGTTGAACCATGAACTGAACAAAGATGAGCCGACTAAAAAACAGAACTTAAACAATAATTCGAAAAACGAGTTAACCTGAATCAGGGCAGGAACCAAGCGAAATCTGAAACGAATGAACTAGAACCCCTACCTGAACCGAGACTTGAATCGACGTGAATCAACCTGACCGAAACTTGAACATGACCGGAACACCCTGTTGTCAACGCCACTGCCGTCGTCACCGCCATGCCATTGTCGTCGCTGTTGCTGTTGCCGCGAGGTGGGCGGTGTGGTTGTTGTTGTCGTGCACCGCCACCAACTGGTGGTGGCCGACGATTTGTTTAGCGAGATGGAGTGACGCGCGAGATTGAGGAGGTGGTGGCCGGATTTGGTGTGGTATAGCGTGGCCGGAGAGGAGTAGCCGGAACCGAGCTCCACTGGCTTCGCCGGTGGTCTTCGTAGGCGGAGAAACGGGGAGTAAGAAGGGGTGTGGGGTTTACGGGAGAAGTAGAAGGAGAGATGTAGGTGGTGCGTGGCCGGAGGAGGCGACTGGGATTGTGGGTGTTCGCCGGAAAACGACGCCGGTGACCGGAATCCGGCGAGCGGAATCTAGAGAGAATGGGTGGCGGCTGGTATGTGTGAGTGTGGAGTGTGTGAGTTAGTATAAACATTTAGGGTTTCATATAGGGTTTGGTAGTTTGGGCCTAAAGCCCATTAGTTCGGTTCTTACGTTTTAAGGTGGCCCAATTACGTTTTGAAACCCGTCTACGAACCCAAACAACTTGAAACGTAATAGAATATCATTATTATCATTATTGTTATTATGATTATTATTATTAAATAAAATATTAAAATACGAGGCATTACAGTCTCCCCTCCTTTAGGAAATTTTATCCCGAAATTTATTTAAGAGGAAGACTTGAAAGGATTTGGCTAAAGAATGAGGGTTAACGACCAACTAGGTGTGTTCTGCACCTAAACAAGATTAGGAAATAGCTTTAAAGCGAGAAGGCATTTTAGGGCACTAATGTTTAAACGATTGATTGTAAAAGAGGTTGTATAAAGATAAGGATAACGTGGAATACTGGAGGCATGAGAGTGAACGTTTGATCAAATAAACTAATACGAGCATATGAACAAACAAAGACGTTGCATTAGGGATGAAGACTCGTCGGGGATAATCGGGTATCGCGCACTTAGCAATGCAGTTGTGAGTTGTTTATAGTTTGCATAACAGGTCTTACTATGGTCTGTAAAACACCGAATTTCTCATGGCACGTTTTACGAGAGTTTGGCAACATGGTGAAAACACTTATATATAGGAAGTACCAGCGGCGTATCCACCATGTTTTGATCATGTTACGTCCATTTCGTTGTCTGACCCATTGTTACGTTCCGCGTTCTACCATACGCAGTAGTACACTCCATGATTCTCATGTGTCTATCACTATAATCCCGTATGCACCCGCGATTATATTGACCGTCGCATGATCCGCATAGTTTGTACTAGTTGCGTATGAATTTAGGTATACATAAATTCTGAAAATAAGATTGCATGTGTATAGAAATGTAGCATATAAGTATGTTTGTGTCCCAAATAGTATAAGACCAACGTAAGCGATTCCTTCAGGTTTCGCTCGCGTACGGATGCGAATGTATAAATTTTGTGTATGAATAAAAACATGAGTATAGTATAAGTTTAAGTACGAATACGAATGTGAGTATAAGCATAAGTGTAGTCATAAAATGTATGAACTTAGTATAAATATGAGTACAAGGGTGAGCATAAGGCGTATCAGGGGTAGTTTGAGTATAAATACAAGTATAAGTATAAACATGAAACGTATCGTTGTAATTATGAGTATAAACATGAGTATCATAAAAGGTGAGAGTATGAGTATGAATAGGAGTATAGGTATAAACATAAAAGGTGTGAGCATGAGTACAAGCGTAAATATAAGTATATACATAAATGTGTAAATATGCATATAAGTATAAATGTAAAATGTAAGAGCACGAGTGTGAATATAAGTGTAAACGTAAATTGCATGGGTATAAATGTGAATATGAACATAATGTGTCAAACCCCGACCCGCAGCGGAAATGTTGATCGGGGCATGATTAGGTTTTCATCAAAGCTCATGACATTTATTATAATGTTTCATATTTATTATTTCCTTTTAAAGGAGAATCATTACAATCAATCATACTAGTACAACATGTTCTATACATTTTTCAAGACTTCATTATTTTTCTTCTAAGGCAATTTCTTATGTGTTCCTTGCTTCAACCTGTCAACCTGTATCTTGTGTAAAAATGGTTTTTGGGTCAACAAAAAGTTGGCGAGCGAATCCTATGAAAACATTTAAACGTGTTTATTGTATCGATTATAAAATAAAGTGCATAACCACATATGAGTAAACGTAATGTAAATTTATTCACAAAACACATAATATTAATTATTGCACACACATACACCAAATGATTGATTTTGAGGCACGCGTTGTTCAACTCGTCTCCCACGAGGAACTGATGGGCCTAATGAATGATTTTGAGGCACGCATTGTTCAACTCGTCTCCCACGAGGAACTGATGGGCCTAATGAATGATTTGCACGTAACTGGACAATATGTAAACATACATTACAACAAACAATATTTACATTAAAGTTTAGATCATATAATGGTAATGGCACGAGTTTGAATAAGCGAATTAATTTAAGAGACACATGATACACCCCAAAACATGAATAAAAAGGGGAATTTTTAAGAATTCACTCACAGTGGTTTCGTTTCTTGGATTGATGATGAATGCGCACGAATTTGGATTTAACCACGAGAGAAACTAACCTAAATAATAACATAATGGTTCGGTAAATAAATGGATTTTATTTGAGATTAATAAATTTTAATTCATAACCTTAATAGGATTTCTAGATTTATTTTTGTGAGTTTAAGGACATTTTCCACTTTAAAAATATTATTTTTAAGTATTTTTAAATAATTTTCTGATTAAATAAATAAAAAAAATATAAAAAAATGTTGACCGTTGACTTTGACCGTTGACTTTGACTGTTGACCGGTCTGATTGTGTTTATAATGTGCGCTGAGTGAGGTTCGAACTCGTGACCTCCCGTACGCGTGCACGCAACTCTACCAACTGAGCTACGTGTCTAACCGGAATAAATCGCATTTTAATTAATATATATATATATATATACTAGTTAGAATATTTCAGAAATTAATTATTTAAAAAGGGTTTTAACTGATCGAACCGGTGCGCAGGATGTGTTTCGAACTCGTGACATGGGGTTTAACTTTGCACACAGTCCACGCTGGACTGTGTGTCTAACTTGGTTAAAATACTGATTTTAATTATATTTATGTATTATATGTTTTGTTTTATATTAACGTTATAAAAATGCTCGGTTAATATAAAGGATTCAGCATTATGTATGGGACTCGAACTCGGTATCTTCGCGTTACAAATGCACACAGTCCACCACTGGACTGTGTGTCTAACCTGATACAAATCCCATTTTTAATTATAACTTATAAACTTTTTGAACTTCGTCTCTTTCCTTGAATCAAACATAGAATGAATCCGACTGTTAACTAAATTTTAACAATTTTGATTATTGGTTTACCACTAACGGAATTAATCATGAACATTGAAAGGTTTTAAAGATTCATACCCACTGGAAGATAGAACCTTGATGATCCCGTGACCAACTCCGGCGAGTTCCAAATTTTTCCGGCGAACAGAAAAGTTGATCAGAGAGTTTTAGAGTGAGTGTGGGTGACTTCTGTCTGAGCTCTAGAAGTCCTATTTTAGAGTAGGGCAATAAAGGAATGGATTTTTCGGTTTTCCGGCGATTTGCAGAACTCGGCGAGTTTTAATTTCAAGCAAAGAACTTTCTGATCGATTAGAGAGTTTGTTTGAGAAAAGTGAACGAGTTCTAATCGTGTGAACCATTACTATTTATAGTGAAAGGTGGTCAATCATAAATTTTCGGTTTCAAAGAAAAATCCTCAAATCATGGTACTGAATGATTGAAAACGGTTTGCGATTTGAAGGAAACAGTTATGAAATTATGATCCGCGTTTACCAGTTAACGAAAAACGTATCTCCATTGATTCAGCGGTTTCAGTATTTTGTGTTTTGAATTTCCGATTCAGTGTCAGTTTGTGTATAAAATTTAATTGTTTCAGATTTGAATTAAGTTGCGTGTGTGGTGTAGGTGTAGAGTGTGTTTGGTCTTGAGAGTGACTCGGGTTCGAAACCCGGCGTCTGTAAATATTTTTTTATTCTTTTTTTATTAGAAATTTTAAATTATGGTTTTTAAATTCAAATATATTTATTAATTATGTATCGTATAAAATTAATTTGAGCATTAAATACGCAACAAAATTTATAACTGGATGTTTGACTGATAAACGAAGCGGATTTTGAAAACCCGTTTTTTCGGCGGATGTTACAGTATCCCCTACTTTTAGAAATTTCGTCCCGAAATTTAAGTAGTAGTGGTATATTTGACTTGAAGGGAGGATGTTTTAATTTTGACGATTACATAATTAGAAGAGGGTAAGAGTTTAAATCTTATCTGAGGCGGTAACGTTCCTAGTAAGGGTTGAATACCATGCTACAGGAATCGCTTTTTGATGCCTAAGATAAGGAATATTGATAAACAGAGTTGATTGACTAGGTATGATCTCATGCACAAGAGTTTTGAGAGAATCGATACGTTTGGAAAGATAAGGTTATATCCTAAAACAAAACTTCTACCACTAAAACCTACATGGAACCTCTCATAACCGCCTGACAATGCCTCTGATCCTTTGGCAAGAATACTTATATATAGGAAGTACCAGCGGCGTATCCACCATATTCTTGTCAAATTTTCATTGGCTTTATCAGTAAATTATGATTAGTTATATGTGACTCTAAAACATAAACAAACATAACAACCAAAGCTTGAGTCTTAATTCTGAAAGTATACATGTTTGAATGATGACAGTACCTCTCTCGTTTATGATGAAGGGGTTAGTCTATGTAAAAGTGAGACACAACCCAACTTCTTTAAATGATGAGGTTGAGATACGTTGAGATGTATGATGATATGAATGTTAAATCAGTGAGTATAAAACAAAACTTCAACCATGACATTACTAAAACCTACATGGAACTTCTCATAACCGCCTGACAATGCCTCTGATCCTTTGGCAAGAATACTTATATATAGGAAGTACCAGGGCGTATCCACCATATTCTTGTCAAATTTTCATTGGCTTTATCAGTAAATTATGATTAGTTCTATGTGACTCTAAAACATAAACAAACACAACAACCAAAACTTGAGTCTCAAATCTGAAAGTATACATGATTGAATGATGACAGTACCTCTCTCGTTTGTTATGATGAAGGGGTTAGTCTAGGTAAAAGTGAGACACAACCCAACTTCTTTGAATGATGAGATTGAGATACGTCGAGATGTATGATGATATGAATGTTAAATCAATGAGTATAAAACAAAACTGAAATAGTAATTCGCATTAAGATTCTTGGATAAATTTTCCAATTTATAATCGAGATACGTAAAGATTGAGATAACATAAAGAAAACATAAAAACTAAACGGTTGGAGTTGAATCTTGATTTTTGGTGAAGGAAGGCTAGTTGGGTGGTTCGTTTGGGCCGTTATTATCTTCAACAGGATTGGCGTTGATGTTGTAAGCTCTTCCTCTTGCTAGCGGTGGAGCTGGGTTTGCTAGATTTGCTTGGTTAACTGGGTTTGCTTGAGCTTGGGCGTTTATGATGTTAACCAATCGAGGGCACGTGTTTCTAAAATGGGTAGGGTCGCCACAATTAAAACAAGCTCGAACATATGGAAACATGGGGTATTGGGGTTGTTGATAAGTTTGGATCATGTTTTGAGTAGGGGTGAGGTTTGGTTTTGAGAGGCGCGACAAGCCTTGCTCAAATGACCATAGCGTCCACAATTCGCACATAGTCGACAAGGTAAGGTGGATGGATGGTGATAAAAACAGGTGTTGCATTGAAGGTGGGGTCCAAAGTAAGGTTTCTTATTTGGGTAAGTTGAGTTGGGTGCTACTTGAGTGATTGGGATAGCTTGGAGGGGTATGGCTTGTGAAGCTGGTTGATTGTGTTGGGTGACAGCGAATATTTGCCCATCTCGTTTTCTCTTAGAAATGGGTTGAGAAGGGGATTCGGTTTGGGTGGAGTTTGAGGTTTCAGTTGATGCTTTATCCTTCTTCTTCTCCTCCTTGAAGTCCTTATTCCGTATGCGGTTTTCGGTGAGCTCTGTAGCTAACTCCATTGCTGCTTCCAAAGTTGCAGGTGTGGTACTTATTACAGGGTCTTGAATTTTTGAAGGAAGACCTCGAATGTAGTGCTCGATCAAAGGTAGAGAGGAGTGAACAAGTTGGGGACCATCTGATTCAACTCAAGGAATCTCTTGTTGTATGTGGTGTGGTCGCCTTCCTTTTGTTTCAAAGAATAGAACTCATCCTCTAATTTCTTGATTTTGCTTCTTGGACAGAAATGTCATGTCATGATCTCCCTCAATTCTTCCCAAGTCAAAGTCATAGCATCCTCAGTACCTCGCTTGGCCTTCTCTGTATTCCACCATGTAAGTGCTATTCCAAGCAAACGACCGGTAGCATATCGCACCTTGCGATCATCGGGGCAATCGCAATTTAGAAAAGTGTTTTCCAATTTCCTCAAACCAATGGAGGAGAGCGGTGACACCTTCAGTCCCTTCGTATTTTGGAGGGTCGCAGGATTTGAAATGCTTGAAGGTGCATTTAGTGGTATTTGGGGGTGGGTTGACAACATTTTGATCTTCTTGATTGATGGGATTAGCGGTAAGGGCTTGTTGAACTTGAACTACGATGTTGGGTATTACGGCCGCCATTTGTTGAGCGATTTGGGCAGCCATGCGCTCGCGGGATTTTCCTGCTTTCATTTTTCTACGAGCGAGACTAGAAGACATCTACAAGGAATACGTATCGAGAGTATGAGTTTGACGTTTTAGGTGTCATGTGTCGTATTTAGGAATGAACATTCATAAAATAAATATAGAATAATAAATCTACTACATCCATAGGATGTCTTGGGCTTTGCTCGTAATTGGGCCTTGCATGCCGCCATACTTCACCTTCGTAATCATGTGGGCCCCCATGATTACCGGGTCTTTCATATGGTTCGCATGTGTTAGCCTGGTTACGTACACTAAAACCCGGAGAAAATCGAGAAATATGTATGTAACGTATGAAATTCGGAGTGCATCCAGGTGTGGACACGGTGACTCCTCAAAGTGGGGTTAGTTCGAACGACGTTTGGTGTGGCATGCTTTGGCCTAATAGGTCCTTCGTACTCTCATCGTTAGTCCCCAGGTAGGCAAACTGGTCCGTTATAATGGATTTATACAATGCCAATCTAGACAGGACGTTCCGACTACCGGTACTCGTACCCTTACAGTTACTACATGCCCGTCGTAGAACTCACTTTGATGAGATTGAAAAAAATGAAGAAAAAATGCGACAAAATCTTGAATAACGGAAGTATGAAGATGATTTGAATATGTGAACCTTGAAATATGCGTGATGAATGTATATGTAAGCATGTTATGTTTGACTATAAGTATAACTCATTAAGTATCACACTAAATGATAGTGGAAGTGTTTGCATGCATTTGTGTGATAATAAATACAAAACCAATAAACATCATGAGTTTGCATGTAACCACATAAACAATTTAAAATCTAGTCAACTATAGTATAGGCTCTAAGGGTCTAATAACCTATCCTATATCCCTATAGTAAAAAACTCTTATACCAATCTGTCACACACCCGACCCGCAACGGGAATGGTGATCGGGCATGATTGGGTTTTCATCAAAGCTCATGACATTTATTATAATGTTTCATATTTATTATTTCTTTTTAAAGGAGAATCATTACAATCAATCATACTAGTACAACATGTTCTATACATTTTTCAAGACTTCATTATTTTTCTTCTAAGGCAATTTCCTATGTGTTCCTTGCTTCAACCTGTCCACCTGTATCATGTGTAAAAATGGTTTTTGGGTCAACAAAAAGTTGGCGAGCGAATCCTATGAAAACATTTTAAACGTGTTTATTGTATCGATTATAAAATAAAGTGCATAACCACATATGAGTAAACGTAATGTAAATTTATTCACAAGACACATACTATTAATTATTGCACACACATACACCAAATGATTGATTTTGAGGCACGCGTTGTTCAACTTCGTCTCCCACGAGGAACTGATGGACCTAATGAATGATTTTGAGGCACGCGTTGTTCAACTCGTCTCCCACGAGGAACTGATGGGCCTAATGAATGATTTGCACGTAACTGGACAATATGTAAACATTCATTACAACAAACAATATTTACATTATAAGTTTAGATCATATAATGGTAATGGCACGAGTTTGAATAAGCGAATTAATTTAAGAGACACATGATACACCCCAAAACATGAATAAAAAGGGGAATTTTAAGAATTCACTCACAGTGGTTGCGTTTCTTGGATTGATGATGAATGCGCACGAATTTGGATTTAACCACGAGAGAAACTAACCTAAATAATAACATAATGGTTCGGTAAATAAATGGATTTTATTTGAGGTTAATAAATTTTAATTCATAACCTTAATAGGATTTCTAGATTTATTTTTGTGAGTTTAAGGACATTTTCCAACTTTAAAAATATTATTTTTAAGTATTTTTAAATAATTTTCTGATTAAATAAATAAAAAAAATATAAAAAAATGTTGACCGTTGACTTCTTGACTTGACTGTTGACCGGTCTGATTGTGTTTATAATGTGCGCTGAGTGAGGTTCGAACTCGTGACCTCCCGTACGCGTGCACGCAGCTCTACCAACTGAGCTACGTGTCTAACCCGAAATAAATCGCATTATTATATAATATATATATATATATATATATATATACTAGTTAGAATATTTCAGAAATTAATTTATTTAAAAAGGGTTTTAACTGATCGAACCGGTGCGCAGGATGTGTTCCGAACTCGTGACATGGGGTTTAACTTTTCACACAGTCCACCGCTGGACTGTGTGTCTAACCTGGTTAAAATACTGATTTTAATTATATTTATGTATTATATGTTTTGTTTTATATTAACGTTATAAAAATGCTCGGTTAATATAAAGGATTCAGCATTATGTATGGGACTCGAACTCGGTATCTTCGCGTTACAAATGCACACAGTCCACCACTGGACTGTGTGTCTAACCTGATACAAATCCCATTTTTAATTATACTTATAAACTTTTTGAACTTCGTCTCTTTCCTTGAATCAAACATAGAATGAATCCGACTCTTAACTAAATTTTAACAATTTTGATTACTCGTTTACCACTAACGGAATTAATCATGAACATTGAAAGGTTTTAAAGATTCATACCCACTGGAAGATAGAACCTTGATGATCCCGGTGACCAACTCCGGCGAGTTCCAAATTTTCGGCGACAGGAGACAAATTCCGGTTAACAGAAAAGTTGATCAGAGAGTTTTAGAGTGAGTGTGGGTGACTTCTGTCTGAGCTCTAGAAGTCCTATTTTAGAGTAGGGCAATAAAGGAATGGATTTTTCGGTTTTCCAGCGATTTGTAGAACTCCAGCGAGTTTTAATTTCAAGCAAAGAACTTTCTGATCGATTAGAGAGTTTGTTTGAGAAAAGTGAACGACTTCTAATCGTGTGAACCATTACTATTTATAGTGAAAGGTGGTCAATCATAAATTTTCGGTTTCAAAGAAAAATCCTCAAATCATGGTATTGAATGATTGAAAACGGTTTGCGATTTGAAGGAAACAGTTATGAAATTATGATCTGCGTTTACCTGTTAACGAAAAACGTATCTCCGTTGATTCAGCGGTTTCAGTATTTTGCGTTTTGAATTTCCGATTCAGTGTCAGTTTGTGTATAAAATTTAATTGTTTCAGATTTGAATTAAGTTGCGTGTGTGGTGTAGTGGTGTAGAGTGTGTTTGGTCTTGAGAGTGACCCGGGTTCGAAACCGGCGTCTGTAAATATTTTTTTTATTCTTTTTTATTAGAAATTTTAAATTATGGTTTTTAAATTCTAATATATTTATTAATTATGTATCGTGTAAAATAATTTGAGCATTAAATACGCAACAAAATTTATAACTGGATGTTTGACTGATAAACGAAGCGGATTTTGAAAACCCGTTTTTCGGCGGATGTTACATAATGTAATCGTGAGTGTATGAGTATAAGTGTAAGTATAAACGTAAACTGTATGAGTGTAAATATGAACATGAATGTAAGAGTAAACATAAGTGTATGAGTATGAATAAAATGTGTGAGTATGGATATAAGTGTAAACATAATTGTATCAGTATGAATAAAATGTATGAATATAAGTGGAAGCATGATCTTTATAAATATGAGTATAAGTAAGATGTATGAGTATGAACATGTATATGAATATAAGTGTAAGCATAAATGTATAAAGATAAATGTAAGTATGAACGTGTAGTGTATGAATATGAATACGAACATGAATATAAGTATAAACGTAAATGTATAAATGTGAATACGAGTGTTGACATAAGATGTAGAAGTACGAATATGAATATGAGTGTAAGAAATAATGATTTTGTATATGGTATTAATCGAAATACAGGAATTTAAGCACGTAAAGGTCAGGAAGTTTTGAGTATGAAAAGGAAAACAAAAAGGAGTAGTATATGCGAAATTGTCATGAGATATAAACTAAAATACATAAGATGGTGTGCATGTATAGTCGTTTGAGCAAAACGTGAAGTTTAATTGAATCAAAATAGATGGAGTTGATATGGAATGTAGAATCTAGTTTGTGAATGTTAAGAGAGTATAAAACATCTATTGGTTACGTATGTTGTACTTTGTAAAAGAATGGAAACACTGCTCTTGTTTTAAAAGAATTTACATAAGATGAAAATTTGTCGGTTCTTATGAAGTTTCCTTGCCCACGTGTTTTTGAGTTCAATTGACGTATTAAGTGATTTTTTTTTCAAAAAGGTTCCAAAAGTTAGTAAGTTTGCATCGTTTTAAATGGCCATACGTTAAAGAAGAATTTCGAAGTTTAGAGGTTCTCGTGGAAATGTTGATCCTTAGAAAGGAAATTTGGCATATGAACTTAGTGATTGTTGAACAGTGTTCTTAATAAAATGTTTTAATGATTTTGTAAAGAGATTTAGTGTACGATCAAACAATATTTGTAATATTTTGTAGGTGCGTATGAAAGTTGGTTAAATTCCCAAATAAAAATCTTTAGTACAATGATACGAGATGACCGTGTTTTTAATAATTACGTTGAATACGAAATTTTATGGGCAAAGGATTTATTAGGCCGACTAAGTTGATGAGTAGCATTTCGTAGGATTTTGGAAATTAAGAAATGAGCGTTTCGTGTATGTGAGTGATTGTGAAAACAGGTTGCAGGATAAGAAGTAAGTTTAAACAGTGCATGTCGAGATGAATAAGAATTTGACTAATAATAATCAATTTGGGTAATCACATAATAGTGTGTTCATAATAAGGTCTACTAAAAGAGAGTCTAGGTAACGATCACCTAAGTAAGGGGATCACCCTAACTGGTTGGTGAGGTCGTTGTAAGATGAGAAAAGAAGTGGAGTTAATCGTCAAGGTAAGGAAATCACTCCTATCTTGATGATATGTCTCCATTTGTTGTTACAAGGGATATAAATAAAATTATATGAAACCATGCATGTGCATAATGTGTAATTGTGTGAAAAACTCTAGTGTGATGCGTGTGTAAAAAGTGAAATCTCAAAATAATTTGAATTTGAAAATAGATGATTACATCATATAAGATTGAAAGTAGTAATAAGTTCGATTAAAACTTGGATGGTTCCAAAACGGAACTTTGACTAACCAAAGTGGTCGAAAAGTCTTTTGAATTTGAGAAGCATGCTTTGGCATAATAGGTGGTATACTCTCGCCGACATGTCGGTTAACGGTATTCACCCTTCCGGTTACTACATGTCTCAATTCAATCGAAAATTCGAGACTTGGCGGAATTTTATGAAAATCGAGGAGTGAGACTAATCGACGAGATACGCGTTTCACCCCTAGCTTGACGACTTCGTACCCGAAGGTGTGGTTGGTACTCGTCGGGTCAAATTCTAATTTCGACACGTTGACGAGGGTCCACTAGAATTTGAAATTGAAATTCTTCATCAAGGTGAGGAATTCACTCCTAACTTGATGACAAATTTCGTGTAAAAAGAATAGGTAGATTGAGAGTCGTTCACCAAATTGCGGGGTCCACGCTTAGTTTGCTGAAACCGTCTCGTTTGTATAATGCGAGTGTTTTTTAGTTTAGTGAAATCAAGTAAAATGTGCGAGGAAGATGTATGTTAAGGATTAAACAAACAATTATAAACATGCCAACAATGACACCTAAGGAATGGAATAATAAAACGAGTATTAACACATAATAAAACAAGTGTTAACACATAAGAATGGAAATAAATGAACAAGTATAAACACATAAGAACCATGTTAAGAATAGCACATAACGATAAAATGACATATAGATAAATCGTCATATATACTTAAAAGATTCAAAGGGAATAAATAAGAACAAATAAAGTGGCATGCAAACAGTTTCAAGCAAATCATAAGAATGAAGCTCTACAACTATAGACTAAGTAAAAGCATTCCTACTTTTCCTAATTCCCTATAGTTATGGCTCTGATACCAATCTGTCACACCCCAACCAATGGCGGAAACATCGGGATGAGACGAACAAATTGCTCAAAACTTCATAACACTATGTGATGATATGAATTTAATTTGAATTTCATAAATTGCTAAAGATGTCAAACAAGAATCAAATACGAACAACATTGTTTCAAACATACAACGACAAATACTTTAATTTAAGTATGTTTCTAAGTCCACCTAAATCTTGTTTCTTCACTTAGCATCATCTTGTCTATGGAACCTGCAACATGTATTAAATATGATCAACAAAAAGCTGGCGAGTATACAAGTTTGGTACATAGCATAAAATAGTTTATAATAGTCTAACGGCTCGTATCCAACATGAATCACAATATGCAAGTTACTAGTACATTGAAACGGTGTCAAGTATATGTTCAAACCCAAGAATCCAATGTGTTAAAATAGCCTATCCCAAAGAATAACGGGAGCTAACATGTTTAACTTAACAATACCCCAAGACTCGTGGGCGGTGCATTACTCCTATAGCGCTACAATTGTTAAGGTAGGCTTGTACGAAGTTAATTAGCATATAGACACGAAAGTTTACATAACATACGAGATTAACAAGCATCGTATAGTATCATGTTTAACATGGATAGAGAGTGATTCAAATAGTTTCAAGTGTTCGTGTGTTTATATAGAATACATGTTGCACCCAAAAGTGAGTATACTCACAAATTTGCTAAGTCTCTTTAGAAATCCCGCGACGAGTTGATGAGTGGGAGAAAGGGGACACCGAGGTCACCTTAAATTGCAAACGAATATGTATGAATACTCGGAATTATAACGAAGGATGAGTGTCACACTGTCAAAATCCACATGCGGAGTTCTACTGCGAGGCGCGTGACAAACCAAGATCACAGTCATAAGTCATACTGAACGACCACTATATGAGTTTAAAAAATTTTCCTGTTTGCTCATTCATAAGAAAATACTGTTTATATAATTTAGTTGCGGAAGCGTAACAATTACAAAACCATAATAGCTAATGTAATTACAAGTGATTCTAAAAGATTGAGGAAATCAATGTGACTCCGAAATGCATCCTAGTCCTGATATGTGCTACCTTAGAAACCTAAGAAAACATGTAAAATCAAGTGTCAACAATAATGATGAGTGAGTTCACAGGATTTAGTTCACAAGTTTAAACATAAGTGTTTCCCCACTGGTTCAACCCTGAACGAGTGTCTCACAAGTTACCCTGATCCAACCCGAATCAGATTAATATTATGTAGTTTAGTAGTTCATGTTATATGTTTAGGTAGCTAGCCTAGGCCATGTCAATAAAGTGCTCGATCCGAAGCTGACGTTGCTGCCCCTGTTGTGCCAGGCCTATCACCAACCATGGCTAAAAAGTTAGGAAAATTCTACACTCGTGACCATCAACGTTCGGTCTAACTGGCGCGACCAGTTCGAGTGGGGCTTATCGGGCCCAGTAGTACTACTAAAAATTCCCTCGCGATAATCCAATACTAACGGCATCGTAAGTGTTAAGGGGACTGACATGTGATATATGCTCCCTTGTGACCATAACCGTATAACACAACTCTAAATAGAAAGGCGTTACTGTACCGTGATGTATGCCACCCATACATCACTGTAACGCGTACATGTTTTAAATAGAAAGACGTTACTGTACCATAATATAATCAACCCATATATCACTGTAACGTGTACATGTTTTCTCCCCCTGTGTTTTGTAAACGTTTAAAGAAATAGGGGCCGTGAACTCACCTTAAGTTGCTCGGTTAGATAAGTGCAAAGGAAGTAAAGGATGCAACCGCGAATCACGTCCTAACATGTCAACCGGTTCAAAGTTAGTGTGTGAACGCACACTGACACAAAATCCTACGTGTAACTAGCACACAATACGAAACACGTAATGACAAGTTCAAAACCAAAATCATGCATGCAAAGTGTCGCTATACGAAATAGCGACCAACAACTTGTCACAAACACAGAATAGCACATACAACACTTAAATACACATAAATGTAAGTTATCATGTTTCAGCTTGTACATTCATAACTGGGCTGTTTTCGGGAATTTTTGTAAAATAGTTCCCACGTTCCAAAAATTGCAATCTTTTTACAGAAGGTTTCAATTAGAATATAGAAATTTGTATAAAATATTCAAGTCTTTGTTCCTTAGAAATTATTTATAAGAATTTATTTACTAGGCTGCAGTCAGATTCATCGCTTTCTAACTGCAGTCCACGAGAAAAATCATTTAAAAATACTCGTTTTTCCGATTGATGAAATTCCAGTTGGATATTCCTCTGAACACTTAGGAGTATCTACTAAATATATTTCGTGACTTAAGTATTTTCAGTTTACAGGTTATGACAGAAAACATTGGCTACATTTTCAGCAGAAAAATTCAGCTCTGCGCGCTTGTACGATAAACGTCCTTAAAAATAGTTTTACTTATCCGAAAAATACGAAACCAATTTTAATTAAAGATAACATATAAAATTTGTGTTCTATATTTTAAAAAGTGACTAAAAGTCGTTTATGGTGTCCCAAACACCTCGTACAATTCGGCTGATTTCAGCAGCCCAGTGCTGAAATAATTCAGCCATTGTTTTTAGAGAAGAATACTTAATTAAGAACGATTCTAGGCACTATAAACTCATCGCAAGCAAGTAGAATATGTCCGTAACATGTATGAGCAGATTGTATGTCCTAAACACATGAACCAAGTCGTGTAAACAGTGAATGATTCAACAACAACGCACTATGCATCAATCCTAACATCAAAACTCATCAATAATCATCCTACATGCATAAAACCTATAACCCTAATACACGAACACAAGGATTTCGGACCAAAATCAGATTGCATATCATTCATATCACAAGGATTCGAGCATATGACAACTTTTACACAACTCCAAATCATCACAATGCAAAATATCATGCAAAACATGTAAACCCTAGTGCTTATAACATCATCTAGACGTAAAGTTAAGGCATACCGAGAAGCACACGTGTACGGGGATGATCAAGGGAGACTCAGGGCTGCGTAAAATCGAGGTGGGGGGCTGCCTTGCGCGAACGAGAGGGGGGGTTTGCTGCCGTCGCACACAAGAGAGGGGAGAGGGAGCTAGGGTTTGCAAATTCTTTTTTTTGAACCTCCATGCATACATACGTATACATAACTAAGGGGCCAAGGGAGGGGGCAGTTTCGGCTAGTTTTTGGGCCGAGAGGGAGAGGGTGGCGGGTTGGGTTTGGTCCGCAAGGGTGTGGGTGGTGGGTTGGGTTTGTTTGGTTACGAAATCGAATCGTTTCACAAGCTCGGTTCGGTTCGGCTATTTTTTTAAATCGTTAAATAACTACATATATTACAACTCGACAATCTATTCGCAACACGAAGTTTATAACTATTAAATCACGTAATCGGAGCGTGACACGATAAATCCACAAACGTCTAATAACACGTAGCACGTAATTCAGATACGACTCGCTAAAATTCTCCAACATCGTGTATTCTTGGAATACTAAAGTTAGCGTAATTATGCGTGCGCGTAATTAATTCTCCGAATTAAATTAGCGTAGGAATAAATAACGATAAAGTTGCGCGTTTAAAATACCTGAAAAATCGGGATGTCACATTATCCCCATGTTGGAAGAATTTTCGTCACAAAAATTAAGTAAACGTGGTTAAGCATGCAAACGCACGAAAGTTCAGTTTGTTAGAATGGTACAAGAAAATCCTAGGCTGTCACATCATCCCCATTTTGAGAGAATTTTCGTCCCGAAAATTGAATAAGCACGAGTTTGAAAAGTGTTAAAGTGAGGGGATATTTTCGAGTTGCCACATTCTTCCCCAGTTAAAAGAATTTCGCCCTGAAATTCAGTTCGTGCTACTTGGATTTTGTGATTCGGTTGCAAAAAGGTGAGGATATTTGTCTTTCGTTTGATCCTCTCTTTCCCAAGTGTACTCCGGTTCACGCTTAGAGTTCCAACAAACCTTGACAATCGGTATTTTACTATGTCTTCTTGTTTTGACCTCTCGGTCCATAATTTCGATTGGTTCTTCAATGAATCGCAGTTGTTCGTCCACATGGATCTCATCCAGTGGAACGGATAAAGTTTCATCTGATAGACACTTCTTCAGATTTGAGACGTGAAAAACGTTGTGAACTCCACTGAGTTCATCAGGAAGGTTCAACTCATAAGCTACAGGACCGATTTCTTTGTTATTTCAAACGGGCCAACATACTGTGGGTTTAGTTTACCTCTTTTGCCAAAACGAATCACGCCCTTCCAAGGTGAGACTTTAGGTAGCACTCGCTCCCTAACCTGGAACTCGAGAGTTTCCTACGCTTATTAGCGTAGCTTTTCTGGCCATCACGAGCTGCCGTCATTCGTTGTCGGATTTGGGCAATCCTTTCCGTTGTGTTGATAAAGAGTTTCTGGGCCAGTGATTTGGCTGTCGCCAACCTCTGTCCAGCATAGAGGTGATCGGCATTTCCGCCCGTACAAAGCCTCGAACGGAACAGCCTTGATGCTGGCGTGGTAATTATTGTTGTATAAAAACTACACTAAAGGTAGATGGCTTTCCCAGCCGTTACCAAAGTCAATAACACATGCTCGAAGCATGTCTTCTAGAGTCTGGATGGGGCATTCAGTTTGCCCATCCCTTTGAGGGTGATAAGTTATACTCATGTCTAGACATGAGCCAGAGGATTTGTGCATCGCCTACCACAAATCAGATGCAAAGCGCGGGTCACGATTGGAAATGATAGAAATTGGCACTCCGTGCCTAGCGACTACTTCCTTCAAATTGATGTCTGCGAGTGTAGGAAACTTGTTAGTTTCCTTGATTGCCAGAAAGTGTGCAGACTTTGTCAGTCGATCAACAATCACCCAGATGGTGTCGTTTCCTACTGGGATCTGGGTAAGCCAGTGACGAAATCCCTGGAAATTTGCTCCCATTTCCATGTTGGGATCTCTGGTTGTTAAAAGTCCTGACGGCTTTTGGTATTCAACCTTAACCCTAGCACAGGTCAAGTATTTACTAACATAAGTCGCTATGTTAGCTTTCGTGTGGGGCCACCAGTACAAAGTGTTGAGGTCCTGATACATCTTGTCAGAACCAGGATGCACCGAGTAACGAGACTTGTGTGCTTCATCCATCACAAACTCTCGTAAGTTTCCATAGAATGGGGCCCATACACGTTCCATGAAGTAATAAATGTCGTCTTCCTTGCATTCAAGTTTCTTCTCCATGCCCAATAGGGATTTCTGCTTTGAGGTTCTCTTCCTTCAGTTCTTCAATCTGAGTGTCACGAATTTGGGTAGGAAGACTGGAGTGGATAGAAAGCTGTAACGCACGTACACGCTTAGGTTTGGTATCCTTATGATTGAGGGCATCGGCCACCACGTTGGCCTTGCCTGGATGATACTAGATCACGCACTCATAGTGGTTGAGGAGTTTGACCCATCGACGCCATCGCATGTTCAACTCCTTCTGATCGAATACATGCTGGAGACTCTTGTGATCGGTGTAGATGGTGCACTTGGTACGGTGCAGGTAATGTCTCCCTATCTTGAGTGCAAACGCTACTGCTCCCAAACTCCCAAACCGTGGGTAGTGTAGTTCTTTTTCGTGAACCTTGAGTTGGCATGATCGCGTAAGCGATGACTTTCTCATGTTGCACCAACACGTAACTTAGTCCTTGGATAGACACGACACAGTAAACAACGAAATTGTTTGTGCTTTCTGGTAATGAAAGAATGGGTGTACTACAGAGTTTCACCTTCAACTGTTGAAACACGGATTACTGAGCATTCTTTCGAGTTAGAGTTGCGAGGGTTTGTGCCTAAGGTCAAGAAAAGCGGGCTTCGCAACGTCAAAAGTCGTTCGTTAGAAGCTAAACATAAGGTTGTTTGTGTGGTAGGGGCTCCATAGTAAGGTGTAGGTGTCGTTCGGATTCTTACTAGTTCTTGGAGTAGATTCGGATGTCGTCAAAGAAAACAAGTGGCATATTCTTCAAGGTACGCCAAATTCGAATGTCGTGACTAGGAACCTGTCTCGTACGTAACGTGTTCTAAGGATAGTCCTCATGATACCTCTATATCTGTGATATTCATGGCCCATTGCTCCTCGAGTAACGTTCTTAGGGAGTAACCCCTCCAAAGAGAGTTCGCGAAGAATATGGTTAGGATGAGGATCATAGAATCCGGGAAGTATATCCCGAATGGATGTGGAAACATGTAAAAAGGGTAGTCGCAATTGATGCGTAAGCGTGTCAGGATCCGTAATAGAGGTTTACTTGATGTCAGGGGTATAGCTGGTCGTATACAAGTTTGCATAAGGTAAAAAAAAAAAAAAAAACGCCATTTGTCAAAAAGGGGTGTCACATGGATATATCAATCATAAAAAGAATTTACCATCGAAGAATAGTTGCCACACGAGTTTGTAGTGTTAAGATTCACTGAAACCTCCGTCTAATTTGTCGGGCTCGCCCACACGCGATGGGGGAATAATTCACTTTGATCCATGAACTTAGATGAGTGTGCAATTTATCGTGTCGGTAAGCAACCAAATTCGGAGGAGTTTCCTTAGGTTGTGTGAATGAATCTAAAATATGTCTGTGTAGTCAAGAGGCTTCAAAGAAAGGATGCGAAAATATGTTTAAGAGGCTATGATCGTATCAACAATTCATTACCATCCTCAAGGTTTCAAGAAGTGATCACCAAGGATCAAAAAGACAAGTTCACCGAGTTTTAAAAAAATTGAACACATATTTGATGGGAGATTATGCGTAAAGTTTCGAAGATGTAGTGCGACCACGACAATGGGGTGAGAGATTTGTCTACGTCGTCAACAGTAACTAACTGTCGCATTAAACAGTAAGCATCGATCAGTGCAACGGCTAGGAGATAGACTAGCTCAGAAGGGAAAACTGTTATGGAATAACTATCCTAGCAATACGAGGAGTAAGATTATTGTATATGTCATCATGTTTATCTGGGCGTTGAATAACTTACATCTTGTCTTCTGATGTCCATAAGATGATGGGACCTTTTGTGGAAATCCGTTTGTAGAATGTACATCAGGTTAGACTAAAGATTAGCGACAAGACCGAATATAAGGGATCAAAGGAAATTTTATAGTTAAGGCAAGGGATAAGGTGTGAGCGTACGAGAGATTCTTCATAATTCGTTTATATGCTGATATTGAAGGGTTTACCCTATGATTTCTGATAGGGTTTCAATCGAGATAACAGGTTCTGATGAGAATCTTAGTTTCACTAAGACTCGTATATGAGAAAAGAAAGAAATAAATAAATAAATAAATAATGAGGGATTCCATTGATGATAGCTCAATGTGTCTAAAAAGATCTTAAATCTAATTGTTGCGTTCATCAACTGCTAGACAAGTTTAACGACACCAGTTAGTCATTGAATGAGTTACGAGAGATTCTATTGACAGTGGAAGTTTTAAATATGAGATTCACAGGTTAGGACAATTTATCCACACACAGGGTTTCACAAGGGTTCACATACAAATTACTATTACGTATGCACCCGTAATGATAAGTTGGTTTGCATGTTCACCCTAGTTCCATCTATCTTGTGTCAAAATGTCCCTTAGATTAAATTTTTCGAGTACAAAGCGTTGTCAAAATGATAGATTTATCAAAAGCTTAGTCAATCATCCAAATGCTGATAAACTCAGAGCTATATCAGAAAGAGTAATGTGGGATCAATTGATCTGAGGATCTACTCAAGTTGAAACACACCATGAGAATCCAATCCAGCGGATTGTAGAGGTAAGAGTGCGCATGGAACAAACATGCACATGAATTGTGACTTCAAGAGATGAAACTGGTTCATTAATGTAGGTTACCAGAAAAAGCAAGGCAACTGTTCCACCATCCGAGTCAGGTTAGAGTTCAGGTGTGCAATAGGCAAAGTGTTCTTAGTTTCGTGGTCAATCATTCCCTCGAAGAATATCAACCAAAGATGTAGAATCGTGGATCGGGAAAAATGATGACATCTCGATGTCAATGGTTTCTACAATAACGTGTGCAACGAACTGCCCTAACGCTGGGTGCCTCACGCCAGGGCCACCTGCTCGGGTTGAAAGAAAGTAGAACTAGTGGGGCCGGGGTAATGTCGTTGGTAGGTAGAGATAGGACTCGTTTTCAATAACTCAACTCCCAAGAGATATGCATCAATGTTGTATGTCGTCCCAATCATGGACTTGAGAAAGCTCACCATACCCGATAGTACCATATGTAGGCTCAAGCTAGTGTTTTGCTCATCTGTGTGGTGTAGGAAGAAGTACAGATGATTGTGATGGGAAACGCTCCTCTAGAGGCTCTGTCTCATGGCCCTCAGATAGGAGTAGATTCACGTTGTTGGCGATCCCATGAACATCGCCACTAGGGATGAAGATACAAAGAGTTTGGTGAGTTCCTCGTCAGTAGAGGGTTAAATGGATGATGTCGACATGCCTACAATTTCAATGTAAGTTTTGAATGGATGTACATAGGCATATCATGTATGAGTGTTCTTGTATGTCAGGTATGTGTGTTTGTGTTGGTGTGTGACTAATGCATTGTCTAAGGCTATAGACTAAGTCTACTCTCTAATGCAAACCTAGTTCACTATAACCATTGGCTCTAATATTAATCTGTCACACCCTTAAAATCCACATGCAGAGTTCTACTGTGAGGGGCGTGACAAACCAGGATCACAGTCATTAGTCATACTGAACGACCACTATATGAGTTTAAAAATTTTCCTGTTTGCTCGTTCATGAGAAAATGCTGTTTATACAATTTAGTTGCGGAAGCGTAACAATTCAAAACCATAATAGCTAATGTAATTAAAAGTGATTCTAAAAGTTTTATGAAATCAATGCGACTCCGAAATGCATCCTAGTCCTGATATGTGCTACCTTAGCAACCTGAGAAAACATGTAAAATCAGGTGTCAACATTAATGATGAGTGAGTTCACAGGATTTAGTTCACAAGTTTAAACATAAGTGTTTCCCCACTGGTTCAACCCTGAACCAGTGTCTCACAAGTTACCCTGATCCAACCCGACTCAGATTAATATTATGTAGTTTAGCAGTTCATGTTATATGTTTAGGTAGCTACCCTAGGTCATGTCAACAAAGTGTTCGATCCGAAGCTGACGTTGCTGACCCTGTTGTGCCAGGCCTATCACCAACCATGGCTAAAAAGTTAGGAAAATTCTACACTCGTGACCATCAACGTTCGGTCTAACTGGCGCGACCAGTTCGAGTGGGGCTTGTCGGGCCCAGTAGTACTACTAAAAATTCCCTCGCTATAATCCAATACTAACGGCATCGTAAGTGTTAAGGGGACTGACATGTGATATATGCTCCCTTGTGACCATAACCGTATAACACAACTCCAAATAGAAAGGCGTTACTGTACCGTGATGTATGCCACCCATACATCACTGTAACGCGTACATGTTTTAAATAGAAAGACGTTACTGTACCGTAATATAATCAACCCATATATCACTGTAACGTGTACATGTTTTCCCCCTGTGTTTTGTAAGCGTTTAAAGAAATAGGGGCCGTGAACTCACCTTAAGTTGCTCGGTTAGATAAGTGCAAAGGAACTAAAGGATGCAACCGCGAATCACGTCCTGTAGTTCAAAGTTAGTGTGTGAACGCACACTGACACAAAATCCTACGCGTAACTAGCACACAATACGAAACACGTAATGACAAGTTCAAAACCAGAATCATGCATGCAAAGTGTCGCTATACAAATTAGCGACCAACAACTTGTCACAAACACATGATAGCACATACAACACTTAAATACACATAAATGTAAGTTATCATGTTTCAGCTTGTACATTCATAACTGAGCTGTTTTCGGGAATTTTTATAAAATAGTTCCCACCTTCCAAAAATTGCAATCTTTTTTCAGAAGGTGTCAATTAGACTGTAGAATTTTGTATAAAATTTTCAAGTCTTGGTTCCTTACCAATTATTTATAAGAATTTATTTACTAGGCTGCAGTCAATTTTGTCGCTTTCTGACTGCAGTCCACAAGAAAAATCATTTAAAAATACTCGTTTGTCCGATTGACAAAATTCCAGTTGTATATTCCTCTGAACATCTAGGGGTATCTACTGTATCAATTTCGTGACTTAAGTCTTTTTAGTTTACAGGTTATGACAGAAAACATTGGCTGCATTTTCAGCAGAAAAATGCAGCTCTGCGCGCTTGTACAACAAACGTCCTTAAAAATAGTTTTACTTATCCGAAAAATACGAAACCAATTTTAATTGAAAGCTAACATGTAAAATTTCTGTTCTATCTTTTAAAAGTGACTAAGAGTCGTTTATGGTGTCCCAAACATCTCGTACAATTCGGCTGATTCCAGCAGCCCAGTGCTGAATTAATTCAGCAATTATTTTTAGAGAAGAATACTTAATTAAGAACGATTCTAGGCACTATAAATGAATCGCAAGCTCCGTAACATGTATGAGCAGATTGTATGTCCAAAACACATGAACCAAGTCGTGTAAACAGTGAATGATTCAACAACAACGCACTATGCATCAATCCTAACATCAAAACTCATCAATAATCATCCTACATGCATAAAACCCGTAACCCTATTACACGAACACAAGGATTTCGGACTAAACTCAGATTGCATATCATTCATATTACAAGGATTCGAGCATATGACAACTTTTACACAACTCCTAATCATCACAATGCAAAAATCATGCGAAACATGTAAACCCTAGTGCATATAACATCATCTAGACGTAAAGTTTAGGCATACCGAGAAGCACACGTGTACGGGATGATCAAGGGAGACTCAGGGCTGCACAAAATCGAGGTGGAGGGCTGCCTTGCGCGAACGACAGGGGGGGTTTGCTGCCGTCGCACACAAGAGAGGGGAGAGGGAGCTAGGGTTTGCAAATTCTTTTTTTTTTTGAACCTCCATGCATACATACGTATACATAACTAAGGGGCCAAGGGAGGGGGCGGTTTGGGCTAGTTTTTGGGCCGAGAGGGAGAGGGTGACGGGTTGGGTTTGGTCCGCAAGGGTGTGGGTGGCGGGTTGGGTTTGTTTGGTTACGAAATCGAATCGTTTCACAAGCTCGGTTCGGTTCGGCTATTTTTTTAAATCGTTAAATAACTACATATATTACAACTCAACAATCTATTCGCGACACGAAGTTTATAACTATTAAATCATGTAATCGGAGCGTGATACGATAAATCCACAAACGTCTAATAATACATAGCACGTAATTCAGATACGACTCGCTAAAATTCTCAAACATCGTGTATTCTCGGAATACTAAAGTTAGCGTAATTATGGCGTGCGCGTAATTAATTCTCTGAATTAAATTAGCGTAGGAATAAATAACGATAAAGTTGCGCGTTTAAAATACCTGAAAAACCGGGTTGTCATATTATCCCCATGTTGAAAGAATTTTCGTCCCAAAAGTTGAGTAAACGCGGTTAAGCATGCAAACGCACGAAAGTTCAGTTTGTTAGAATGGTACATGAAAATCCCAGGCTGTCACAATGAGAATGGAAGTTGAATGTACGTATATATATATCACGTGTTTTACGTAACGATCCGAAAGTTAAATTCGTCAAAGGTGTCATAAAAGTGTCATCAAAATAATACATTAAATATATATATTTTGGCGAAAAGTGTAAAAGATATATATTTTTCGTTAGATAAATATACCTTGCCGAAAAGAATGGTACGTATATATTCGACGAAAAAGTATAATATATATAAATATATATATATATATATATATAATATATGATTTGGTCGAATGTATAATAGGTATCTATGTTTGTCGAAAGATATAATCGATACGTATATTTAGTTTGTTGAAAGTGTCGAAAGCATAATAAATATATTTTTGTCGAAAGTATAACAAACATATTTTGTCGAAAGTATAATAATTATGATTTGTCGAAAGTATAATAACTATGTTTTGTCGAAAGTATAATAAACATATTTTGTCGAAAGTATAATAACTATGTTTTGTCGAAAGTATAATAAACATGTTTTGTCGAAAGTATAATAATGATATGTATACTTTGTCGATAGTCGTAATAGGTAGTTAGATATATTTTGACGAAAAACAGGCAGAGTTTCCCCTGTTTTAGGACGATCCCGACAACACCAAGTGTCGATTAAATGTTTTCCAAAACTCAACAATAGACGAACCAATATGAATATATGTTTACCTATTCTATTTATCTTTACAAACTATATAAAGTTCGGTTACGCGATTAAAACAATAAATAAATATGAAACAATATAATTAATATATATGACATTATACCGGGTCGGGTGTTGACTGAGTTTGACCCGAATTTGAAGCCGAGCACGAATCTGACTGGTTTGACTGTTTGACTGAACCGAAGCTGACCCGAAGCTGACCCGAACTCTGATCAAATCTGACCGGGTCTGACCCGGACCCGCGAAGCCGAAGTTGAACCACGAACTGAACAAAGAGGAGCCGTCTAAAAATCAAAACTTAACCAATAATTCGAAAAACGAGTTAACCTGAATCAGGGCAGGAACCAAGCAAAATCTGAAACGAATGAACTAGAACCCATACATGAACCGAGACTTGAATCGACGTGAATCAACCTGACCGAAACTTGAACCTGACCGGAACACCCTGTTGTCGACGCCACTGCCATCGTCACCACCCTGCCATTGCCGTCGCTGTTGCTGTTGCCGCGAGGTGGAAGCGGTATGGTTGTTGTTGTCGTGCGCCGCCACCAACTGGTGGTGGCCGGCGATTTGTTTAGCGGGAGGGAGAGACGCGCGAGAACAGGGAGGTGGTGGCCGGATTTGATGTGGTATGGCGTGGCTGGAGAGGAGTAGCCGGAACCGGGCACCACTGGCTTTGCCGGTGGTCTTCGTAGGCGGAGAAACGGGGGAGTAAGAAGGGGTGTGGGGTTTACGGGAGAAGGAGAAGGAGAGATGTAGGTGGTGCGTGGCCGGAGGAGGCGACTGGGATTGTGGGTGTTGCTAGAAAACGACGCCTGTGACCAGAATCCGGCGACCGGAATCTAGAGAGAAGGGGGTGGCGGCTGGTATGTGTGAGTGTGGAGTGTGTGAGTTAGTATATACATATTAGGGTTTCAGATAGGTTTGGTAGGTTGGGCCTAAAGCCCATTTGTTCGGTTCTTATGTTTTAAGGCGGCCCAATTACGTTTTGAAACCCGTCTACGAACCCAAACAACTTGAAACGTAGTAGAATATCATCATCATCATCATTATTATTATTATTATTATTAATTATTATTATTATTAAATAAAATATTAAAATACGAGGCGTTACAGTGTGCCCCTCACATGATGGGTATTGATAAATCCTACTTTCAACTTCATTATTTCCTCTTCATCATCTAAGCATCCAGAAACCCTAATTCGAACCTATACACAAACAAACCAAAAAATTCAAATGTATATCTGATTTTCAAGATAACATACATACAATTACCTTCTCATCACAAATATCTTCAAAATTCAACCCCAAAACCAACTTAAACATCATCTATCCCATATGCAGGTCCATTAACCCTGACTAGAAACTATCAGTATCTGTTAAACATAACATCAAAACTTTAAAACAGAAACAAAAATAAGGTGAAATTCATACACCAGCTTCCAGCGAGCTTGTTTCGGTGAAGTAAACTTCCGAACGGTTTTATAAACCTTCATTACTGAACAATATCCAGAACCTTCTCCTATATCCATGACATATCCGTCCACTTCCTCCACTTCATCCTCCTTCTTCTTCTCTGATTCCCTAGGATTTACATTACTCCTCGCCACCAAGTGGCAACGGTGGAGGAAATTGATCGAGCTCTACAAGAAGAGGTTAACAATAAGGGAGTTAAATTCAATTGACAAGATAAGCAGTTTGTGGTGAATTTAGTGATTAGTGAGTTTGACGGTTGCGGTGGTGGCTGGCTCGATTGGTGGGGTAGTGCGATGGTGATGAATTTAGGGTTGGGATGCTCCAATGAAGATGAAAAAAGATGGATTTGGGTTTTTGGATGCTCAATTAATGAAAATGAAGGTGGGATTCATCCAGATTTTCTCTTTGGTTAAAGGGTTTAAAAGGGGGTGGTGAATTGGCATAAATACCCATCATGTTAGGGGCACATAACCATTTTTTAACCAAGTAAATGGATGAGGTTAGTGATGGGGGCCCAAAGGGTTAGAAAACATGACGTTGAGGGCTTAGATGTCAAAAGATTCTTTTTTGGGGTGATAGGGTTAAAGTGAAATAACCACAGGGGCCAAAATGGTAATTTACTCTTATTATTTTTTTGATGTGTTTTCACTTTAATCATTGGGTTTATTGTTAAATACCATTATTAGGTTGGTTTTGAAATGATCTGTGGCATATCTCATAAACAATGGTTTATGATGAACACCCTACAATCTAACGCTTTAATTGAAATAGGTATGCATGCTGATTTATGTGTTACCTGCATTGAAAGCTTATGTTTGTTTATTGAAATTTTGCATTTGCAGTCATATGTGGTTTGGCATTTTTCACCTTTAGTCCCTAACTTTCTAAAATTACCTCTATAGTCCTCAACTTTTCAATTTTCGTTCCCGGATAGTCCCTGGAGCGGATGAGGGTTAGTTTTTTTTATGTTAAGTGGATGTGAAATTACAAAAGTACCCTTACTATTAAAATATAACAATTAAAATATTAAAGCCATACATGTGGGGCCCACCTATCCACCCACCCACCGCCACCTCTTCTACCATTTTCATAGTTTCTTCTTGTCTGCAACTTCCCCACCACCACAAGAACTCCACACCACCACCATAACATCTCCATCCTTACCCGATCCAATGTCTGAACGCAACAATCATTTACCAACTAATCTTACCTACAAGCTCATTGTGTTGCAGAATCTAAATATATATTTAAACAGTTACTAACTTTTTTTAATTCCAAAATCAATCCAAGAACATGAACCCTAACCAGTCAATCATCAAATTTAACACTGTTGTGATATCAGATTATAAGAATATTAAAGGGCTTCTGATCTACGATGAATGAAGTAAAAAATGCATCATAAACATACCTCAGAACACGATGAATGAAGGAGAATAAGAAGACGGTCTGAAATCCAAGTTTCCGGCGATAAATTCTGGGAAGTGCAAGCAATCAGAAAAATAGAACTGAGTGCAAGCACTTGTGCGAAAAGGACTAGGATTGATGTCTGACATCTTATTATAATACTAATCCTAGGATTTGGGCGTTAAACATCGATTGATTGTGGTTTTTTAGTTACAAGGTGATATTCGTTTGCCTTAATCGCTAATTAAGAATGAAAGTGCAGGGGTGGAGATGTTATGGTGGTGGTGTGGAGTTCTTGTTGTGGTGGTAGAAGTTGCAGACAAGAATCAAGAATGAAAGTGTGAAAAAGGAAGAAGAAGTAGGGGTGGGCCCCACATGTATGGCTAGCCTTTAGTATGTTAATTGTTCTATTTTAATAGTAAGGGTATTTCTGTAATTTCACATTCAATTAACACCAAAAAGTAACCTCCATCTGCACTAGGGACTATGCGGGAACGAAAATTGAAAAGTTGAGGACTATAGAGGTAATTTTAGAAAGTTAGGACTAAAGGTGAAAAAATACCAAACCATAGGGACTATCCGGGCATTTAACTCTAACGTAAAACAAAATAAGTATTAAACTAAAAACACAATGGAAAGTAAACTCAAAACACAACTGAAAGTAGATAAAAAACAAAATGGACAACAGACTAAAAGACCTTGGACAACAGAACAAAAACGCAATGAACTACAAAATAAACATAATGGATAGCAGACTAAATACAATGACTAAAACCTATAACATAGTGCATATAAAACCCACTCAGTTGAAAAAAAAACAATAATTGAAACCGTTAATACAATGTATAGAAAACTCAAATATAACGTCTTTATTGTGTCACACACTGTGTTATAGGTGCTGGTAATAAAAACACAATTGACAGAACCCTAAATAACATTGTGTTGTACGTTCTGACAATAACACAATGTATAGGTACCCTAGTAAAAAACATAATGACCAAAACTCAATTGAAAAACACAACCAAAACCTTTAACACAATGCATAGAAACCCTAATAAAAAAGTGTAATTTTTATTTTATTTTTATATAGCAATATCATATTGATATTAAAGATAAATATACACTCATTATTATGGTGATTTTTTTAAGAAAATATTATATAAAAAGGTTATGGACGTTTAAAATGATGGAGGAATTGACATATGTCTTGCATGTAGAGAGATAAAATCAACAAATGTAAAATATTCCTTTTGTGTCATTTTACTAATTTTTTTCTTCAAAACTTATCTGAACTCTTCAAATCTAATATCAATGAATTAGAATCATTTTCTCTCTTCTTATTTGTTTTTCATTGTTTATTTGGTCCTAACATTGTACATATGTTTGTAACTACAAAACTATATAGAAGTGGTCCTTGTCACAAACATCGTGATGTAGGGATCTTGACAAACTTGTTTCAAAGGTTGGTGAAGAACTCAGATAGTTGGACCATGGGTTAAGTTTTTCTTTATTTCATTTTTACAATTCTGTAAAATATTTATATAGGTATATATTTGTAACCCTTAGAAGTCATTTTTTTAATATACTAAGTTACAATTATACAGGTTGATAAATTAATGTTATATAATTAGTATAAAAAGTTATGTTTCAAATACTCGTTTATTATACAAACAGATTTTATTTTACCATTCTTACCATATATCCAATAACATTTTTAGAAATCACTCACAAAACAAGTATAATCATTTTTCTTTATTTTTTAATATTTTAGCAAACATAATTTTGAACTTGGTAAACAAACTACATAAAAAATATAGTTTTATCTAAAAAACGAATAATTAGTTTCATATTAAATTCATTTGGTTGATGATATTATAACTATCTTTAATCAAAGAATAAGTATCCATAAGTAAATGAATAGAAAATCGTCGTATAAAAAAGTAGGCGAGAGATACGGAAAAATCAAAAAGTAAATACTTCCAATGAATAATGCGTGTCCCCGTTATTTTGTTATTTATATAGCATAGATATAAACATAAATATAAATTTTGTTATAGTATAGATATAGAGGGGAAGGATATGGGGTACGGGCGGGGGTTTGGGCTTGGGTTGGGTAGAAATGCCGGCTTCACCATCCCGGGTGGGCTTGAGATTTAGCGTGGCCCCTTGGACGGGGATTTAGGCCTGGCGTTGGGCGGGGCTAGCGGGCCAAGGTGGCAGTTCCTTGGTTGACCGAGGTTTGAAATTTAAATAATAACCGTTTGGCTTGGCCAAACGGCTGTCCCAAGCGTTTATAAAACCCCACCGTCTGCCCTCATCACTACTCCACACCGCCAACCATCTTCGCCATCTACACCCAACTCAACAAACCATGGCTTCTTGGATAACGAGGAAGAGCTAGCGCTTGTAACGAGCGTCGTGGACGCTATGAAGGCCCGCCAACCCGGCGAGACAAAATACTGGCCGAAAGCTTTCGCGAACTACCGGCACAACGTAGGGAACGAGCGACACAACCTTAACGCGTGCCAACACAAGTGGCGCGAGCTACGACCGAAGTTAGACCGATTTAAAGCGTACTACGATAGCGTGCCAGCCGGGGAAATAAGTCACGACGACCGGGTGGCGTGGCCAACATCGAGTTCTGGGACAAGGAGCGGAAGCTGTTCGACAAGTTGGCCCTCTTCGAAATATATCTTACACTCTAGGGTTTTTTTTACGCTAGTAGGATTGTGTAATTTACGAAGTTTTAATATTATTATTAGGTTTGTTATAATTTGTTGTTTTTAATTTAATTAAAAAAATAGAAAAAAATAAAAAAAATCCACGTGGCCTAGCTACGTCGCACCATACCCTTCGATAGTCCACATGACTGGCGGTGCCCCTCCAATTCCACTTGTCGGCCCATGCTCCAACCCCCGCCCCACCATACCCCACGGTCTAAAAAGTGGATTTTGCCTAAGTAGCCTAAGAAGAATTGTGGTGATGACATGTGGTACCCCTTATAAGTAGGATGGATGAGTATTCTGGTCTTAAAACACAAACTTCCACCCATTTATTTTTTCAAAATACAATACAAAAAATCAAGTACAAAAAACTCAAGCACAAAAAAAAATCCAACACAAAAAATATAGCACAAAAAAATCAAGTACAAAAATTAAACACAAAAAATCCAACACAAAAATAAAATTAGTACAAAAAATCTAGAAAAAAATGTTATACAACATAGAAATGTAAGCCATTTTTTGGGTTTTTTTGAAATCACATATTTTATATAGAAATATGGTGGTTAAATTAAAGATCAAAAGATGCTCAATTTTATGGTGTAATTTTTTTTAAAAAATAATCTCGTATGAAAAAGTTATGCACGTTTAAAAAACGAGGGGAATATGCATGTGTCTTCATGTGGAGAGAGAAAATCAACAAATAATGCCCTAAAAAAATAAAATCATTACACCCATCTTTTTTCCTACACTTTGATCTTAACCATTGATTTGAAAAATGAAAGGTCAACATTACTTCTTATCCTTCTTAGGCAAAATCAATATTTTATTTGACCTTACCCCTAGATATAGATTCTAAATATTTATATATCTATTGGATTGTAAATACTTTTTATATGTTTAAATATTTGCAATTCCTTTGTAAATAAATCATTAAACTTTTATTAATTTTAATTGCGCTCTTAATTTATAAACTTTATTTTTTATAAATTAATTAATTTAATACAAAAATAATGAATATGTTACAAGAATTTATATTGTAAACTTTTTATGAATTTAAAACATTTAAATTTCTGCTATTACTTATTAGTAGTTGATAATATATTATAAAAAATAAATAGTTTATTATAATAAATAACTTAGTTATAAAAAAATATAGAAGTCGATGATAATAATGTTGAAACGAAGGACGTTTGTGAGGTACAATTAGAGCTGGCAATAAAAACCTATTTGGGTATTTTGGGTTATTTTGAATCATTTTAAAATGAGGATGGGTCAGGATGGATTGGGAAATAATTAAGGATGGGTTGTAAGATAACTATTAAAAATAATTTGTGGGTTAGGATAGGTATTAAGATAAGTAAATAGATAATTCTAACAGAAGCATCGTCAGATTCTTAATCTTATTCAAGTGTTCGTAGATGTAAACAAAAAATCAAAAAAAAAACTAAAAATTACGAAAAAAATCAGAATAATTTTAAAAAAAAGTCAATAAAATTCTTAAAAACATACAAAAAAAGTCAAAAAAATGTAAATAAAAAATTCAGAAAAATCAAAAAAATTCAAGAAAAATCCAAAAACTCAAAAAAGTTGTAAAAGTAAAAAAAAATTCTAAAAAATAAAAAAAATATGAAAATTCAAAAAGTTCAAAAAAAATTCAAAAAAGTTCAAAAAAATAAAAAATCAAAAATAAAAAAATTCTAAAAATAAAAACTGTAAAAAATAAAAAAATTAAAATATTCAAAAAATTGAAAAAAATTCTAAAAAAATCAAATTATTCTAAAAATCAAAAAAATTATAAAAATTCAACAAAACAATTCAAAAAAAATCCTAAATTTCATAAAATTAAAAAAAAATTCTAAAAATAAAAAACCGTAAGAATATAAAAAAAATTCAAAAAAATCCAAAAAACTAAAAAAATTTAAAAAAACAAACTTTTTCTAAAAATCACAAAAACTATAAAAAATTTAAAAAAAAAACAAAAAAATAAAAAAAATGTAAAAAAATTCAAAAAAATATAAAAATTCAATAAAATTCCAAAAAGTAACTTTTGATTTTTAGATTTTTTTCATTAATTTTAAAAATTTTTAGAATATTTTTTGATTTTTTTTGAATATTTTAGAATTTTTTTTATCTGTTTCTGAATTTTAGAATTTTTTTTGGATTTTTGGATTTGGATTTTTTAATTTTTGGATTTTTTGTATTTTTTATGAATTTTTTTATTTTTAGATTTTTTAGAATTTTTTTGATTTTGTTATTTTTTTATTTTTTAATTTTTTGATTTTTTATAATTCTTTTGATTTTTTGAGTTTTTTATATTTTTATATTTTTTATTTTTAGAATTTTTTGGAGTTTTTTATAAATTTTTTTATTTTTAGAATTTTTTTTTGAATATTTACCGAAACTCCTCTTAAACCTTTGATAAATCCATCTTTACCCAAACCCATCATAACCCATACCCATTATAACCTTTTTCTTAAAAAAACTCATGCTAACCCAAACTCATTCTAACCTATACACATTCTAACCCATGACCCAAACCTACCCAACCCATCACTTTTGCCACCCCTAGATACAATACATTGTAGAGAAATCAAGTGTTTTTAAAGGATGGATGTTGTGTTAATGTGCAATTTACTGTGCGGACCTCATTCGCATCCATCATCTGAACTAATACAAACTAGGTTTTTTCACATCATGCTTTACGGCGAAACAAAGCAAATGATAGTGTAGAACAAACGTTATTTGAAAATAAAGCATGTTGTTTAGAACACCAACTGTCAGAATCGATTAAGTTTATCATTGTACCTACCAAACTAATACTCCATTTTGAATACAAATTCATTTTTAACATAGGAAAAAAATTAAACACAACTACGTACTTAAGTTTTAGAAAAAAATTATCGAATGTAAGTTATTAAAGAAATATTAAATTAACTAATAAAATAAATATAATTTAAAAAAAGGAATAATAATTATTAAAAAAACTAAATAATAAAGAAAATATGACTTTTAAAATGAAAAAAAAAGTAAAAACTATGCTAAAACGTAAAAGTGAATATAATAATAAACTATTATAATATTAAATAATAAAATATTAAAAAGATATATTATTATAAATTTAAAATAACTATTCATGGTCATTCGTTATTGCGGCGGAAATTCGATTTCGATCGGTATTAGTTCGGTTTGTTATGGTACCAACACTCAGTATAGCAACCAAAGAAAAACCAAAAAAATATATCGTGATATGGACAAAAAGTATATCAACACATGTTTATAAAAACGAATATCAGTATCGAATCCAACATTTAAAAATAACTATAGATATTAGAAAAGATTTAAAAGTTAAAATCATGAAAAAAGTTTAAACTTTGTTAAGAGGAGAAATAAAAAAAAAACATTAGAAACTTAGATAATAACGAAAACCAAAGTAAAAATATTTAACCAAAATAATTAATATAAATACTTTCATTGGTTGAACTCATTTGATTAGGGTGGATACAAACCACTAAACCAACTCATTTTTTGGGATGTACATTAAATTTTATTTTGTATAATATGAAAACAAATAGTCAGGTTAAAAAAAATAAATCAACCACCTAGCTAGCTAGTTGCCATGTAATCCATTTTTTTATATATTTAAAGCTTGGCCAATGTACTGTTCATATATCTAATATATATATATATATATGAAAACAAATAGACAGGTTTAAAAAAATAAATCAACCTCACAGGTAGCTAGTTGCCATGTAATCTATTTTTGTTATCTTTAAATCTTGGCCAATGTACTGTTCATGAGGCTCACCAATAATATATGAATATGAATATATATGAATATGATATATATATATGAAAACAAATAGTCAGGTTTAAAAAAATAAATCAACCTCACAGCTAACTAGTTGTCATGTAATCAATTTTTTTTATATTTAAATCTTGGCCAATGTACTGTTCATGGAGGCTCACCAATAATATATGAATATATAAATATATATATATATATATATATATATATATATATATTATATTATATAATAAAATATACACACATTTTTCATACACAGTTGGTATCAATATAAATCTAAATAGAGATATGAGAACCTAAAATCAAAATTCAAATTTCTTGTGTCTGTGTTGTAGGGCTGTACAACTCCAACTCCTAGATCAAAAGCCTAAATTTTGAACCAACCTGTAGATTTAAGGGTGTGAATTTCTGACACGACTCGAAAACCAACTACACGAAATTCGTGGGTTTAGGTTTCGTCTAAACGGGTTCGGGTCAGTTTCGGGTTGAACACGCGACCCCGTTCAGGTTAACGGGTCAGGTTCAGGTCAACCTGGTCGGGTTGGCGGGTTGACCCGTTTAAAACATTTATACTATATTATATTTTTACAATATATTTTATGTCATAAATTAAATGGGACGTGTATTTTATGCCATGATTATAACTTCAAAGGAGAAATTAACATAGATTTTATAATTTAAATATGATATTATTATATACATTTGTGTTTTTTAAGTAATTTTTAATTTTAATATATTAGTTTTAGAAAAAAAAATTAAAAAACTCGGGTTAAACGGGTCGTGTTCGGGTCAACCCACGAAACTTCGGGTCGTGTTGGGTTCATATATATGATATGATTTTCGGGTTCGGGTTCGTGTAAAATTTTCGGGTTAGGGTCGGGTTGAACCCGTCAACCCGTGAACACGACCCGTTTAGCACCCCTACGTAGATTAGAAAGCAATCATCACTAAAACTTACAAATCAAACCTTAGGAAACCCAAAAAATTAAAGTTTTAATAATTATGGTCACAAAAATGTGGTGGCACAGAGTTGCGATTGAGATTTGCGAGTTGTGTGATCGTGGTCCAACGATTTGTGTCAATCTATGGTTTTCAAAGTTGTGGTTGTAGGGTTAATGTTTGTTTATTTATTAGTATTAGTAATATATTAATTACAAACATCAAAAACTTATTAAAATGCTAGGAAGAGCGATTAAGAATGTGACCCGTTACACAAAGGTTAATATAATGTGTTGGTAATTCTAGTTTAATACTTAGACCATGTGTAGTCATAAAGCCTCTTAGGGGGCGTTATGCGACAAGTGACGAAAGAAGAAAGGGGCTTTGGGGCTTTATATCACAAGAGAGTGTAGTGGAGTTATATATGTATGGGGCTTTATATATATGTATGTATATATATACATGTGTGAGAGTGGGGAAGAAAGGGCCACGCTGTTATGCAAGAAGACGACAAAATCAACCTATAGCGCCCGCCGTAGCATGGGGCACTAAGCATGTTTTGGCCATGAGATGCCGCCCCACTATGGGTGGCCTCAATTGTAAAGCGTGTCACATACTTGTTCAATACCCGCTAGGATTTTCAAGCTCATTTATTTTACTTACCATTCTAATTTTTGGATAATGTATGATATATTACAACATCTCATCATTAACATAAAATGTCTGAAATATCCAAAATATGAAAATATTACCTCAAAGATATGGAATAAAACAGAAGTAATAACAACAAATACACATTCTAAAAGGAAAGTTCATTTCCACATGATAAAGCAACTAGAATAAACATTACTAGAAAGGATCTAGGAAAAGTAAAAATAAAAGTAATTTTTTGGGTATCTTGGTAATATGGTTAAAGTAATCATTCTAGGTGTCACCTAATACCATTAATATACTGTATCCGACCTCGCTGTTTCTTTTTTTACAATCATTTTGGGTATTGAGGTCGAGTGAGGGCTAATTAGCCATCCTTAGCCAGTTATTTAAGAAAGTTAAAAAAAATAATATTTTTAACTAAAATTATACGTATATAATCCTCAACTAAATGTGATTTTGAACCTAAATTTCATGTCCTTACTCTTTTCTTTAACTTGAACACTTTTTGTTACTTTTGATGTTGAACTAGTTAATTTTCCTCCGCGCTTCGCGGCGGGAATTACGTCGTTATTTGTTCGGTTCGTTACGCTACCGGCACTTGCTATAGTTATCAAATTAGAAAATCTTACATCGGTCAAAAACAATAAAAACGAATATAATGTTGTTTAGTTGATATCGGTTCGGTTGGTTTGCGTTCTATTTTTTTTCAACATTGCGATGTAAATTTTATTGCAAACGAATATTGTTCGACTACTGTACCAAATCTAACTGAAACTAATTGAACAACATCTGTATTGTTACCGATTTTATTTTATTGTTTTTTTTCGATAAACTCACACCATATCGCTACCATACCGTGTCAAACCGAATATCATCAGTCTCATATCGCTACCATAGTGAACCGAAACGAAACCAAACGAACAACATTGGTTCGGTACCAATTATTTTTTAGTGTATTTTTTATGGTTTCTGGTTTTGAAATTATTTATTTATACAACTTCGTATGTGACGATAAATTTTAACGGTATATCTGTCGTGACAATCTCAACCAATCGATACCGTTCGAACAACATCACTGTCACTCTACTGTATTCGTTTTTATTGTTTTCAGCTGATGTAAAACACGTGTTGTTTCTATACCTAGTGCATATATTGTACCGTTGTTGTAACGAACCGTACCAGCAGAATATTAAAAAAATAAACAAACATAGACGGGGATTTGTATATATTTTTTAAAACTAACGGACGTAATTTCATTATTGTACGTTACTGTAAACGTACGGTATCGATACCGATCCAATGCCCACGAAATGTTAAAAAAATTTAAGATGATGCGGATTTTAATTTTATTTTTTAAATTTATTGAACACAAGTTATTACTAAAATATCAAATTTAATAATAAACGAAATACTGTTAAAAAAATAAAAAAACAAACACTTAACGTTATTAGTTATTTTTTATTACTAAAACTCAAAATTAACATATAAAATATTTCTAAAAATTAAAATATTTAAAAAGTAGAAACACTATTCATGGTAACTTTGAATTCTTATGTAAAACAATATGTTGAAAAGAATACGTGTTTTATATCAATCGAAAACCATAAAAAGAATATTGGTTTCGATACTACCGTATGGTTGTTCGATTGAAATCATACTCGTATGGTTTATGATAAAAAAATAGTGTTTTTTTCTTTTAAATATTCTTATCGGCACTTTACAATAAAATAATAAATTCAAGTTAATTCAAGTTACAATAAAATCAAAATAAATTTTTAAAAATAACATATTTTATTAAAAAAACTGTATTTATACTGTTTAGTTCGATTTAATATATATTTAGATAAATTGTTCTTTTAATAATGGATTAATAAATAAATAAATTACTATTCGTTGTAAAAAAATCAAGTTAAATAAATCAAAATAAATATAAAATAATATTATTAAAACTATTTACTGTTCATCAAGAGTTCATAATAATAAAATATAATAATAATATAATATATAGGATTAAATTTACTATATTTTGTGATGAAAGTATAATCCATCCAATGATTAAAAGTATATCTTTCTGGTGAATGGAGTATCTAATAACAGACATTGCTCTTGATTAGGACATATACTCTTGTTCACCACCCAGCCTACCAAATGTGTACTTCTTTCCTTATTTCTATGATGTTCAGGCCCTAGCATGCTATCCCTTTTTCCTTTTGCAAGATCTTGATAAATACTAACGACTCCACCATCACTAACTTGGCACACTCCTCTCCTTAATGTGCTATATATAGCCCTAAGAACCTTGCTAATACTCTATATGTAATTTTCATTCTGTTAAAATGGCAAGACTAAATAGAAACTCCTTGTGTTGTATTTTCAACATGTTCCTAACTATTGAAGTGTTGCAAGTGAGTGAAGCAAGGAAAATAGGTGAAAACTTTAGGTGTACCGCGAATTATCAAGAGAAGGCGATGGAAGAACATGGCTCTACAAACCCTAGCCAAGCACCACCACATTATGGTGTGGATGCTTTTCGACCCACTACACCTGGTCACAGTCCTGGAGCCGGCCATTCCGTTCAAAATTAAAGATTTTGTACTAGTTAAGGTAGCAAGGTGCCCGGAGATTTACTTCAGAGACTTTTTACTCTTGATGTTGTAATCTTTTCTCTTCTGAAAAGATCAGGAACTTAAACTAAATTTGATGAGGCTAAGTTTTTTTATCCTCCATTTTATAAACCATTAACTGTCAAATTGGTTGCCCATCACATTTTTACTTTTCAATTAGCTCGTGCTCCTTTTGTTTTTACCTAGTGTATTGTTGATGGTCCAACTACTTTATAGTGTAATATGCAATTTAATTTAAGCTTCTTATATTTTTGTAAGTAGTAATTCATCAGGATTCTATCCTTGCACTCAAGATGATCATATAATTATCATGAGTAGAATCTTATCCCTCCAAAAATATATAATCAACCCATTAGTATTTACAAATAAAATAAATGATGTACACGGGCCACTAGGTGTCCCCCACCTACCGGTCCCACGACCACAATGAGAAGGTACATCAAATGTCTTAGAGTAAATTGAGCGGTCCTGGGGTTTGATCCCTAGTCTTCCACAACAAATCCTCACCTCCTTATCACTGAACTTAATGTACAAACGGTTAGAGCTACTCCGATATAATGTCCATGAACAAGCCATGTCACACCTGCCCGGATTTTGTCCCACAAATGTGCACGGATGCACCACTTACCCTCTCTAGCCTCCTCTCTCTCCTCTGTTTATGGCTATCTGTGGCCATGGATTTAGTCCTCTCCGATACATCGTCTCCACGGGGCCACAAATTTTTCACAAACAAGCCATTGGAGACGCCCTTAAAGTTCGAAGGAACATCTGCTATAATACATCACGAACAACAGTTGGATACGACAACATATATGATATCAACATATCTACAAAGATGGTTGTCTATTTCCACATATAGGGCCGGCCCGTTAGGGTTATTGGGCTAGGCGACGGCTTAGGGCCTCCAAAATTAGAAAATTATCTATATTTATAAAAAAAAGAATATTACAGTTACAGTGATATTTCTTTAGATTAATACAAGTGTAGTCTGGTGGAAAGAACAAGTTTTGGTTTTTGTGAAGGGTTAGGTTCGAATCACACCTTCTACCATTTTAAAAAGTATTAAAACCTTATTCACCCTTTTAGTAAAGGGTTATAAATGCATCTTTTTTAATCACATCTCCTAATTTAATAAGCTAAAAAATTTTGTCCACACAATTTTTAACATGGTATGTTCATGTAAAATTTTATTTAAAAAAATCGTTTCTAACTAATAACAACAGTATACTCAAAATAAGTAACATGTTTTAGTTTCTTTCACACATGATATAATTTGTTATTTGATAGGTTAAACTCTTTTGACCAACTTAGATTTGATTTGTGTATTCGATACCCAACATTATTTGATTAGGGAAATCATCTAGTTTATATAATGGTTAAGTGCTTTATAAGGTTCTTCCTAATATATTTCATGTCGATACAAACCGAAATTACAAACCTAAAAAAATAAAAAAGGCCTCAAATTTTTAATTCGATTTGGGCCTCTAAAATTTTAGGACCGCCCTGTCCACATAAATGACTTTGATTGAACTTTTTTAAAAACACAATTGAAATCAGCATGTGCAACTTAACCTTTTGGTGCATACGAAAAGGATAGAAGAAATATGATGCCATTATGTGCTTCTTTAATGTGCAAACATGAAGTAACCCTAGAGGTCCTACCATGCAGAAACCGTACTTAAACATGCAATAGAACATATTGCCCAAAAACTCTATATGTCCAGTCGCATAATTGTAGGAGATTGATGATATGTCCATTGTTCAACTCGATCATCATTGCGAGGGCCGAACAAAATCAAAAATCAAGATCTCAGCATTCAAAAGGTGAATTTATGTAGTTTCCAACCAATACACGTATTTGCTTGGTTTTTTTTTATTATTTATAAATATGGATGATTTTATTGGTTTTTTTTATCATTTATAAACTAGTAGTACGACCCGTGTGAACACACGGGTAGTTTTAATAACGATCGCAATCAAATACTAAAAAACAAATTATAATATATCATTTAAGTTGTTGGTGTTTAGTTATCTATCTTTATAAAACAATGTTAAAGACATTATGATTCACTATATAAATGTGAATTTGTGTAGTTTCCAACCAATACACGTATTTGCTTGGTTTTTTTTAATTATTTATAAATAGGATGATTTTATTGGTTTTTATTATTATTTATAAACTAGTAGTAAGACCCGTGTGAACACACGGGTAGTTTTAATAACGATCGCAATCAAATACTAAAAAACAAATTATAATATATCATTTATATTGTTTGTGTTTAGTTATCTTTCTTTATAAAACAATGTTAAAAACAGTATGATTCACTATATAAAGGTGAATTTATGTAGTTTCCAACCAATACATGTATTTGCTTGGTTTTTTTTATTATTTATAAATACGGATGATTTTGTTGGTTTTTTTTTATTATTTATAAATATGGATGATTTTATAAATATTTATTTGTTTAAAATAACTAAAAAACACAAGATGGTTAGAATGTTTACGTTGTAATATATAATCTAGTTCATTTACATGCAAATTTGATGCATATGTAGCAGCTGTTTGATTCATAGGACTTTTTATGAAAAACTTCGGATACTACCTATTAGCATATTGGTCATCATAAGAAGAATTGAACTCAGAAAGAACCAGCGAAGCTATACTCTAAACTATATTGGAATACATGCAGCCAGGGCCGACCCTGAGAAATCGTGTACCATGTTCGAACTCAAAAAAAAACATGCCCTTAGGCCTTAACGAAATTGGGTATTGAGTTCACTAAAAGTCTAAATCTAATGCCGATGAGCTAATAACTAATTTAAACCATAAGATAAGAATAGCTTTTTAAGTGGGCCTATGTTAATGTTTGTACCGGTATACCCTATTAAAAAAATATTTTACATATACATATCATGTTTTTTCATAAAATAACGTGCCCTTCGAAATATCGGGCCTTGACAGGTGGTCCTCCCCACCCACCCCAGGGCCGGCTTGAGCCCGTCATAGGTTAATCGTGCGACAACCCGAACTTTCTTTTCACATTCCAGTTACGATGTAATCTTGTGAAGTTAATGAATGTGAATAGTTATATTCTAATGTCTATATATATTAGATGAGTATATTTGGGCTTTTACTTCAAAATAAAGGGAGTCTTGGATATCGTTCAAGACTAACCGACACTACAGCAAATATACATATGTGTGCAATTAATATTAGCCGCACACTCCTATACTGCCATTTTAATATGAACTGCACACTTTACATCGCACACCCTTAATTAATCAAAGACAATGGTGGCCGCACACCATTGTGCACCTCACCTCGCACATCCGCACACTCTTATTTGATAGAGGTCACACACCTATTAATTCAGAGCCCACAATTAACCCTAATAGAATCGCACACTCTTACTCATGTGTGTGTGCGAAATCTTTTGAGGTGTATAAATAGGCACATGTTGCCAAAACCCTAGAAAACTTTTCCCAATCATTTACGGCAGCCCTTCTCTTCTCTTTAACATTCTCTCTTTTTCATCAAACATTCCCTTCTAGTCTCTGCAAAATTCCTTCTAGTATTCCTGAAGATCCAAGGCAGCTTTCCACCTTTAAAACTTCTATCTTTTGAAGATCTCTTCTATTTTACACTTTATTTCTATTATCTTTTCCAGGTTAGTATATTTTTCTTTTAAGTGTTTTTATGTTTGTGTTCTTCATCCATTTTGAGTAGTGATTGATCTTAGTGAAATGTTAGATCTTGATAAAATACTAGTTGGTATGAAAGATGATTCTTGCTTAGGTAAGCATGATAAAAGTTTTATATTATGCTCATGAATGGATTTAATGCTTGATGATGATATGCTTAATGGATTAAACAAACATATAGGGCCATGCTAGAATCAAAGTGCATATTGTTTATTTGGAGAATCTAGATTATTGTACAGAAAGGGGATGTTAATGATTTATGATAACGTATGTTAGAAGGTTCGTGAGAAAAGTAAGTTTAGATCGATGGGTGATTGTTTGGACAGGTTGGGTGTGATTTTACGAGATAATGATGATCATGGAAAGTGTAGAAATGTATATCTATTTTCTGATGATTTATGTACGATGAATAAGAATATTAAGTACCATAAAGATTGCCGAATAAATCTGTGTTTTTGTTGTTTTGATCGTACCATCTGAATAAACATTGTTGGATTAAATTGATGTCACACACACACACTCAACCGTACAACTTAATTGCACGTTGTACAACCTGGCACAACACCCCGCACACTCGGGTGCCACGTGTACCGCACACCCGTAGAAACTGTACGATCTTGTTGTACAAGACCTGTTGCATAAGGTACGACGTCTTTATGCATAACCGCACACCAGCAAGTGACCGCACACTCTTTATTGGGCCATAACCTGATTGGGCCGCACATCCTTAGGTGGGCCGCACACTCCATATGGGTTTTAATCTGTTTGGACTGTACACTTATGTGAACAAGCATTGGGCCGCACAGTACTGTTTAGTCTTGGATTTTGGATCTAAATTCTTGTATGATCACATGTTGGTTTTTAGTGATACGGATGTCTTAGCTTGTATGCTACTTGTTAATACGTGTAGGAAAAATGTGACTTGCTTGTATACGAATCTGATACATATTGGTAACCATAATAAGACGTGGTTGACCAACTTTAAAACAAGTAAATTATCTGCGAACTAAACAAAGTGAGTTCACACACTACTAAAAGCATGTATTCCCGGTGATTGGGAACTAACAACACTTGCCCTGGTTTGGGATTGCCTAGTATTCCGGGAAGGAATACTACTAAATACTATTTTATAATTCATGTCCCTATGTGTACTAAACGCAACTCTATCACGAAGTCCCCACTTTCTATACCGATTAATCGCCTAGCCTGGCCTTGGCCTGGCGAACAGGTTATTAGTTGATAGCGCTATTAGGTCTCACAAACCTCACACCGTGCCGAGAAGGATGGACGTGAACTAGTATGCCTTGGCAATCATCAATGATGATAGACATTGACAAACGGGGCAACAACGAAACAACAACAGTCGCATGTCTTTGGTATTACGCAGTTTAGTAGCTTACAGATTGGGTAGCTCCCCATGACAAACATGATTTATAAACAAGTAACTCAACAACTTATGTTTTTGGAAATAAAACTGGAAAACCGTGAACTTGCCAACTTTATTGTTGACACTTTACTGCATGTTTTGTAGGACGTTAGGTACAGCTCGGAGCTTGCAGCGGAGGAGTGTAGTGGTTGCATTGAACCTTTGTTTGGTTCCTAATAAAATCCATGGACTTTAAACTCTTTATTTGGATTATTAAACTATTAAACCCGTTATGCTTCTGCTATTAACTCTAAACGTTGTTTTTGAACTTTAACTTTAGTCACTGATTGTATTGAAGTGATGAGTTTACTTTATTTATTTAATAGTATAATATGATTGGTGGTATGATCCTGGTCAAGTCACACCCATTGCGGTATTACCCGCATGTGGAATTTGAGGGTGTGACAAATCGAACTCCAGTAAGTCTGGTCAAGCTCGAGCTTGGCTCGACTCGTTTACACCCCTACATACATTTCACATAACTTTCTAGCTTTTTGGGATTTTTTTCTTTCTAGAACTATATTTGTTTTAAAGAATACACATCACACAAGTATATGTAACAGTTGGATCACTCAAACTCGTAACCATTAATAAATTAATATCAATTTCCGCCAATTATTTTAATACTACATAAAATATACATTACACATCGTTATATGTGTATAATTTCGAATCGTTATATTATATATTTAGTTAACGAAGAGGTATGACCCCAAATCACATGTGGACACACATCAAATGGACCACACCACTCCAAGCTGGCGTCTCCGTCACATGAAAGCATCTAGAAGGTTCTAAAAGCTTCTGGAAGAAGACACCTTGTGACAAAAAGATGCTCTCTGCAGACAAAAAGGACAACATGTGGCACCAATAGCAAGACGCCAACAATGACTGCAAGATCCTTGGAGGAAAAACCAACAGCTAGTACAAATGAATTCTGACCTGGAGCGAATAACCTGCGCCACGTCACCTCAGACCCTGACACCATCAGAGGAGACATGATGGATATTCCTCCTGGTCGGACAGCTAGCAGACACTAGCTGGCTGTCACGTTTCCTCCTCCACTATTCTCTGGCTATAAATAGAAGGCTTCACCCACAGGTTTAAGGATTCGACTTTTTACTCTCTCACTATATACAAATACTTATCCTCAAAACGATTACTTATTCTCACGCCGGAGGATGGTTACAAGGAGAACCCCCATCTTCTCCTCCTTGTGACGAGTCACCAGTGTTGTTCGTTTTGTAGGAAACTTGGAAGAATCAGTCATTCGGCGAGTGAAAGATAGAGATTGAACCCCTTTTCACGAGACGAACCTTCTATTTAGTCCAGTGCTATTTAGTGTTTCTTTAGTTAAGCATTATTATAATCCATAGTAACTCATGTTTCTTTTTTGAAAAGATTTCTTTTCTCAACACCACACCGAAGGATACACCAAAAAGTGGGTTTCATCGAAGAATGGTAGTGAACAATGAGAATGTGTCACGTGCATATTACAAATTTATGGGCAAAGGATATTTTGGTCCATTTACGCACGCAAAATACATCACAATTATATCATATAACTTGATGGTTTACCAATAATAATTGTGTTGTGTTACCATATAAGTATATAACTATGTTGTTTTAATCATATTTTTTTAACGGCAAAAACTTCTATATAACTTATAGAAACCGAGCCAGCAAGAAGTTGTAAAACCCAATAAGGAAACAAGCATTACTTTATTACATATCAGATATTAAAATCTAACCACCTATCTTAGTTAAGCACAATAAACTTTAGCGACACTTCAACCAAAGAAAAGAGTTTATCTTTATTTCTTCCAGAATCTTCGCCAGAGACATATGCCATCCTTCGAACTCTTTAGCATTCCTCGCCTTCCAAATAGGCCAAAACGTACACATGAAGACAACGCTTATTAGTTTCTTCCATTCTTTTGAGCCGTTAAAATTTTGCCATAGATTCCATACCGCACCACATGAAAATTCGGAAACTCGGATCGGTAATTTAAGCCAAACGAGAACGTTTCACCATACCGAATGTGACTCCAAACAAGAAGCCAAAACATGGTCCACTGATTCATCAACCATGCCACATCTACTACACTTCAGGTCTTCAATTCACACACCCCTATCAATCAAAGCCTTCTTAGACGGGATACGAGACATTGAGGCGCTCCAAATAAAGTAGTTTATTATCAGCGGGCCCAGTTATTCCAAAGAGGCCATCAACCTACCTCTTCAGAACCCTATGCATCCGCTAACGGATGCCGAACCAACCTAACTGACACCTCATCTCCCAGCTTGGGGATGCAGAACCAACCTGACACCTCTTCTCTCAGCTTGTTGTTCCCAACCAGGTGTCTACATTGTTGCTGAAGACCGGTAGACAGAAGGGTTTCTGAGGACCAAATCTGCTCGAAGTCTGCTAAATTAGCTTCAAGGTTCTCCATTCTTGAGACATACGCAACTGTCGCCAATTTATTCTGAGCCAACCAAAGAAGTCTGGAAATTTATATCTTATTGGGCCCTCCTCCATCCTATTTATCCAGCCAAAAGAGCACTTTCCTTCATTACCAATCCTGCCAACCAGATTTTCATCCAGATTTAAATTAATAGCTGTAAAGTCTCTACCAATCGATCTAATATCTTTCAAAGACCCATTATTCTGTTCTTGAAAGGAATATTGTAAGTCCCATTAAAGATCTTTCAATGATATCAAACTTGATCTTGTGTAAGTGCAGAAAACAAACACAAGATGATTCAAGAACTATAATAGAACCGAAACAATTAATAATCAAAACAAACCAGATTATCTTGCATTCAACGAACGAAGACTGATACAAGACACCTTCAAGGTTTCGGCTAGCTCTAGACTCCACAAACTGATCAAACCTAAACATACAAAAGGGGTAGTTTATATACACTACACATGTGGGCCGAAACCTCTATGACCCAATCCAACAACTTGACCCAAAATAAGTTCAACCCCACTAACTCCTATGCATAAACCTTCAGGTTCCAACAATCTCCCCCTAGGTTTATAGCATAGGGTTACTACGATCTTTAGCTGCTTCCACTGCTACCAATCTTGTCTTGATATCCACCGAAATCCTTTTGTCTAACTAACATGCAATGCACCAGCAACAGCTGCAGTCCACTATTTAGCTGCACATTCATATTTTTCAGTTGATCTAATCTGATTTTGATCGAGCACCTCAAATCTTGCGTACTCAAGTTCAGTAAATCCACCGGATCGGTTAATCAGAACTGCATATCATCATCACACACAATCAAGGCTTGACCCAAAGTCTCATCATAAGCCCAGAAATACATTGTCTTGAAACTACCGTCTGGAATCTTCTTTACCAATGGTATCGTCTTTTCTTTATCAGTAGGTGGCCAAATAACAGTCTTCATTCTTCTATGAGTTTTGGATCTCGAATGCGAGGAGCAGGTTTCAAATCTGATTCTACAGTGTGCATAGAAGAAAATCCCCTAGCAAACTCTCTCTTGAGTCTCTCTAAGAATAAATATCCTATACCATTTGTTTTATCAACAATGTAAGGTGCATTTGACAGAATAGTCAAATCAACCTTTGTGAATGTCTGAAATTGAGCTGGCCTTGAATACCACTCAACTGGTCCCACCTTTCTCTTGATCCACCACATCTTCCGATCATGATCAAATCCCCAGCTCACTACCCCAGATTTATTACCCACCTTGTCATAAAGGCTCTTTCCAACATCCATCAAATGATGAATAGCTTGAACATTAGGATCAGTAGGATTTAGATTTCTATTCTTTATGACTACAAGCTCCCTTTTATGTTTCCGCCGCTTAGCTTGCTCAACATCCTTTCTCTGATCAACCGGTGTTTTTGAAGTATAAATCCATTGCAGCTGCACGCTCGGCATCACTTTGCGCTGCAGCTTTAGCACGATCTTCGGCATTTCTTTTGTATTTCTCTGTATTCATTTGGATCAGTGAATTCTTCACCAAACTTCTTCTCCAGCTTTCCACGAATATCATACACAATGGAAAACAACAACCCAACATCTCCTTGTAGCTGATCAATCTGCTGATTCTTTTGTACAATAGTGTCTTCCAATTGAACAATCTTTGCATCCTTATGAATAGAGTCTTGTTCAAGTATCACAATCCTCTTGTTCAACTCTCGAACACGGATAAACTCATCATCATCACTTGAATCGTCAACAAGCGGTAACTTAAATCTTTCTTCTTTTCTAATACTACTTGAACTGCAAGGTTCATCACGTACAGCAACAAACGAACTTCCAACAACAGTGGTTCCCAGTGGAATTGATACAGTAGCAGGGGTCTGAGGTGGTGCAGAAACACTAACTGGAATATCTTAAACAGACTCAGACTCCACATTCACATTCGATTTAGTCGCTTAAATTCAAACCATGTCTTAGTATTGATAGCAGTATCTTCAAACTCAAATGGAGTTTCAGTAGTAGCTTTAGCAGTCTCAAAATTGAAATCATATAAATCAACTCATCATCTATCATAGGTTGATCTTGCATCTGTCTAACAAAAACTCCAGGTCGAGGATCCCTCTTCCTTCGCTTTGTAGGCTGAGAATCGGAATCCTGTGGGTCTTTACCACTTGGCGTCTGACTCTGTAGGAAGATTCAGGAGGAGGATTCCCAATCTTCTGGCTAACTGCCTTTAAAATCGATGCCAACCTTTCAGCAGTAATCACTGTGGAACACTTGAAATGGCAGTATTATCTTCAGCTTCAGGAGGAAGCTCATCATCTTCACCATCATAACTTACCAAAACTTCTTCAATATCAGAATCAAGATCTTGAATCTCAATCTCAGGTTTTTCAAGATCAACCACCTGAACATCATGTTCTTCTGCTACCATAGCATTAGCTGGAACATCTGTGGTAGCTCGGATAATACAATTGCTGGTTCAATCACCACATCTTCTGTCTCAGCAAACTGACCAAACTTCTCTAACTTTATCCTTCCTTCAAATTTGCTTGTCGTACCCTTCTTTGGAGTTAGGGCACCAAAACACGATGGACCCATCGGTTTCAGATCCAAAGTGTTACCCGTTCTTTGCAAATTAGACTAACGAGCATTGAAAATCATCTGTAGGAATCTAGGATACATAACAAACTTATCCTTGCGCACACCAGTGACATTCATCTTCATTCCCTCGAATACGTACTTTGAATAGTTGTAATCTTGGTTCGTTATCAAACACACGAACGCTGCAGAATGTGTGATTCAGCCGATCCGTTCCCCCTCTATTCTCAGTCATACACATTATAAACATGTGCATCAACAGACACCAGTATGGATGCACGAAACTTCTTCATGAGATAGGGACATGTTTCATAACTCAATCGAGGTAGAATAGCTTCAAATCTCGAGCCGAAAATCAGTAGAATCTGTTTTTGATTGTTAAACTGTAAAACCTCCCTTATAAATTGTTCGGTTATAGTAACATTCTTTTTCTGAATCACCGCTTCAATCGATCCCTTACCATCTCCTCCTAAAGGTTAAATCTTGCCGTCTGCCAAAACTCTTGAACAAGACTTTCATATACTATAGGATTTTCTCTAAGGCATGAACGATTCGGTAACTATTTAGTCCTTTGATCAATGAAGTATACAACTTCTTATGTTTCTCCGGAGGTGGTGCTAGATACCCCGCTTGATTGTGTCCCGTGATGACTTTCAAATCCATGACCTACACAAAATGCACAAGTTATTAAATGTCCACTGTATAACAGATACTGTCAAAGGTCAAAATTAGATTATCACTCTAGACCAGGAAACAACTCAGATTTCGAGTGGCAAAATAACAATTTTAATAGCACGACACAAGGTCTCAAGTCGAAACCACAAGGTTTCGAGTCGAGACTAGAAGATTTTGAGTCGAGACCAAAGAGGTTTCGAGTCGAAATCCCTAGTGTAGATCTCAAGATCCCAAGTGGTGTCTTGAGTCGAAACCAGAGAGGTTGCGACTCGCAACGGGAGATCTCAGTCCTTGGTGCCTCTACTCAAAACCCATAAACATCCTTGGATCAGCTTAATTTTGGATCAAAATCCAAAAACATCCTTTAATTTCTTTGAAGACCACTTTAAATCATGATTAGGCTTCATAATTTTCTTCAAATCTTCAATGAATCTTCAAATAGTTTCTGCAAATCTTCAATCAAAACCATCATTTGATTCAAAATACCTTAAAACGGTGACTGATAATGAGTCGAGACCGGATAAAAGTATGCCGGAAGTAAAGATTTTTGCCGGAAATTGGAGAGAATTGAGAGTAACAGTAGAAGGTTTCGAGTGAATGGAGAGATCTCGACTCGAAACATCCTTAAATATCTTATCAATCATAGGCCGGGCCTTTGATATTTGGCCGAGACCATGATTTCGAGTCGAGACCATCATAAGATTCATTTTCAGGATTTTATTAAACATTTTTCAATTAATTTTAAAATCCATTAAAAACAATAATTTCTTAGATAACCCTTTTAACCTCCTGAGCACGTTTTACGAGGTTAAAAACCTACAAACATAAAAATAAATAATATTGAACAATTATTTAAAAAATAAATAAGGAAATATTGTAATTGCTCAGGGATCAAATCACCAGGTTTTGGGCTTGACTTCACTTGTCAACACTGATCTACTATGAATGATCCGAACGATTGTCAGTATATTTGTCCACCTAAACTCATCTCCTTAGACCTTTTCCATGCGACTGCCTGTAAATTAATTTTATCATGTTTTGATATCTTAACAATGAACACCCAAACGAATACTAATCAAATCCTGGATTATGATCAGCACACTCTATCATGCAAGTAGTTTCCCTACCGCATATTTCCACAAGTCTGTTCTAGATTTCTAAAACCTTGACCGAGCCTGGATTAAGAAGAGAATGAATAGATCATAAGCAGAGATGATATAATGTACAGATCAAATGAGATTTTCTCAGTTTGATATAGGTTTGGGTTTCTTTTGGGCACTTGAGGGCCTCTTTCGGGTGTAAATTGATCTATAAGGTGACAGACGTACAACTAGGTCTTTGCTCACGCAAAACAGAAGCTAATGTGCCTAGCACCTCCAAGTCTTTGCTCACGCAAAACAAAGGAGATACACGACCTTTTTAGAAAAGATTTCAGAACTATACCAAAATTGTGTGTATCAGGACACCACACAAACATTCAAATAGAAATGAGCTAATTCCAAGTGATGTTCTTTCCTGAGGTCATAGACTAATTTAGGTTCTGAACAGAAACAGCCAATGTTTCCAACCTTAAGAATAGAGCCTACCAAATATCATTCTAGAGCCAAACTATTTCGATACTGGTTTTACATGAGTCACCCTTTACCACAATGTGAAAATTCATTTCATTCCCCATGACATGCAATGTTTCTTTTTGTATTTTTCTAAATTTTTAATGTTTTTGTATTTTCTAAATTCCTCCTCCTAAATTTGTGCAGAAATAAAAACTACCTAAGAATAGAAAACTTTATGAACAAATTTACCTAAGAGAAACAAAAACATGCTCAGTCGGTGTATCGGATCATTTTCAAAAAATTCACAAGCACTTGAAATTTTGAGACGCTGACAGGTTTTGTGAACAATCGGCAGCATTTGCATATGTGTCGATTTGTTCAAGTTTGATAAGACCTCTGTCAAAACAGTCTCGTATAAAATGAACTTTGATATCAATGTGCTTGGTTTTTGAATGGAATTCTTCACAATTTGAGTAACAACATCATTATCACAGTAAATGGTACTATTTAAATAAGTCAAAGCGTAATCTTGCAATTGATATTGCATCCACACCACTTGAGAGCAAGACGCAGAAGCAGCAATGTATTCTGCCTCAACTGTGGAGATCACCACCGTTTGTTGTTTCTTGCATTGCCAAGAAATGAGCTTGTCACACAACAATTGACAACCAGCTGATGTGGATTTCCTGACACTGTCAGTGCCTCCAAAATTGGTATCAGAAAATGCAAACAGGTCAAAATTAGAATCTCTCGGATACCATAAGCCAAACCGAAGTCTGCCTTTAAGATACCGAAAAATTCTTTTAACAGCAGTAAGATAGGGTTAGCCTGATATCGCACACAGTTGCAATCAACAAACATGATGTCTGGAGGCTCGCAGTTAGATACATCAAAGATCTGATCATAGACCGATAAAAAGTCGTTGATCAACAGGGGATCCTTCAGCATCTTCAGTCAGCAATGGTCTTTCTGCCATAGGTGTTTCGACCGATTTTGCGTCAGAGAACTTGAATTTTGCCAGTACATCGTCCACATATTTTCCTTGATGAATAAGAATGCCTCAAGAATCCTGTCGAACCTATAGACCCAAGAACATGGTCATCTCTCCAAGAGCACTCATCTCAAATTTCTTCTTCATTACTCCCTCAAACTCCTTGTATAGATCCTCACTTTTCGATCTAAAGATAATATCATCGACATAAATTTGAACCAATATCAGATTCTCGCCCACTCTCTTGATAAACAGTGTCAGAGTAACATACCAAGCCCTTGGTGCTTGGTGCAATCCATACAATGCCTTGTCAAGCTTGTAAGCATATTCTCGATGATCTGGATGAACAAAACTCCCGTGGTTGCTCAACAAAAATCTCTTCGTTCACATCTCCATATAAAAATGAAGTCTTGACATCCATCTGATAAACAGTGAAACCCATGCATGATGCATAAGCTAAGAAGATCCTGATGGCTTCAAGTCGGGCAACAGGGTGTAAACTTCATCATAATCCAGACTTTCTATCTGTCTGAATCCCTGGACCACCAATCTTGCTTTGTTTCGCACAATAACTCCTGCAGAATCTTCTTGTTCTAACACATTGAGTTCCGAGTTTGCGTTTCCCTTTCAGTAACTCAACGAGCTTCCATACTCCTAGCTTCTCAAACTGGTTCAGCTCTTCATGCATAGCATCCACCCAGCCTAGTTTCTACAAAGCTACATCAATAGTTTTAGGTTCTATTTGAGAAATGTAGCATGAGTACAAGCAAGTATTAATGGTTCCTGATTGGCTCATGGTTTGAATTCCTGCATTCACAGGACCAATCACGTTCTCAATAGGATGATTTCTTTGAACACTTGCTGGAATAGCAACTTCAGGTACAGTCACATCTTGAGTTAAATTGGTGTTGCTCGACTCCCCCTCATTAGATGCAGTAGTACTGTGAACCACAGAAGTAGTAACCGTACAGTCTTCAGGAATGGATTCAGGGAACAGTGCAGATCCCGAACCATTAGAGATAACACCAGCTGGTGATGCACCTTCAGGGGATTGATGGGACGTTTATTGGGACGTAGGATGCTCTGTAAAGACCACTCATGGTGGGTCTATGGTGTGATTTCTTGAGCTCCCTTCAGCCTGTTCATCTTCTTCAGTATCACCAAATAAAAGTGGTTGTTTCAGAGTGGGCACACCTGCATCTGTAGGAACACTAACTAGAATGTTAAAAGATTTAAACAAATAAGCATAATCATATAACCAGTCTGGACCAACTTTAGCGTCCGTAGAATTTTCTTCGAGCCATTCAATGTTGCACGACTCGACGACCTTCTTAGTTACTTTATGTATAATCTATAGGAAGATCCTTTAGCGTATCCAATAAACAAACACTCATCCCCCTTAACCTCAAACTTCCCATTAGTGTCCATAAGTAATAGTACACATGGACAACCGAAGATACGAAGTGTGAGACCGAGGGTTACGTCCTTCCAAAATCTCATAAGGTGTTTTCATATAACGTTTGTTTAATAAAGCATGATTCTGGACGTAACGAGTCGTGCTAACTGCTTCAGCCCAAAAGAAACTAGGAAGCTTCGAGTCAGCCAGCATGGTTTGTGAAGCCTCTATAAGAGTACGATTTCGTCTCTCAGCCACTCCATTCTGTTGTGGAGTTCGTGATGCACTATACTGTCGATCGATTCCCTTTTCAGCGCAGAATGTATCCAAGATGATATTCTTGAACTCTGTCCCATTGTCTGATCGAATAGCCTTCACTCTTGCACTTGCTTGATTTTCAACCAGAGTGATGAACTGATTGACTAAAACTGCAGTCTCATTCTTGTGATATAGAACGTAAACCCAGGTTCACGCTGAGTAGTCATCAACTATCACAAGAAAATACGACTTCTTGCCAATGCTTAGCACATTTACAGGACCGAAGAGATCCATGTGAAGTAACTCGAGCACAGCTTTGATCGAGGGTGCAGACTTGGATTTATGAGGCTTTCGATGTGCTTTTCCTTTTGCACAAGCAACACATTTCTCTACCAGCATGAATCTTTGATTGGTAGATCACAGACCAGTTGACCTTTGGCAAGTCGATTTAAATTCTTCATGATTACATGCCCAAGGCAACGATGCCACAACAGACCGTCATGTTCTGAAATCTTTGAGAAAAGGCAAGTAATTTATTCACAAGATTTCTTGTTCATATCAATGATATATGCATTTCCTCTTCGCTCAGCAGTCATCAAGAACGAATCTTCAAGTATCACGATCCCTGGTTTCAGCATGTAACATCCCTTCTTTGTAAAGGGGACTGAATTTCCTCTATCACAAATATGTGAAATACTCAACAGATTGTGTTTCAGTTCTGGGACGTAGTTCACATTTTTGAAGCTTAGCACGCCATTTCGCACTGTTCCTTTCTAAGTGATTCTGCCAGATTCTCCTCCCACTAAAGAGACATATCCACCATCAAATTCTTTAACGTTAACGAGTTTGGACAAGTCTCCTGTCATGTGCCTAAAACAGCCACTATCCATGTACCAAAGTCGCATGGTAGTCCTCCACAGTTGTTCCTGCACGATCAGCGGGATCAGTTAGATTTAGGAACCCAACCCATAGTGGATCTGGGTTTTCCCTGTGCATCGATATGCATCACTCTCTGCCAAACTAAGTTATATTTATTCAAAAACTTTGAAGGATCTTTACTAGTAGAGTTTTGTTGAGATGTCGAAGATTGGGCAGCCTTGTATTTAGGTTTCCAATATTTATGTGACCATTGATAGTTATAGTTACCAAAAGCCTTATGTTGATTACTTTGAAAACCATTTTGTCGTTTTTGTTTTCTTAGTTTTGTTGCATTCCAATCTTAATCAGATGGTTTAGCCTTACGAGAGTTATTCTTCACTGTCTCAGACTTTGAAGTCGTCACTGACTCTGAATAACGTGACCGGTTCGGCTTGACCTTCTGATTTTGTGCACCCTTATTCTTCGGTTGTACACTTGGGAAATGAACACAGTTTCTGGCAACGTGTCCAGCAATTCCATAATTGAAACATGTTTATCGTTTCAATGTGTGGAAATTTCGTTGATTCGTAGCCGATGCTGATCTGTTTGATTTTGAAGAATGGGCTTGTTTAGTTTGCTTTTGCTTGTTTTACTTGTGCCTTTTCTGAGCATTTAAGTACCCGCTGATCAGAACTAGTACAAGCATGAGATTCAGACGGGTGATTTTTTTCGTCCTTTATAATTTTATTAGGATTATTTTGAAAAGACGATTCAGTTTCCGTTTTAATTTCCTTTTCAGAAACATTTTCTTGTGACTTTTCATTTATTGTGACTGCCTCTTCTGTTACAAAATCTGGTTCAATTTTAATTTCAGAAGATGTAGAAGTTTCATCAACACATGTTTCATCAACACATGTATCATGTGAATTTAATTGTGGTTCACTTTCAGCTTTGGTTTCCAATGTGGTCCCACTAGATTTAACATTAGGGACTTCCACTGAGACCGATTCAGAAGAAGAATCATAACATTTATTTCCTTGAGCAAGCAGTAATCAATGGTTTCACTGATGCATCATGGGGTACTCTACCAAGTCACTATCATACTTAGTTAGAACATCACATCACAATTATTAAACTGAAAACAACATCATCAGACACATTATTCAAAGTTCATCACAAGCATCATGTTTGCCAAAACATCAGGCCCGAAAGAAACACAAACTATGAAATGAATTAAGAAAAGTATTTTCAAATACACACAGAACAATTCATTTTATTGAGTTTTAGAAATCAATGACATTGAAAATGCGGTTTTGTCTAAGAACATTCCAAGATACTTCATTAGTATCGATATACCCTTAGAAAAAAATTGGATTGAGAGTCACCGTTTTTTCAACAGGTACTTATTGATGACTTATTAGTATTTTGGACCAAAGTCAATTGTCACATACAATTCCTCCTCAGTAAAAGGGCAAGTATATATACTTATTATTGTATGAGGACGAACTTTTGAAACCATACCACACCTTCTTTCTTGTATTCTAGTTGAGTCAATAATCTTTGACAATTCTGAAGGACTCATAATATTTCATATTTATTCATTAGTTTGATATTTTCTTAATTCTTCCATTCCTGGCTCAATAAACACATACCTTTTCCGTTGACCTCACAATGTAATGGGTGAACTTTACACTAGATCATCCTTAAGTGAATGTGGTCTTACCTAACTTCAATTTGTCATTATAAAAATCATCATTTGATTAAATAGAAGTACGTACTTAATATCATTGTAGCTTGATTAGCATCAGCATTTGCAAACGATATGCTCAACTTTTCCAATTCATGAGTGCAAAGACAGAAATACCTCTCACAGGAGACTATAAACAGGAGTGACAGGATTCTGAGTCATGATAACAAGATTGTCGTAGCGTTGATCCTCAGTGATGAAGCATGACGATGATCCTCGGGAGAGTCATGAATCAATATTAATGAGAGTCCTGTAATTCTAACTGAAATATTTAGATGTATGAATTCTGAGTTTCATCAATAAGTAGCATCAGGTGATCACAGTGGAATTTGAATATCCCATAGCATCAGCATTTGTGTGTTAGTTGTAGCAACAATAGCTTCTCAGTGTAGTGGAGCAGGTATATGTGATTTAGTTTCTATTGACTTGTGGATTGTTGCAATTTCAATGCCAAATTCCTGGTTCATGACAATTGAAGCAACCAATTCTGAACGCATTCTAGTGGGTCTGAAAAGGTAGACCTTGCACTTGTTCCTTCCTGTTTTCTCATGATTCTTTGCTCTAAAAGCCGACCATACCATCGCCTATGTGTACACCATTTCTCTAGTCCAACGATGTATTTGATCTAAACATCCATAAAGAATTTTAAGATTAGTTTATGCAAGAAAAATTCTATTCAAATCATGTTTTAATGCAAGCAGCAATGTTTAGATTTTCTTGAATTGTGTGGAAAAAGCAATCATCTCATTCTTGACATGTGTTAGTTAACGTAGTATAGTCAGCTGTAGATGAGGAGTGGATGGAGATGGTAGTGCCAAGTAGTAAAGTTTTACAGGCGTTGGAGCAGCCTTAAGGAGAGCTAGAACTGGTAACATTTATCAAATCCAGCGAATGTAGTGCAACATTGTGTTTGAACAAGGGTTCGAAAACCGAGCACAGATACTATTGATGTATTTGTTTCCTTGTTTGTCACTAGCTCCACGCCTGTGTGAGTAAACTCTTCTGACAGAATGCATCTGGCAATCTTTAATTTTCTTGATCATGGCTACTATAGATCCACTTTTTGGGCATTCAGAGTTGTCTGTTTGTTGTACGCATTGTCAAGTGCATTTCCAAGTTAATTTTTAGTAACCACATATAATGAATCTCTGAATTTGATTGTCAACAGTCCGATAGATAGAGTTGAAGTTGTTGAAATTTTGATCAACCAAATTTCTTGATCTCTTTATGTGCTCTTTCCTATGAAACAGTCATATCAAACCATTGCCCACTATATCTTTGGAATTTGCAAGTACGAAAACAATAGCAAGTTTTGGACCCAGTGCCATACCGTTCAGATGTAAAAGAGTCTTTCACTCTTCGACAATACAAATCTTCTTCGTGTAACTGTCAAAGGCTTCCTACTACACCTGAACTTCCGATTCCATTAAATGTCTTGGACCGTCAAAATACTTCTCCAAATCTAGTCCTTAACCTTCACGAATGATTGTCAAATCTACATTTTACTCGAAAAATCACCACTTAATAATCTGGGATCAGAAGTGGTGGTCCCTAGATAGGTCCAAATTTTTGATGTTAATCATGTGTGCCAAATCGACGTCTGAATTTGTGAGGTCATTTTAATTAATAATTTTTAAGTCCAAGAGTCAAAGTCCAAAGTTAATTAACGTTGAAATTGATAGTTTCGTCGAACGGTGTAGTCAGAACCGATTTCGAGTTTGAATTCTGAGTCGAGATCAAGTTGCGAGTCGAAATCAGCATTGCGAGTACAACAGCTTGAGTCGAGACACAGTTGCGAGTCCGAGACCTTTTGATCGTGTTTATAAAGGTTACACTCAATGGCACGGAGATTTCTTGGTCAAGACTATTGAAGGATGAGAATGAGACACATTGAACTGTGTGAGTCGAGCTTGGAGGTTCGAGTCGGATTTAAGTACAATGTCAGAGACCACGTGTTAGTGAGTCGGACCTGCACAAACATTTAATTTGTAATTTGACTCTGCAATCCCACTTTCAGACTTCAAATTCAAAAATTATTAAATATTTTGAAATAATCAGCAGCTAATCTCTGACAAATCAGCAAACAATTTTCCAGAATCAACAGAAACCAAAATCAGCAACTTTAATGAATTTCTACGAAGAGCAGTTGAACACTCCGAAGTCAGAAAACATGCAAAAACCAGAAATCACTGAAAACACTAACAAATATGATCAATAAAACAAATAACAACCTTCTTGAATCTGAATGATATCGACCGAACCAAGATATAGGTTTCTTGGCTCTGATACCAATTGTCAGTCCCGTTAAGGATCTTTCAATGATATCAAACTTGATCTTGTGTAAGTGTGGAAAACAAACACAAGATGATTCAAGAACTATAATAGAACCGAAAAAATTAATAATCAAAACAAACCAGAATATCTTGCATTCAACGATAAACGAAGACTGATACAAGACACCTTCAAGGTTTCGGCTAGCTCTAGACTCCATAAACTGATCAAACCTAAACATACAAAAGGGACTGGTTTATATATTACTACACATGTGGGCCGAAACCCCAATAGCCCAGCCGAAACCTCTATGACTCAATCCAACAACTTGACCCAAAATACAAGATAAACTCAATTACAAGTTCAACCCCACTAACTCCACTAACTCGCTATGCCCTTCAGGTTCCAACAAATATCCTACACTCTTTTTCCATTACCATGAATGGACCAAATCACACGAACCTACAAAGCAAAAGGATCTTGTTTAAACTTCCACCACCACTTCACCAAAAGGGCCAAGTTAGCGACCCCGATGTCTCCGGCCCCTATTCCACCCAAGTTTTTTGGAGTAGTAATCTTTTTCCAAGCCACCCATTTAATCTTATATTTCCCCTCTTTTTTACCCCAAACAAAATCCCGTTGAATACCTTCAAGCATCTTTTCCACTTTAATTGGAGCTTTGAATAAGATAGAGATTAGTTTGGAAGGGTCCCAAGACGATTTCGCTAAGCTGACTCTCCCGGCGAAAGATAAACTATTTGCCTTCCACCCTGAAAATCTTGAGTTGAACCTATCCAACATCAACTTACAAGGTTTTATTTTCTTCATATATTCGCATATCAGGACCCCAGGTAGACGAAAGGCAACCTTCCCACCTTACATCTTAAGATGTTTGCCATGTTTGACACGCTAATCTCGTCATTCTGACTCCGAAAAGACTGCTTTTCGAGAGATTAATATTCAGTTCAGAACTAAGAAAGAAACACTTTAGAATCCGGTTCAGGTTCTTAACATTTAATTCATCCCGCTCCCCTATAAAGATTACATTGTCTGCGTAGCAAAAAAAAAGCGATATTAACGGGGCCCATTTGGTAAGTGCGTAGCAAAAAAATGATATCTCGTCCACTCCAACTCTGAAACGATGTTTTAATCACATGACTATACGGTTATAATGGAAAACAACTTAGTTATTTACATAGGTTGTCATTATCATATACATTGTATAACTATTTATATAAGTTGCTTACCTATTTACATATGTTGCAGAATGATTATGGACAATTAGTTATATCTTGTGTAATTTGTGTGTTGGTGGTTTTGTACTCTTTGTAGGTAAATTGTCATGTGTATGTTAACTCACCCATATATCTAGAAACATATGCATACATAACTAAGGTAACTAATACTTTAAACTGTAGTATGACACATTAAAAGTTGTTTGTATTTGATCCTACAAAGGGGTGTTATCGAAGAAGTGTAAGAAGGGTTTTCAGCCATTGGATTGATTAATGGAGGATTTAGATCTTGTAGTGGCAAAAATGTAAATAGTTAAATGAGGCGTGTGGGGGTATTACCGTAATTGACATTATTTTAAATCAAGTAACTGCCATATATCTCTCTCTTCCTTCGATTTCGGGATTTCTCACGGTCAAAATGAACGATCAAACTAATAAATGGGGATTAACTTACAAAAGTAATGGAGATTCTTCTTAATCGTTGTTAATATCTGAAAATCGCTCTTTTTACTGCGTTTCTGGAAATACATGTTTAAAACACCAAGTGTTAACACCATTAAAACACCATTATGTATTAAACATCATAATCTACTAAAAACATATTGAGAACATCTTCTTCTGGAACGCAGGTTGTAAAACACCATGAAGGCTTGTGTGAATTGAACTAAGAGTTTATTAAAACACCATACTAAGAACATCTTCTGGAAACGCAGGTTGTAAAACACCATTAGTTAGTAATCATTTCTATTATACACCATGAAATTGAACTAACACCATGTGTTAATGCATGTATAAAACACCATATTAAGAGCATCTTCCGGAGCACAGATTGTAAAACAACCATTTATTCCTTGTTATTTATGTATTTCGCAGTGTATAAATCTTAATTACTAAAAAGGTGACATCAAAAGAAACAAAAAAGTTGCTTAATATGCATTAGGAGTAAAAGAATACTCATTCTTCTTCTCTTTCTAATGCTGAAATAACATTCGAATATTTTATGGGTTATTCTCGCTCGTAATTGTATTTAAGATAGACATAGTGCTAGTCATTACCATCAATAAGTGTTGGTAAAATCATGTCGTATGTTAATCATCGAGGAGTGTTATGTTTTATGTTTATTTATGTTTGTGTACAAGAGTGCTCTTTGATGAATCGCTAACATAAGACAAATAGACCCATGAACAAATGGTATGGTGTTTGCAGTGACGGATCCATGATTTTTTCCCAGTGGGTTCCTATATAGGTTTACACAACAAAAAAATATATTTCTATAATGTTCTCACTAAAATTCTCAACTGAAATGAGTTCCTGAAAAATCGAATGAGTTCCTGAGAACCCGACCTGTGTATACTAGATTCGCCCATGGCCGTGTTTGTCTTCCGGCCCCACAAAAATGGTGTAGGTTCATATTCTTACGAGTGCAATTTTAAGTGTAAAAAATTTCTTTTCAAATTAAAAAAAAACATAAAAGCAAACTAGAATCAGAAAACCATATTTTACTTTTCAAATTAAGGAATAAGATTGAAATGTGAATGATGATTGTGCCAAGAGTATTAGTTTTCGCTTTTGCTCCTTATTATTTGATATTTTAACTCTTATACCCCAATATTTTGAAAATTGTCATTTTGCTCCCTGCGGTTGATACTTTTATTCCAATTTGCTCCCCGGCCCTAACTCCATCCAAAATGTCTATTAACTTGAAGGGTATTTTGGTAACTTTACTAATTATTTAGTATTAATTCCTTAAATCCCTTTTTGTTTTTTATTGATATAAAAATAAAAAATAAAAATTTAATCATACAATCAAGTGGTAGGATCATATACAAGCTCCATCCTGTGTAAAAACAGTAGTGTTATGGGTCAAAATTCTAGTCCGGTATCCCGAGCTTTGGTTAGGGATCTTGAATCCCGGACAGGTTCGGTATTCTCAACTTGTCTGTGATATATTACTAACATATACCCTGCTTTGTTTTGTTTTATACTCGCAGGAACAACTATGTGACTTAGTCTAACCCAAAGACTCGGACTATCAGTTGATATACACTTGAGTAACAAGTTGAACCAGTCTACAATGTTCAAAAAAAGATATTCTCTATATCCCGAGAATATCATAAAGTTTGTTAATACATTTTATATAAGAAAGTGGTTGTTAACGATGGATAGGACACTGACAAACACACACAACAATCACACTCTCTGTACTTAGCATTCCATCGCAATCAAGCTCTTGAGTTGTACTCGTTTTCATATTAATAAAACTGCTAAAGGCAGGTAAAAATTGACGCCCACCGAGGTTTTATGCCGTAGATCCCCAAGGATCAAGGGCTTTCCTCGTAATATCCCGAGTCATTTACTTCATTATTTCACTCACACATCACAATATCTCGAAAACGCACACTACCTCACAATTACTTGTAGCTTGTTTTTACGAGGGTGTGTCAAATTGATATAAGGAGTGCAATAAAATCATAAATTGTACTACCTAAAACAGTACATAAAACTTTTTTATTGTCGATCATATTGGTGAACTTGATTAAAGTACACAGTATATGGATACAAAATCAATTCATACCAAACTAAATCCTGATGGGTTTTTTTTATATGGGCTGGTTTAGGTCCAATGTTATGTTTATTAGGCTTGGAGATTAAAACTACTTTACTTACAGGGCTTGGACGTTGAACCTACTAATGTCATGCATCACAAATTTTACATGTATAAAAAAGAGTAACTATCTATTAAAGTTTGGTTGGGCTCTTATAAGCTGTTTGTAGCTTTAGCTCGTTTCGTGGATGGAGTTACAGTTGGTAATCCGGTGGATGTTACAAAGGGGAAGGGGAAGGTGTTTGAAAACGTTTCACATGCAAACCCTAATAAAGGGGGAGCGCATCATGGTATTTTTAAGCATGGTTTTGATAACGTAAATGCCGAAGTCGGTGGTGGAAGATTGTTTCTAGATTCGGTTTTAAACAGGAACAAGGTTGACGTGATCAAGATAGATGACAATATCGAAGGGTTTTCTCAGTGGTATGGGTGTTCTATGTTGGGTAAAGTGGTCGATTTTAAGGTTTTGACGGACTTGAAGGTGGTGCTAAGGAATAGAGGATGGTCTTCTGTTGAGATCAAGTATTTGTCAGGCTTCTATGTTATGTTGGTGTTCAAGAGTATGGAAGAAAATGAAAGATTTTGGCAGGACAAGGAGTTATGGTCGGATGTTTTTTCGTTGTTAGATAGATGGGATGGCAAACAACAGTTGAGGACGGAGAGATAGCGTGGTTGCAAGTTCATGGAGTGCCTTTACAGCTAGCTATCGATCAATTGTTTGATTTAGTGGGGGCTCGATATGGTGAGTTGTGCAGCCAGCTCGTATGTCCATCCGATGATAGTAATTTCTCTTATGCGTATATAGGTATTCTATGCAAATCTCGCGGCAGGATTGTTGATCAAGTGGATATTTCATGAAGAGGAGCTACTTTTAATGTTTGGATTGACGAGGATGTAGGCGAATGGGTTCCTGATTGTGTCGAGGAGTTAGATTACGAATCCGAGGTAAGGGCGCAGGATAACGTTGCCGACCAAGTTGTTGAGCCAATTTCTGTTGAGGCTTGAGAAGATGACTGGGAGACGGGTGAGATCCGGGGGGGTGAGGGGATGGGTGTTGAAGCTTTTTTAATATTGGTGTTGACTCGGGTCCTGAAGGTCATACTGATGCTAATACGAAGGTTGGCTCATCGTTGGTCCGGAAAAAGTTCAGAAGAAAGGTTTTGTGTAAGAATAGAGGGGAGGCGACCGTTTCTAACGAACGTCCTAAAAAGCGCCAAATGGATGATAATGATATGTTTGGGCTGCACAAGTTAATTGGCATTGTAGCTTCTCCTTCGGATCATAGTTTTGGTGGAATAAGGGATTCGGATGAAGGATTATGTACGCCAGATTTAAATAACCGGTATGATATGGGAAGGGAGAATGTGGAAGACGGGGTGGATCAGGAGGGAAGTGGACTAAATGTTGGTACAAATGCATTGTTTGGTAGAGATAATGTCATTGACGTTAGCGATCCTCTGATGAAGGAAGTTGAGGATACGGTTACATTGGGAAGGGCTTTAGGGTTGAGTGATTTGAATGAATTTGTCCCTAAGGTTCATGAGATTTTAAGAAGTGAAGGTTTTCAAGAAGGTGGCCAATGAATGTGTTGTCTTTGAAAATTCGTGGTTTAGGGAATGCGAGTAAAGCGGATTGGGTTCGAGGTATACGAGTTCATCATGAGGTGGCCTTCATTATGATCCAGGAAACACAGTTCTCTGATGTGGACATCGTGGATGTTGGTAGGTATTGGGGGAGAGGGGATTTCAGTTTTGAGTGGGTTCCCTCACAGGAAGATCAGGAGGTTTACTATCTATTTGGGACCCTAAAGTTTTCGGTATGGAAGATGTGGTGAAGAAGCCGAACTATTTGCTTGTTTCAAGTAAGGTTAAAGGTAGTGGGGCTACGAGTTTTTTGCTTAATGTGTATGCTCCTCAGACCCTGGTGGCTAAACGGGTCCTTTGGGCTGAGGTTAGTGATCTAATTGGGGATGGAGATGGGTTGTGGACAGTAGCGGGAGATTTTAATTCGGTAAGATACGAAAAAGAAAGGCGTAACTCAATTTTTAAGCTGTTTGGTTCTTGAACAGATGAGTTTTCCTTTGAAATGGCGTGAGTGGATTCGGGGGATTTTGTTATCGGTGAGGTCTATGGTTTTGGTGAATGGGTGCCTACCTTTGAGTTCGGTTGTCAAAAAGGAATTCGGCAAGGCGATCCTATTTCTCCATTTTTATTTATTATTTTAATGGAGGCTTTTTCGGGTTTGATGAAGAAAGTGTGTGACATAGGTGCCTTCGATGGTGTCCGTCTGCCTAATGAAGGGTCGATGTTATCTCATTTATTGTATGCGGATGACGCGATGTTGATGGGGAACTGGTCTGATTTTAATTTCGTCAACATGAAAAGGATTCTGAGGGTATTTTTGTGCTCTGGTCTTATGATTAACTTACATAAATCGGTGTTGTATGTATTGGGGTTGATATTAACGAGTTGAAGGAAAAAGCAGAAGTTTTAGGGTGCAAAGGTGGTGATATCCCATTTCTTTACTTGGGCATCAAGGTGGGCGCGAATATGAACAGAGTTGCTAATTGGGATCCGGTGGTGAACACGTTTAGGAAGAGGCTTTCAAAATGGAAAGCTAATACTCTATCGATTGGCGGCCGGGTAACGTTAATTAAATCGTTCTTGACAGTTTGCCTACTTATTATTTCTCTCTTTTTAAGGCGCCTACGAAGGTTATTAACGTGTTGGAAGGTTTAATTCGTCGGTTTTTGTGGGGCGGGTCGGACGACGTTAGGAAATTGCATTGGGTTGCGTGGGAAGTTGTCACAAAGCCTATTGTGGATGGAGGATTGGGAATCGCTAGTTTAGAATGAATAATTAAAGCTTTGATTACTAAATGGTTGTGGAGGTTTCTCAACGAACAAAATGCGATGTGGAGAAGGGTGATTGTTTCTATACATGGTTCAAGCCGTAGTTGGGGGGTAGCGCCAGTTAATAGTGTCTTCACAGGCGTATGGAAGAACTGGGTTACGTTTTGGAACAAGTATAAGGTTGAAGGGTTTGGCTTTAATAATTTGATTCATGGTAAGCTAGGAGACGGGAAGCAAATCCGTTTTTGGTTGGATACGTGGCTGTGTGATGAGCCGATTAAAAATAAATTCCCTAATCTGTTTGCTTTGGAGAAAAATAAAAAGGTTGTGGTGGCCGATCGGTTAATGAAGGTTGGGGCAGCCGGGTTCTGGTGTGGGAGTGGCGTCGGTCTAATGCTACAGCCGATGAAATGCAAGAAAAGCATTCTTGGAGGTTTTGTTGCAAGGGGTTTCGATAGAGGATAGTCACGATAGTTGGGAATGGGTGATGGTCGGAACAACGGTTTTTCTGTCGCTGCGGTGAAAAATTGGATGCGCGGTCCATCTTTTAATAGCACTCTCTCGGTATCCCTTTAAGTGTAACATTTTTATGTGGCGTGCTTTTTTTGGATAGGTTACCCACAAAGATGGCCTTGTTAAGGAGAAGCATTCAGGTGGACAATCAATTTTGCGTCTGGTGCGAGTGCAAGGAGGAAACGGTCGAACATTTGTTAATAGGTTGTGGTGTTTCAGCGGGAGTGTGGCATGGTATTTCTAGATGGTGTCGAATCCGAGATATTTTTGCTTTTCATGTTAAAGATTTGGCGGATATGCATGAGTTAAGCGGCGTGTCGGGGAATAAGAAAATGGTGCTTCACGGGGTGATTATAATTGCGTGTTGGCGTTTGTGGAAAGCTAGGAATGACAAGGTTTTCTCGCGTAAGGAGCCAAATGTGGTGGATATCATTTCCGATATCAAGATCTTGGGATTTCTATGGTACAAGCATAGGTTCAAACAAGGAATGGTGGATTAGGATAGATGGTTTTTTTTGATGTAATGTAAATGTAGTCGTTTTGTTTGTTTTTTTTTTTTTGTGGTTTTCGGCTTGTTTTTTCCGTCTTGGAGAAAGCTTGTTTTGGTTTTTGCGGTTTTTAATGAAAGTTAATCTTCAAAAAAAATCTATTAAAGTTAGAGTAAATTGTTGTTTTGGTCCTTTAGTTTATAGCAAATTGCTATATTTTACAAATATGAAAAATCTTGCAAAAAACACGTCCACTTTTAATTTATTGTGTTCGGTCCACATGACTAACTTACATCGACTTTGTTATTAACTCCAGGTGACATGCCAAACATGTGATGTGCAATTTGGTAATTACCCATCTCTATTCGTAATTCTCTTATCGGTTTTGTTTTCATTGAGTTATGTAGTGTTGGTCTTAGCAATTGATAGTGTTAATGAAATGCTTTAAAAATGATTTGATTATGATACCAAACTTTGTTTCGATTATGGTTTATATCAAGCTGTAAGCTTTTAGGATTTTAAAAGTTAAAATGTGTTATCATATTTCATTTTTTTGAAAGATTGCTCTTTTTTTGCTACTAGATATAAGATGTGAAGCTTCTATATGAATACTATCATTTTTGTTTCTTAGTAGTTGAATTGGATGATTGTTTTGATGATCTATGGTTTTGATTTGGTATTTCTTTCAAAAGAGATATCATTGGTATTTCATTCAGATTGGTTGCTGTTTTTTATGCTTATTAGGGGTGCAAGAACAGATGGTAAGAAGCAGGGTTGGGATCAAAGCTCCATCTGTCACAACAAAAGAATCGACTTGCAGGATTTTGTTCGGTCCGTGATGTTTTGATGATTGTTGGTGAACCACACGATTGACATAGAACCATTGTTGTCAGAGATGTCTTTTGCTCAACCGGTGCTCGTATCTTAGAAATCTAGGTTTTGGAATATGAACAAAAAAGAATCTGGAGTTAAATAACACATGTTTCTTCAATAGAGATGCATAATTACCATATTGCCAATCACATGTTGGAATTTACCTGGAGTTAACAGCTGGATGAAAGTTAGTCATGTAGACTTAAATCGTAATAATTTAAACGTTGGTGTGTTTTTTGCAAGACATTTCATATTTGTAAACTGATGCAGATTATATTAATATATATTTTATTATTTAATTAGATCTCAATTTCTTATTTTATCTCTATTTCATTCATTATAAATTAGGAGCTAGGGTTTATTGTTTACTTAGTTTTTGATTGATTTTGAATGATAAGAACTTTGTTCTTGAACCTATGGTTCGTTTTTATCGTCTTTGATTACTAAGTGTTCTTGGGTCATTTGATCGCACGCGAAATTGCATCAGTTGGTATTAGAGCTATGGTTTATCAAATGGCTCGATGTGAAGGCAAATGTTTTCTTGTTCGAAGAGTTGCCGACCGAGGCATCGACAAGAACATTGGTGATTCACGTGTTCATGGAGATTGATTAAACTGTGACCGTAGATCCGTCGACCGAGGCAACGAGATCAGAAACCGTGATCCACAGGATATTATTAAGATCGAAAGACTCCGACAACGAGTCCGAGATCTTGAAGAGATCAAACGGCTCCAACAACGAGTCCGAGATCTTGAAGAGATTAGACGGCTCCGTCAAGACGCGTTAAGGAAACTGAATCGGAACACATCATCCGGGACGATGTTAACGAGGAAGAGGAGTATCCTTTTAGCCATCCCTACTCTTGGTTCAGGAACCAATCTATGAAGGCGAATCTGGTCAGGCGTGTTTAACGGAAGATGAACCCAGATTTGATGATGACGGGATCATACCTGATGAGAAATAATGTTCGTTTGTTAAAAAAGTTGTTACTGAAGTTATTGTTCAAGACGACAAACATGAACACGGTAAGTACGTAGAAGACGGAAGTGGTGATGTAGAAGACTGTAGAAAGATGGCCGCCAAAGCATTGAGTGAGACGAATTTGCAAGATCCATTATTTCAGCCGTCAAGTATGGAAAGTTTGAATATTGATTTTCATAAGGTATTTGAAGGGGTATGGTCCAAAATCAGGCGCCGGCTAACGGATAAACTCTTCTAGCCGCGCACATAACCATACCCACCATAATCACAAGAGCAAGCTAGCCATACTTCGCGCGGGCTTATAAGAGCACCCCAGAGTCTGCGCAAGTAAAACTAATGTCCAAGGACAACGTTGTAACATTAACCTAATCTGTGAAGAAACCAAACCCATAAGAACCACGCGCGAGCGAAGAAAATTCGAGCAACAGCGCGGGAAAGGCAAAAACCCGTACAAAAGTACAGTGGCAGAACTACGGACCAATAACGGCGCGACAGCCTGTAGAAGATCGTGCTCCACGATGTGCAGATGTACGACTAGAAAAGAGTACAAAAGTACTGACCATGGCCCCACTCAGCTTGCGCCGACCGCTGCCCCACGATCTCCACTAACGGACCGAGGACTGACCAGACAACAAGGACGACTGTTAGGACACGTGGCTCCATTAGCGAAACGACAGGTAGCGACAAAACCTGAGACCATTAACGGCCTCGACATAGGGGACCGGATGGATATTCCTTGTTGTCTATCTCAGGCCCAAGGCCGATGAGCCCATCTCCTCTACAATTTACTCCTGCTATAAATAGGACACTTAACCTCCAGGTTTGAGAATTCACTTCTCTATTCTCTCACTAAATACTTACACTTAAGTCCTCAAAACAATTACTTATTCTCATGCCGGAGGGTGGTTACGAGGAGAATCCCCCTATTCCCATCCCCGTTACGAGCTTAACGGTGTGTTTCAGTGTTTTGTAGGACGATTTACGAGATATCATGACTCGGAGAAGAAGATTAACCTTTATTGAACGAAATACACTCCACAGACTAATCATCGGATTAGATTGGTGTTTCTTCAATGGCGCCCACCGATTTTTAATAATCAATTCATTTTCTTCTCTAAGTCAAGCTGTTACAATGACTGATCACAACAATTTCCTCCAAAACTTCGGAACGAAACCTCAAACAGGAATGGTAATGGACAACACGCATGTCCAAAACCAACTTGTTGACAAGAGTAACGAAGGAGGGTTACCAGTCGCTGGTCCTTCAACCACCGCGATACCAGGTTTACCATAGGGCAAAACACCAGAATCCTGGTTCGCAAAGAGCCAAAACAACCTGAACCTCATCTACGCACACCTTCGAGCGCAACAAGGGGTAGTGCAAACGCATACTAACCAAACGCCATTGGTTACGCCAGCAGCACAGCGACCAATCAACGAAAACACCCGAAGAGAGGATGGTCACACGACAACATACGATGAAACGGAAAGCAAGCACCAGATCTAGTCCCTGGCACGTCGCAAAGTTCCTTTCAGTAGCCGGCTTGGGCCGCGCAACATCAACTACGAATGGGTGATGACACCCACGAAAATGACCCCACATACCAACCAGATGAGACGTCATCTGTCTTCAATCGGCTACAAAGCAACCATGAATCTTACAGACCAAGAAGGCGTGTAGTGTACAATGAGTCCGCCGAGCACGATTTCAACCTGGTGTATCGGCTTGCAGCAGCAGCCGAACAGTCAAAGTTTACAAGGGCAATAGCCATCACGCCGTTGGAAAAAGCAAAACTCCCGCAAATTGTAGGGAAGTTCAATGGGTTAACAGACCCCGATGATCATATTCAAGTATTCACAAGTGTTGGGGTATTAGGTGTCACACCCCAACCGATGACGGAAACATCAGGGTAGTGGCACTAGGCGAATCAGATTGATCAAGATTCCATAACGATCACTTTAAAGACAATAATCAACGTTTAATATCCCATACTATCAAACTCATACAATCTTCAAATAACCACTACATTTCAAAATAATCTCTTAAACATAAAATCCAATCCGATCTCCCCTAGATTTATTACATGATTTTCTAAAACAAAACCTAAACTAAGCATCCAAAGCAATAATCCTCAACCTGCCACATATGTTAAAATAAAACGTCAATACAATTAAGTAAAGGTGAGCATACAGGTTTACGTACATAATAGATATAAAAGCGTTTAGCATACACGCATGACATATGTAATAGATGTGAATGATGTAACTACTTAGATTCAAGTAAACCAACAAACCACGATTGATCGAGGCATGCGAACAAGTGTCCACATCCTAAAAGAGAAGATAAATGAAAAATGTAAAATGCGAGCCTTAACAACCCCGGACCTCCGGGTGACGGGTCAACTCTAGTATATTATCATGTTAAGGGTGGCGTACAAGCAATCAAGCAATACATACAATTCAGCAGATTTCACGTATAATCATGTGACAGCGGGTTGCGAATAAGCATTTGAGATTTGTGTGATGTGATTTGATATAAGAAACATATGTGACAGCCAAAAGTGTGATTAAGCATAAAAGGGGTTCAAGTATACTCACAGTTGGTGCGTTTCGGGAGAGATGAGGGATCTGAGGAGAGTTGCATAGAGAGCCGGATCAGCTTGTAAGCGAACAGAAGTGAATCAGTCTTCCGAATTGTCAAAACGGTTACGGTTTGAGAGAATAGCAGACAAGTTCGGGTGAACTTGTATGCCTGAGCATACTGAGGGTACAAGTTCGGGCGAACTTGTCATGTTTCCTGGGAAACTAGACAAGTTCGGGCGAACTTGTACTGGTTATTGAGGGATGATACAAATTCGGGCGAACTTGTCTAATTCTCTTGAGAATTGGACAGAGTTTGGGCGAACTTGTGCCATTTTTGAAGTTTTGGTCAAGTTCGGGCGAACTTGATCACCACTCTGGTGACAAGTTTGAGCGAACTTGATCGTTTTGGCATCCAAATCGTGCGTTTTTGGCCGTTTGCTGGGGAAATCAAGTGTTCATCCCTCTAACCTTAAGCCACTGAGTAAAACTTAGGCTGGAGAGGTCTTTTGGAGCGAGTTTAGCCATTTTACAGAAACTCGGGCTAATCCGGGCGAACTTGAAGGTTCGTACGGGTTAGTCCAGCTTGTGTAAAGTGACGATTTCGCCCTTGTGCTTCCGGATCTGAGATCTTGCTTAACAACGCCCGTTTCCACTTCAGAGTGAATGAAATATACGTCATTAGTCCGAATATTGTGTAAAAATCGATGTTTTAAAAGGTTTTACTCAGATCTAAGCATAGATATGAGAGAAAAACAGAAGTTTTGCATAAAAATATGAAGACTTCATAAAATAGAAGGGATTTGATAAAACGAAGGCAGAGCCTTGTGCAAAATCATTATAAAGCATTATTGAACGTTGTTGTAGTTGAAAATAGGTTGAATCTTACTTAGAAAACAAAGGGTTTCGGTTTTGGGGAGCTCCAGGAAAGCTTGCAGCAAGTCCAAATGAGAGAATGGAGCTGAGTATTTATAGGTGAGGTGAAATGAGAGGGCAGACAGGAAGTTCGGGCGAACTTGTACCAATTCGGCAAACTTGTTACAAGTTCGAGCAAACTTGTTACAAGTTCGAGCGAACTTGTAGTTTCTCTTGGGTTTCCAGACAAGTTCCGGGCGGACTTGTTGGTTTTGGTGAGTTATGAGGTTTAGACAAGTTCGGGCGAACTTGTGCTATATAAGTTCGGCTGAACTTGACCTAATGGCCAAGTTTTGTTCGATTATTTCACGTTACGATTTCGTTCGGTGATGAGGTTCGTATTAGTTAGTTATATTAAGCGTTGTAATTGATGTATTAGTGCGATTTAGCGATTTGTGCGAGTGAGAGCGTTGCGCTAGCGATTATAACCATAACATAAACATGCAAAACAATATAAAACATAATTCCACCTAATTAACTGTTTTGCGATACGATGAGATAAGCGATGCGATGACACGAGTGTTTATTAAACAATAACCCACTCGGCTCGTATAGTAGCATATCTACTTGTGATTGCGATTAAATTAGCGAGGCGTTTAATAAGCGATTAGATGCGATGTAACTGTAAACAACATAATTTAATTAACACAACTTTCTTATAATTCGAATCTCGGGATTACAAAAGATAGATACAACGAAAAATAAAAGGAAAAGATAACAACGAAATTTGGAATTGTTACATTAGGCGCATGGACGATGCCAATGTGGTGCCATTTGTTCGTTTAAACCCTCACAGGAGCTGCTCGCGCATGGTACGACAACCTCCCCGCGGGCAGAATCAAGTCTTGGCCTGACTTTCAAGAGAAGTTTCTAGCACACTTCAGCCAACAAAGGAGATACAAGCGCAACACGTCTGAAGTAATGAACATTTGGAGACGCGATAACGAAGACCTTGAAGATTTTATCACGCGCTTCAACAAAGAATGCCTTGAAATAGGAAATGTGAGCGAGGACTTGATGCGCGCTCACTTCAAGAACGCTATCCAATGCGATACGCTGATACGAACAATCACCGGCAAAGACGGAATGCCCGAAGAATGGGACAAGTTGATGGCTACAGCGAAGGTGGTTGCACAAACCGAAGAGTCATTAACGGGAAATAGATCGACTCATCATTCAGATGACCAATATTCAAGAGCAACCACATGCGACTCCAACAGACGTAGCCGACGGAACAAAGGGTCAAGTTGGAACACTCATAGATCAAGCGATTATGATTCAAACACAACAATCGAACATGATCGGCAACGCGATATGCCAAGGTACGCGAGGACGCGCGCACACGATCGATAAATCGAGTACAGAAAAGTAGTCAAAAACGAAAACAGAGACAGACACTGGACACCATTGTCCAAAACACCAAAAGAGGTCCTCATGGCAGAGAATGTCGACTTCAAAGCGCCTCCTCAAATGAAGAACAAGAAGGGTCAAGATCCGAACCTGTATTGCGAGTTTCACAAAGATACGGGACACCGAACTGACGCCTGTATCTCGTTGCGTGTAGAAATCGAGAAGGCTCTGAAGAGCGAAAAGCTAAGCCATTTAGTAAAAAATGTGCGCAAAGAAACAAGACAGTTGCAACGTCATGAACAGAACAACCAAAAGAAGGTACGACGTTTAGAAACACATATGGTAGAGGAACGATCGAAACGATGGCGCATAGGCGACAAAGGAAAACGTCCAGGTAATGAATCATGGCGCGAACAACAAGTGGTTTTCCCGATGGTCAAAGGGGGGCCCCGCGCCACTCGGCCTATAGTAATCACTGGGATATTCGGACACTACGAAAAGGAATACATGTTCGTCGACCCGGGCAGCACATCAGACATCATTTACGAACAGTGTTTCAACCAGCTCAACCCAGAGGACAAAGCAAGATTAGAACCAGTTGATTGCCCGTTGTCCGGTTTCTGTAACGAAACTGTCTTTCCGCTTGGACAAATCTCTTTCCCAGTCACATTGGGTGACGGGAAGAAGTCACGAACAATCGAAGTAACATTCATGGTCATGCCAGCTAGCTCCCGCCACGACGTCTTGCTAGGAAGGGAAACGCAAGGCCGGTTGCACATGATAGTATCCCCATCGCACTCAGCAATAGGATTTCCTACTCAAGCGGGAGTCGCAATCATTTTTCCAAAAAGATATAATGGTCGTAGAAGACCGCCGCCACCAGAAACGAAGCATCTGGTTAACAACGAACCAGAAAAGTGGGTGTTAAACCGGAAATACCCAGAACAGACGGTCAAATTAGGGCCCGCGATGTCGGACAACATCCGGAGCTTTTGAAACAGCTACTATTCCGCAACATGGATATCTTCGCCTGGACTCCAGCTGACATGACTGGAGTCCCGCGTGATATTGCCGAACACTGCTTGAATACCTTTCATGCGGCTGAACCGAAGGTCCAAAGGAAGCGAAGCCTAGGAGAAGGAAAAACAAAAGCAATGAATGAGCAAGTTTCAGAACTCTTACAAGCTGGGACCCTGGGCGAAGTGCGATACCAAACATGGGTGGCCAACCCAGTCATGGTAGAGAAAGCAAACGATGGATGGCGCATCTGCGTCGCTTACAAGGACCTGATTAAGCCATGTCCAAAAGACTGCCATTCCTTGCCAGAAATAGATAAAAAAATTGACTCGCTGGCACCGTTTAGATGGAAATGCTTCCTGGATTGTTATAAGGGATATCACCAAATCCAAATGGCGCTGAAAGACGAAGATAAGACGGCGTTCAGAACCGAGATGGGTATTTTGTGTTACTCAAAGATGCCATTCGGGTTACGCAACGCCGGAGCCACATATCAGCGCCTGATGGATAAAACCTTCGGCGAAGATATTGGCAAGCACATAGAGGTATACATCGATGATTTGGTGATAATGAGCCCGGAAGAAGATCAGATGCTGAAAGACATCGAGAAGACTTTCAAGTCTTTGAGGAGTGTAAACATGAAGTTGAATCCGAGCAAGTTTCTTTTGATTGTTTGACTTGATGTAATATTTTATTCGTGCCAGACAAATTTCTGACACACGTTTATTGGTCCTAACAACTTATAATTTTGCCCCAAGTTCAAGATTACAATCTTGCCATCATTTTAGTTTTTTTTCTTGCAAAACTATAGTAGTTTTTTTTTTCAATTAATTGACTCGATATAATTTTTGTTGAGATCGTGTTATAAGTAGTATGTGCAAGTGACCAAAACACATGCACATATGTTATGAAAGTAAGAAATATTTGGCTTGAAGCCCCGCAACGCGTGCGGAGCATAAACTACAAATACAAAAGTTACATATTTGAAAAAGAAATGGGGGTCTTTGAATGACGTGGTGTCTTCCTCTAGCCCAATGAATAAAATATTGGATATTGGATCGATGAAGGTAGCGGAGTTAAGTAATTTGGTGGACTTGGTATCTGGGTATACTAAAGCCCGACTAATGAAGGCTCAAACAAAAATTTCAGCTGACCTTGGCGTGCAACATTTTCAATTCGATACTTTGCATCGACGACTATTTGCGACAAGATTAATAATTTTATTATATCTACACGAGGTAGAGTCGTGCTATTTGAGCAGGTCAAATCGATAGCTAGCAGGAAACAGTCCAATACTCCCTTCGATCCAGGAGCTACAAGTCCTAAGCCGGGCGAGACGATCCGTGCAATTGAGATGTTTAGATGGTTCGTGACAATAATAAATCTGAATTGGATTGATGTTCCCTTTGACCTAGGTGGTTTGATCCGAAGGCAAAACTCGAGGACGGGTTTTTTTTCAAAGATGGGAGAATGATGCAGATTATATTAATATATATTTTATTATTTAATTAGATTTTAATTTCCTATTTTATCTATATTTCATTCATTATAAATTAGGAGCTAGGGTTTATTGTTTACTTAGTTTTTGATTGATTTTGAATGATAAGAACTTTGTTCTTGAACCAATGGTTCGTTTTTATCGTCTTTGATTACTATTGTTATTGAGTCATTTGATCGCACGCGAAATTGCATCATAAACTATAGCAATTTTCTATAAACCCACATGGATCAAAATAGCAATTTACTCTTAAAATTATGGGTATCCTAAAATGATTGAACTTCTAATTGTGCATCATTATGTTTGCTCGAACTATAGATGGATATTAATTTTATAGGAACTGTGAATCAACTAGAGTATAGCTGAAAAATGTTTAATAATTTCTCTTAAATTAACTAAGTTCTTTTTTCCATTATCGTATTCTACAAATTTGAAATAATACATTTTCCATAATTACTAATTACTTCTGTCCTTTTTCTAATGGGTTGTTTGGCAACTTCCGTAAAGCTTACATGTTCTATGAAACCACGTAAGCATGTCTGTGACGACCATCCACGACGACCATTGCTGCTATTAGAGTAGTTATCCAGCAACTGTGAGTGCAGAGTACTAGTTCTAATAGGTATTCATCAACAAAGCAAGAGTATTCTTCTTGTGATTGTCTTGCATTCATCAATGATCTGCCAATGGAGATAGAACAATCTCAACACTGCCAATGGAGATTGAACGTACTCATTAACTGGTCAACATAGTTGACTTTGACTTATATAGTTAACCATTTTTAACATTTCCAAACAACCATTTAAAGTTACAGAGTTTCTAGTTTACAACGTCGCATTTGTTTCTAGCTTGACCGTTCGGACCAGTAATGCTGAGCTTAGTAGTGTTAACATTTCTTGAAAAAGATGACAATATTGCATATGCAGCCGAATCTGGGACTATGCGCAGTTTGCATTTTTGCAAAGTGGTTGCAAGTGTGTGAACTTCCATTACAAGTGTGACTCCATCGTGAAACTGCTGTCTCATCAAGTAAAACCGACCCATTTCAACCCTGAACAGCAAACACATTATTCAGTACTTAAACAGATCATTTCCGAAAATCACAAGAAACAAAACTTATGATATTGACTATACATTAGAAACACAGTCATGATTATGCACGTGAAGAAGGGATGCAGCAATCCAGGTATCGTTAGCCATAGCAGACCAGATACCGAACCACACTATCTTTATCACAGGTAGAATCATAGAATTTGTAATCAAAGTTGGCCGTAAGCCGACGATTGGAACCAGTCAACACTAAGGTGATTTGATGACACTTTTAGGTAGGTGATGTTTAGACTTTACAATCATGCAACCCTTTGGATGTTCCAGACCTTAAATTGAACCAAACCGAGCCAATGAGTTTCCATGTGCTTCGGTTGTGTTCATTGTTGAATTAATTTCTCTTGATCTTAAATGAAATTGAACTGTTTAACCGAACTATACAAATACATTTACCATGTAATCCAAAAAATAGCATTAGTAAAAATAAAAGAAACGAAACCATGTTATCTGAGAAAACAGACCAAACAAACTAGTTTGGTTCAGTTTGGTTTTATTCAAGATCAGATGATTGATTCCGGTTTATATAAGTGAGAATACAAAATCCCTATGACTACAAGCTAGCTAATGAACTGAAAGGCTGAATCCACCAAGCTCCATACAGAAGGACATGTTCGTAGAGGTGTACAACTTATTGTTACCAACAAACGAGTGCAAATGAAGCTTCCAACAACCGCAGCAAACCTATGTTACCTTTTTAGATTCCGAGGCTTTTTATCTGCGCTTAGGGTTAAAAATGGAGATTATCAATCCAACTATTGTTATCTTGAACGTGCTCTTCGGTTTTGGACCTGAAGGAATGGATCTTTAATCTTTAAACGATGTTAGAAACATAGAATACGGAAATGAAAATTACCATCAAGAACTTATGTTCAAGTAACTTGATAGCCGTTGGCCTTTCTGCAGGGTTCCTAATAAAGCAACAACGCAAGAAATCTTTCCCGTCTGGTGACATTGTTTCAGGTATCGGTGGTGTCTCCTTCATGACCTTGAACATTGCTGCAGGCTGCATTACGCATATTTAACATGGTGAATAACGAAATATGATAAGATCAACAAAAAAGAGAGTAAAATGTTTTTTCATCCCTGAGGTTTAGTCAGTTTTGCGACTTTCGCCAGAGGTTTGTTTTTCCGCATCTTGCTATTTCCATCCAGCTCCGCTAAATCAGGGGTATATTCGTCTTTTTTGCTAACTTAAAGGGCAATTCGGTCTTTTTCACTTTATGTAAAAAGACCAGATATTCCTGAAAAGGACCAAATTGCCCTTTAAGTTAACGCAAAAGACGGAAATAACCCTGACTTAATAGATAAAAATGGATGGAGTTAACGAGCTGGATGAAATTGGCAAGATTTCAAACCTTTTGGATCCAGATGCGGAAAAACAAACCTTTGGACGAAAGTCGCAAAACTGGCAGCAATAACTTGTACACTTCTACGAACATCAGAACATTCAGGGACGAAAATGGCATTTTACTCAAAAAAAAAAACATAAGTTTCTGCTTACTCCTTCGTGCTCACTCCAAGGAGGTTTCCCGTTCATCATCTCGATAATCGTACAGCCCAAACTCCATATGTCAACAGCCAGAGCGAGATCAGGACTACCATCCTTTTGTGGCTTACCCTGTAAGAGCTGCAGGGAAAATGATTATCTCAGTAAGGAACGCAAAACGGCTTTAAGGTAAGAACATGTAAAGTGTTGATCTTGTGCGAAAACAATACCTCGGGAGCCATCCAGTACGGACTTCCTTTCAAAGAAAGATTAACGTGTCCATCTAACTGTACAACAAGAATTATAGTTTCATTAAGTGTTTTGTATAAATAACAGAACCAACAACCAATACTACAGCAAAGAGGTTAGAATCTTACATGTTTAGCCATCCCAAAGTCAGCAAGCTTCACAACCCCATTTGCATCAACTAGCAAATTAGCCCCTTTGATATCCCTACGAAATGCAGTGTGTCAAAATCACAATGAAAGAAGATACCCATAACATATAATTAGTTGAAATTTTTCATGACTTGATAATATACATGTAATAGTTACCTGTGTATAGTCTTTGTGCTATGCAAGTAGGCCAGCCCGGATACAATATGACGCGTAAAATTCCGTACAATAGACTCTGTCATTCCACCACAATGATCACGAACATACTTATTAATCGAACCAGGATGAACATACTCCAGATATATATAAAACCGGTCCTCAACCTGCATGTGCCTCATGTTATATCTCTACTATTGCTTCCAAATAAATAACCAGCGCATTCAGAAAAAAAAATACTTACTATTTCGCTACCGTAATACTGTACGATGTTTGGATGTTTAAGCTGACTTAAAACATCAATTTCCTGCTGTAATTGCTTTATACACTCTGCAGATTTAGGGTCATCTGGTAGTATTTCAACTTCTTTCATTGCACATAAAGCTCCGGTTTCTCTATTACAGGAAGAAATAGTATTACATATTAGCATACGCAGTATGCACCATACGAGAAGAAACACTAGGTACATGGAATTTAAAAATTTTAAATACCTGTTAGAGCCAATGTAAACACTTCCAAATGTTCCACAACCTATAAGCTTTCCCTTTTTCCATCGACTTTGTTTTGGCATCTCCGCCGCCACATCAGATCTGTTGCGGATTTGTGGTGGGGAAGATGGTGGAAGTCCGGAAGCTCCTGGAGGGAGAGGCAAAGGGTGGACCGTAGTCCCGGTAGCTTGAGCATTTCTGTCGGGTCGACTAATTGGACTTTCGAATGACGTTCGTTTGAGTACTGGAGAGCTTGATGGCAACGGACTTTTACCAAAGGTTCTTTTTTCCGGGCTTTGAACGAATGAACCATCAAAATCATGCATACTTCGCTGAGGAACAGTGTGATAATGATACGCAACACCTGGTGCCATATCTTGTGAAGGCATCTCCAGTGCTGACCGTAACTGAATTCCAGGACTCATGTCCACCTTGTTTGTTGGTAGGAAGAATGCGTGACTTGAAATTGGAGTTGTCGGCGCACTGACAGTTTCACCATGATTATATCCTTGAGGCAATTTCTGAAACTGTGATTCTTTGTTTTCTGTATTCCTAAAACGGTTTAGGCCACCTAAGCTGAAATGTTCATGATAAAATGAGATTAAGGCATAACAAAGTTTGGATTTCATTCCATTTAATTAATTAAAATGTTCATGATAAGTTGCTCTAGATAATCAAATTAGGCAAATTATCACTATTTCGAGATTATACTAGCCAAATTGGAGTGATAGAGATTATTGATTACCTCGTAGGTCTTTCTGAATCTCTACTATTTTCATCGGATTTCTTATTCGCCTCTTCAGGCGACGGGAGAATGTATTTCGACTTCTGATCGGCTGCAGATTCACGGCGAAATTCGCGTTTCAAAAGAGCTGATAACTCCGGCATCGGCAAGGTATGCGGTGTGGAGACAGAGCAAGAACGGACATGAACGACGTCGTTTTCAGTGACGTGCTGGTGTTTCGTTGAGCCAGAAGCGACGCGACGGTGATGAGATCCGGCGATACGAAGAGGAGAGAACATCGAAACAACATCCGCCGCACGATTACTACTATGACTGTTTATACGGTTATCATCGGCGGTAGATGACGGTGACGGTGACGGAGACGAAGAAGGAGAAGAAAATGCGCTGTACAACCAATGCATTTAGCCGTTATTTTTCCGACTATTCTCCGACTTCTGGCGTCTACAATTTCCTGTGAATCAGAAGTTAACGAATGATCGGTACGCCGTCGTTAGGGGTTTCGGTTGAACGGATTCACGGAGAGACTGTGTAAATGGCGGTGGTTCAAAATATCGACGAAACCGTCACGCCGTTATTCTCCGGCGACTCTTAGTCTACAATTTCCGGTGAATCAACGAGCGAATGATCAGTACGACGTCGTTAGAGGTTGTGGCTGAACGGAGACTGTGAATACAGCGGTGATTTAAGATATCGACGAAACCGTCACGCCGTTAGCCATGATTCTTCCAGTTATCCTCCGGCGAATCTTCGTCTGCAATTTCCACTGAATCCACGAGCGAATGATCGGTACAACGTCGTTTAGAGTTTGTGGTTGAACGGAGACTGTGAATAACGGTGGTGGTTTAAAATTTTCTACGAAACCGTCATGCCGTTAAAACGGTAGCAGTTCGCCGTTTTTTTTCCAGTTATTCTCCGGCGAGTGTTCGTGTGCAAATTCCGGTGAATGAAGCGGTTACGATTCCGGTGGAGAAGAAGAGGACAGAGAGGTGCTTGACTCGATTCTGAATGTGTTTAAATATCAATGGAGGTCTCCATGTTAGGTCAAACACTTGACTTTTTCAAATTTTGACACAACAATTTCCTTAGTGTATATTCAAAATGGAATTTTTTTTATATTTTTTGTATTAAATGTTGTCTAGGTTTTTAATAGCCGTATATCTGTTATGTTACATGCTGTTCAAAAGAAGATTTTATGTTACATTAAGGATCAAGGAATATGATACTTGAATAGCATGTATATTTGTACGCGATAACACGATAAGACCAAGATAAAGAGGAAGAGTGTTAGAGACGTGGAATATGATTATAATTTTAGCATTACTTGAATCAGGTAATTGGTTATGTAACTCCGTTATGGATATTTCTTGACTTATGATGTGCATTGTTATTGAAATTTTGAATGATGTTAAAGTTCCGATCTGGCTAAGTAAAAATAGTTAGTTAAATTGATAGAATGTAAAAACTAAAAGGTTCTTTGTTTACCTTTTAATGAGACTCTTAATGTTCAGATATCTTACTGGTTCAGCACTTAATGGTTCATATTGTTTGTTTCGCTAGCAAATGCCTGAATGGTTCAGAAATTTGCCTCTGAATGATTAACCATTATACTGGGTCTGAATGGTTATGACCTATAATCTGAATTGGTCAGACAGTTACCTCTGAACGGCTAAGCATTATACTGGCTCTTAATGGTTCAGACCTCTTACTGATTCAGCATTTAATGGATCAGACATCTTACTGGTTCACCACTTAACCATTTAGAAGTTGTCAAACAACCCCTAATATTGTGAAATCGATTAAAAAATAAAATAAAATTAATAATTAGAATTGGATTTATTGACCATGCTAATAGGTTTAGGAATACGTATAAAGGTGATGTGGGATATATAAATAAGATCAAATAAAAAAGAAGATAACTAAATCATCTATGAATAAATACATTATCTTACCCATACCTTTATAGCATAGTAGCATCTTGTGGTGAGATAAAACTTTAGGACTAATAGGTCCTAGATTTGATTCTCACAATGAGGGTTCTTCTTAGATTTACTTGATTTCTCCTAAATTGACGTATAAACATTATAGTGGAGATGGATATGATCGGATGGTTCTGCTCGTGACAGTGGTCTGTCAGTTATCTGAATTTGCCTTTTAAAAAAATACATAATCTTGAATTTTAAAGTCTATATGTATCATTACCTTACAGAAAAATCTAATCATTTTCAATAATTCTGTAGAGCAATCTCTTCTCCAATGAGTATATTTTTGCATATATAAAAATACCATGATTTATATACATAAAAAACGTATGATTATATATGCTATTTTTAGTAGTGCAACTTCCACTATATTTGTTGTAATGATTATATTTAAGCCTATAAATATGTGTGATTTATATATAAAAAAATTTATTCACGCATAACAAAAGCTTTTTTAAATTAATTTATACTATTATGTTTTCTTCGTGTAGAACAGAGATCAAGAGCAAACTACAAACTTTAAACTATGAAAATAATCTATCTAAGAGCTTTAATATAAAATTTCTAGAAGTTTTAAACTTAATTAAATAAATCTATAAAAATAAATTAGAGGAAATAATTATCACACCAACTTTCACTTAACGAGTAAAATATCCTTTTTGAGTCTTTTTCACTTCATTAATGGCGATAGTTTTAATGAATGATTGAGTAAACATTTTTTTTCTGTTGCGATAGTTTTAATGAATGATTGGGTAAACATTTGTTTCTTCTGTTTTCTATTTATTTAGCTGTATTAATTTGAACATGTTCATTTTTATAATAATTTACAATCATATGAAATTAGTTTGAAGCCTTTTTTAGTCTTTTTCATCACTTCATTAATGGCGATAGTTATTTATGATTAACGAAAGTAAAAAATTGTGTTTCTTCTATTTTCTATTTATTCAGCGGTACAAATTTGAATATTTTCATCTTTAGATAATCTGCAATCATATAATATTAGATTGAATCGGTGTGTAGTAGAAATCAACACCCCTTAAGTTTAGGGGTGTTCTTTGACTTTTTTTGTCAGGTTTCGGGTTTTCAGGTCGGTTGTTCGGGTTTTTTGATAGGAAAAAGTGACCCGATAACAACCCCATTAAGTTTGGGTTGGTCGGGTTCGGTTATTCGGGTTTGGCTATTTTAGGTCGGGTTGTTCGATTTTCGGGTTTAGGTATAATATTAAAAAGAATGCTTTTTTTTTCTCAAAGTATAATTAAAATTTATCATTTTACTTAAAAAATATCATCAAAACTAAAACAATATTTGACATTGATGATGTTCAGATGTCTTAAAACATAATGTTTTAGATATCAAAAACTATAAATCAAAACACATCTACCAAAAAAAGGCGTTAAAAGTTCGGGTTTTTTTTCGGGTTTTGGATTTCGGGTTTTTTGGGTCGGGTTATTCGGGTTTATGGCTCGGAAAAAATGACCCGATAACCGACCCATTTAAGGTTCGGCTTAGTCGGGTTCGGGTTATTCGGGTTCAGGTTTTTCAGGTATTCTCTAATTCGGGTTCGGATGGCTTCAACTTCAGGTCGAGTTTCGGGTTTCAGATAAAAATGAACACCCCTACTTAAGTTTAACAAGCAAAAAGTGATTAATAATAATAATAATAATAGAGTATATAATAATATATAATAATAATAATATAATAATAATAATAATAATAATAATAATAATAATAATAATCAGAAAAACCAAACTGGACAGAAAATAATATAAATCTAAATCAATTAAATATAGAACTACCGGTTTAAAAAATAAATAAAAAATTATTTCCCGGTGAATTTATTTCTTCAACAGGACAAAGTCTTTAACTCTGTCAACGCGTGAAATACAACGAAGCCGGCTTGCCAAGCCTAGCTACTAACCACACATTTTTTATTGTCCTTTGTGAATTTCCCCAAATAATCTTGTGTTTAGAAGAACTCTAAATCTGGATAATTTGTTAGACACAATCGTACATTTAAGTTTCAACCGTGGGATATAGCGAGTATAAAAACTACCGAACATGTAAAAAAGTAACATTTCAATAATACAATATTACTCTGAATCCTATTGTTATAATATTTTCGTCTTCATTTCTAGTGTCACACTTAGTTACACTCTGATCATAAGTCCGTGGGGTTGATTGAAAATCTTGTAATGCTTTTCTTTTTTGCTTTCTTTGAAAGTTCTCATGCATGAACCACATCCTCTAAGCTTTCATCTCCTCCAAAATTTCTCGATAACATTTTCGATCCTTGTGTTCGAGTGTGTTAGTTTAATATATTGCGTTGAAGTCACAAACTAATCTTTCTAGTTGTTCCTCCCAACTATTTTTTGAAGAAGATGTTTTGCTTTGTCTTTATTGCAGTCTATCGGGCTTTTGAATCCTACATCTCCATGATTGGCAAATTGTGCATTCGATGAGGTTGCGTATAGTTCGTTGGGTCATGTGTCATTAATCTTTTCCTAGGTTAGCTACAAGGGTTTATTGGTGAATCATACTTAATTGTGATGATCTTCAAGTATTCTGCAAGTCGCATCGTGAGGAAACAATTGTTGAATTTGGTGATCTTAGTAAGCATGTTCTTCCGATTTAAGTTTCTTGTGGACAAATCGATCAGTATTCCCACTTGATTTGTATTCAGGTCTTCAGATATGTTGATCGGATTGTCGCGCTTCGGTCAAATGATAATATTTATAGTCCCGAATGTAACAACTCGTATTCTCGTTGTTATCTGTTTCAGTTTATTTCGTTTATATCTATCGTTGTAATCCGAGATTCGATAATAAAGGATGGTTTATGTTAACTAATTAGTTTTATCACAACTATATTACATCTAAACGCCTATTAAACGCAACGCTAACTCAACACAATCACGAGTAACTATGTTACCTTAATAGCCGAGTGTATTGTTGTACAATAACCACCTGTGCCTTCGACATCGCTTACCGCATCGCATCGCAAACGCAGTTATTTATGTTACATTATGTTATTTACGTGTCATGTGTGCTTTATGATTTATGCTTGCACTCGCTATCGCATCGCTCTCGCTTATTCGAATTGCTAAATCGCAGTTATTTAATAACGCAACGCTTAACGCTTCGCTAAAACGTTTAATGTAACTATCTAAAATGAACCGAAAACGCCAAACGAACACCTAACGCAAGAATAACGAACAAAACTTAGCCACCAGGCCAAGTTCGGCCGAAGTTGGTCACACCAAGTTCGCCCGAACTTGACCAGGCCTCAAACACCCTCAAGACGCAGCAAGTTCGCTCGAACTTGCACAAATTCCAGCAGAACTGGCCAAGTTCGCCCACTTGTGCCAAATTCGGCCGAACTTGATCTCAACCAGCCTAATTTCTCGTCACCTATAAATTACCAGCACCTCCATTCATGCTCCCTTGCTGCAATTCGCCCGAAAGCTACAAAACCGAAAACCCTTGATCTCCAAGTAAGATTCAACCCGTTTTTATGCAAACAACAACGTTTTACTACATTTTGCACAAGGATTACCTTCGTTTTCATCAAATCTCTTCTATTTATGAAAATCTTCATCTTTTTCTACAAAACTTCTACTTTTCACTTAGATCTACACTAAACGAGTGCATTTGGGCTTAGCTTTGACTTCCCAAGCTAGAAATCTTTATGATTTCGACTCACCAAGTGTTAGATCTGAGAAAAACCTTTTAGAACATTAATTTCTACACAAAATACGGACTAATGACGTATGTTTCGTTCACTATGAAGTGGAACGGGGCGTTTCAAGCAAGAACTCAGATCCGAAGCACAAGGACGATATCGTCACCTTGCAGGAACTGGACTAACCTGTACGAACCATCAAGTTGCCCGGATTAGTCCGAGTTCCTGTTAAGTGGCTAAAACTCGCTCCAAAAGACCTTTCCAGCCTATGTTTTGCTCAGTAGCTTAAGGTTGGAGGGATGGACACCCGATTTCCTCAGCAAACGACGCGAAAACGCATGATATGGTGACCAAAACAGCCAAGTTCGCTCCAATTAGATCAAGTTCGCTCGAAGTTGTGACATCGCCCGAATTGCTAAAACCAGATTTCAGTCAAGTTCCCGAACTTGCCCCGTTCTCAAGAGGAAGAGCCAGCTTCGGCCGAACTTGTTCCAAACTTCAATGAAAGCAGTCAAGTTCGCCTGAACTTGTATCATTTGTAAGACAAATAGTCAAGTTCGCCCGAACTTGTACCAATTCCAAGGAAATTGGTACAACTTTGCCCGAACTTGTCCTCTGCTCCTTCACGTTTCGACCATTTCAGCAATTCGGAAGACTGATGCACTTCGGTTCGCTTACAGGCTGAACCGGCACTCCCTTCAATCCATACCAGATCTCATCTCTCTCCTAAATGCACCTACTGTGAGTATACTTGAACCTTTTTTATGCTTAAACGCACTTTTGGGTGTCACATATGTTCCTATATCAAAACACAACACACAATTCAAAATGCTTATTCGCAACCCGCCTTTACATGATTATACGTGAATCGCTGAATTGTATGTATTGCTTGGTTTGTATGCCACCCTTAACATGATAGCTTGCTAAAGGTTGACCCGTCACCCGGACGCCCGGGGTTGTTAAGGCTCGCACTTTTATTTCTCATTTATTTTCTCTTTAGGATGTGGACACTTGTTCGCATGCCTCGCACTCGCGGTTTGTTGGTTTACATGTCTCAATGCAGTACTATAATTCACATCTCTTACGTATGTTCATGCAGTGTTTGCTAAACGCTTTTATATCTATTATGTATGCAAACGGTATGCTCACCTTTACTTACTTATATTGACGTTTATTTTAACATATGTGACAGGTTGATGACTTTTGCTGCAATGGATTTAGGATTTTATCTTTAGAAACTCATGTAATAGAAATCTAGGGAAGATTGGATTGGATATGTTTGAGAGATTGCTTGATATTTGTAATAATTATTTGAGGATTTTATGTTTGATAGTATGGGATATTGAACACTTAAATATTATCGCTTAAATAGTTGTTATGGATTCTCTCGAGCAATCTGATTCGCCTAGTGCCGCGCCCCGATGTTTCCGCCATCGGTTGGGGTGTGACACCGAATTACCCTTAACAATGCGTTAGTGGTGGTAAGGGGTCGAACCATGAAGAGTTTATGGGTTTGCGATCGGATGTGTTTGATTTAACGGATGTTGTCACTAATTATGAATCTTGCTAATAACGTGGTTAATTTGTTTGTTTGGAAAAGGTGTCGGAATAAACCAACAAGTTTGATTTAATTATTGTAACTACTAAATTAAGCAATTGCACAAAAACTTGAATAAACGATTGAGAGCAATAATTGAGAACAAGGTTCACACCCGATTTGGTAATTGAAGTATTAGGGTTACTACACGTTTTAGATTCAATTCAATTGTGAAAATGATTAATGAGTTTAGTGTTGCGTAGCTTAGGTGCCAAAAGCTATCGACGTTATAGACAACGGACCACAATGCACTTCGTTACCAAGAACATGTAAACTCTAACCTAGATAAGGCATAATTGCACATTAACATTTCGCAAAGTCAAATTTTATAATCACTTGATAGTTTACGAATTCAAAACAAATGCAAGACAATTATCTTAGGTTTCAAAATCAAACTACAATTTGTCATAAATCAAAACTTAAAACAATGTCAAACCCTAGAAACTTACAAAAACCTACACCGGGGTGAAACTTCCAAGAATTAGCCGCTCATGACGAACGGAACTTGATCAACCATGGATGAGAGCTCGAGCTTTTGCATCTTGAAGCTTTGAATAGGATGAAGGTAATGGTTAGGGTTTATGGTGAAGTATGGAGATGGATGGATGATGATGATAATGGAGGATTAGGGTTTAGATCGAAGGGATTGATGATTTGGGATGATGGAATGGATTGGGAATGATTTAGGATGATGGTGGATGACTTCTTGGCTCCAAGATGGTGTTTTTAACTCTCAAAATGCGTAACTCCCTTGAATAGGTCAAGAATCAGTGTTTTTGTAACAACTCTCCAAAATACCCTAAAAACAATCCATAATCGAAGCCCCAGATGCACGCAGCGAGACCCGACGCGAAAACCAAAAAAAAATTCAGCCGGACATCCCAGGCGACACGCGCCAGAAACCATGGCATCTCCCGCGACGCGCGGGAGAGGACCAGGACACGTGGCTTCTGAACGCGACGTCTGGCGAAGCTATGCATGCAACGTAGCCTATCTAGGCCAAATAGGCTGCCTAGGCGCGTCGCGAGGGAGTCCCCAGATGCTGGCGCGACGCGCGGGAGAAGCCCATCTGACCTATAAGAAGGCAGCCGTGGGACTGAAGTCTGCGCTCATTTTCGATCGTAAAAATCATTCGAATACCCTCTGTGTCTTCGTTTCTTTGCCCGATACCCCCCTAAACCCCTAAACCTGCGAAGCATTGCCCTGTTGTAAGTGTTTTAACCCTAATTACTGATTTGATACACTGCCCGATTGATCTAAAATCCAGCAACGGATGCCAAAGTAATCCCTGTTAATAAGGCTATGCTTTGTTAACTACGTTGGGGTTTTGTCTCGGGAAGTATCATTCATGTTAAGTTGGGTTATTTCACTAACACGTGTTGCATTGTACTTTTATTAGGAACTCCGAATTTGTACCAGGAAGCTCTAAGATTGTAACATCCGTCAAAAACGGATTTACCAAACCCGCTCCGTTTATCAACCGAACAGTCAGTCAAAATTTTCGTTGCGAATTAAATGCCCAAAATATTTTTAAACGATCCGTAATCAATTATTGTACGGGAATATATATTTAGTTTTTGAAAAACTGTCAAAAATCGCAAAATAAAAATGGATTGCCTCTGCCGGGTTTCGAACCCGGGTCTGTACCGAGTCAGTTCAACAACTTATCTCTCAACACACAAACCACTGCGCCGCGGACTTTGTTTGTGATATAATAGAATTATTTAATTGATAAAGTGTCGTTACGAATTCAAAACCGGCGCCCAATCAGTTCAGTCGTCGGAATCCCGGCAAACTCGCGAGTCTTAACTACGATTTACGTTATAACGTAAACCATTAACCAGACATCGGTTATAACCGATGTTTGAAGTCCGCGACACTTTTCAAAACCGCCGGAAATTTTAAATAAACGAATACAGTCGGAATTCAGACCAGATTCTTCAACGATTTGCACTATAAGTTCACCCACAACCCACGACAAACACTTTCGCTCAAAATCACAGCTTTTCTCGGCGTAATTCCACTCGCCGGAAATTTCCCTGCTCATCGCCGGAAAACCGACTTTCTTATTTCTGAACCTCACTGAGCCCCTGAAGCTTATCCCGGAGATACCCATACTCTTTCCAAGCTTTCCGGAGACTCGCTGCTGCAAGACACCTGACGCCGGAGTTGAATCCTGTCGCCGGAGTTCTGCCGGAAAACAGAGGATCCAGTCGGTATACTTCTCCGCCCAATTTCTTTTCCTTTTTCACAATTATCTCACCTTAATGAACTGTAATTCACTAATGAAACTTGAATAAAACTCGAACCAGTCGATTTCCGATTTCTGGTTATTTTTCAGTGAAGAAGACGATGTTTTGTTATCATATAAGTATAATATAAATCAGGATTTTACTCGGGTTAGACACACAGTCCAGCGGTGGACTGTGTGCACATAAAACGTTAAACATGCAAAGGTCTCAAGTTCGAATCCCGGTTCACACACGCTGCCTTAATAAAAATCAAATTTTTGTTTAACTGAACCGGAGTCAATACAGTTATATGTTAAGTATATTAATAACCGGAATAATAACCAAGTTAGACACACAGTCCAGCGGTGGACTGTGTGTTTGTTTATATCGCTGGTCACGAGTTCGAGTCCGGTCTTCAGCACCGACTCGGACAATTATCTATTCTTTTTAAATAAGGCAAAAAAAGGAAATAACTAAATTGTCTTTAAGTATAATAAAAATCAAGTTATATAACATGTTGAACACACAGTCCAGCGGTGGACTGTGTGTTAGATTAAACCACAGGTCCCGGGTTCGAGACCTGTGGAGTGCAAGTCCGGTTCGCTCAAAACTATTTTTAAAATAAAATGATTTTCAGTTTAACTAATTAGTATATATATATAATTAAAATCAGATATATAACGGGTTAGACACGTAGCTCAGTTGGTAGAGCTGCGTGCACGCGTACGAGAGGTCTCGGGTTCGAGCCTCACTCAGCGCACAATAATCTGCCATCGAACCGGTCAACGGTCAATGGGTCAGTCAACGGTCAGAAAAAAATAAAATATTTTTATTATTTTTATTTAATTATTTTAATTAAAAATCAATTATAAATACTTAAAAATAACATTTTTAAGATTAGAAAATAGCCTCAAACTCACAAAAATGCACCCAACAATCCTACTAAAATAGTTTAATAAAATCCGTTTACTTACCAAACCATAATGCAATTTATCTAGGTTAAATCTCACTCGTGGTTAAAACCACTTCGCGTGCATTCAACGTCATCAACCGAACGCACCCACTGTGAGTGAATCTTACAATTCCCCTTTTTAAATTGCACGTTTTGGGGTGTGTCATGTGTTATGAAATTAATTAATTTATTTATTTAAACTTGTGCCATACCACATCATGACTTAAACTTAGATTGTTTTTATTGTTGTGATTTACTTATTGCCATTTGTCAAGTCATATGAAACTCATACATTAAGCCCATCAGTTCCTCGTGGGAGACGAGTAGAACATCGCGTGCTTCATATCAATTTCATTATTGTTCATGTGTGTATCATTGAGTTTATATTGTTTGTAGTTGTGTTATTCATATTATCATGTTTATGCAATTCATTCATCAGGCCCCTCAGTTCCTCGTGAGAGACGAGTTGAGCATCGCGTGCCTTTAATTGTTCCATTATTGTTCATGAGTGTTTCATTTAACATCTTATGATTATTGATCAAGTTACATCTAATTTTACTCATGTTTGGTTGTGCACATATTTCATAATCAATTTAAATAAATTGTTAAAATGTTTTCCATAGGATTCACTCGCCAACATTATGTTGATCCAAAAACCTTTTTACACATGATACAGGTGAACAGGTTGAAGCAAGGATAACATAGGATATGCCTTAGAAGAGAACAAAGAAGTTAGATTGTTAGTTAGATCATGTTGCAGCAATCATTGTAAATTTCCATTTAATTTGTATTAATGAATATGAAACGCTTAATAAATGTCATGAGCTTTGATGATAACCCAATCATGCCCCGATCACCTTTTCCGCTGCGGGTCGGGGTGTGACAAAGATAACAACCCTAAATCTACAAAGTCTGTCATTCTCTTTTTCTCACCGTTTGTGAGTCATATATCTTTTTACTAAATTACTTTACAAAACCTCAAATGTTTTTCAGCTATACTCACAGGGATTAAGTCTGTGTAATCTATAATTATTGCTGGTAGTTGGGGTTTTGTACATTACTGGTCCACAGTCACCAAGGGTGTGACAGGAACCGTTACTCGTTGGGAGACAGGTCCCACAGTAATATGACCATAAGCACAGGGGAGTGTCCCCAGTCGACGACTATGTTGAATAATTGATAGAAAACTTACACTGTAATCGCCCTTAATACTGTAAAGTATAACAATGTGTCATTCTATAAAATGGAATGAACTCACCAGTATTTTTAACTGACCAAAATGTTTTCAAAACGCGTTTCAGGTAACTTGCTGTGAAAGTCATAGAAGCCAGCTATGGAGCACTGAAGGCTTAAATAAAGTGGCTATGATTACCTGAATAAATGTAGAACTTATGTTTTTGTTAATTAGGGTTTATCCCTAGAAAACATTATAATGGAATATGGGTTTATCCCATTTATTTAATATTAAAACTTTGGTGTTTGATAAACTCTGAATTTATTTTCCTAACATCGATCTTGATGATAATTTCCGCTGCCAAATTAATAAACACCGGTACCACTTGACTGTCCCGCGGCAACCGCTCCCAGGGTAGGGGTCGGGGGTTGTTACAGAAGGTGGTATCAGAGCCACTGGTTTAAGCTATTTAGGTGTTCCTCTAATACCTAAACTTAAACACTAATGTTAGGAATTTTGCCTAAATAACTTATTTGTTATATCTGTAAAAATAAATTTCAAAATATTAATTTAATTTCTTTGTTATTTTAACAATTTATAATTTCGCAGCATGAGTGATAAAAGTGTATCCAATGCTTTTCTCCACATGGCTGATTCGGAAATGGAGGAAGGACCCTCTGGGCCACCTCAGGATACGAAGCCGAAACAGAAGGATCTTTTGTTTTCCGAGCCAAATCAGCTGAAACTTTTCCACCAAAGAAACGTGGATGGTTTAATAAAGAGAACAAGGAAAAACAAAGGAAAAAAGAAAAACCAAGAAGCAAATAAACCCTACCAGAAGGACCAGCTCAGATAAATGTAACCACACCTTTGTGGGAAGAATTGGATCGGAGACTGGCAAATTGTGATCTCTTCCAACCAGCAGAAGACCAGCTAAATTTGAACTTACTAGCAAACCCTGAACCACCATTTCCAACATTTTTCAACCTAAACAACCAATAGCACCCATACCAATGTACCCAGAACCTAACCTAGTAAACCAACAACCAATACCCGCATTCAACCCGGAGGAAATCCCTAGGTTTCCTGTACCAGCACCAAATGCCTTGGAACAGTGGATGTCAAAATTATTGGGCATTCCAAAATTTAATAAATGATCCATATTTTCCACCAATAGGACCCGAACCCGAGATGCACCCACTAATGGACCCTGACCGCGTAGCAGAACTTCGTCACTATGGGAAGAACTTATAAACGAAGGAACCCGAATACGCACCATAGGGGAGAACCTCGTCTGGAAGTACGACGAGAGGGATGGGCACTTCTGAAAAACGACAACCTTAATATAATACTATATATATACATATATATATCATATTTTGAAAAAAAAAACGATGTAAAACATATATGATGCATAATATAAATATCGCCTATACATATATAACAACGCATAATGTGAAATATCGACCTATATAATTATAATAATTATGCTGATGCATATATATAAAAAGAGTAGAAAGTCGCAATGTTCGACGATTTTGATCAAGATATGCTTGAATATTTGTCTACCTTTGTTTCTTTCTGTGATATTAATATTTTATAATGTTTGCAATTCAGATGTCGAATGAAGTTAATCAGGGAGTCCGGAATAATAATGATAACGGAAATCACGTGGATAAAAGTGCTATAGAACACATAGTAGCTCAAGGAATAATCGATGCCATGCCATTTATTATTAATGCTATTAAGAATCCTGCGCTTGAAAACAACAGTAATACTATAGGCAGTAAACGTACTCACCCTGAACCTAGTCTCAGCGTCAATGGAGATAACAACATTCTTGTCAAAGCTCCATCTCCTAAACGAAAGAAAACCATCGCTTATGGTTGTTCTTATAAAGAATTCTTGTCCTGCAAACCAATTGAATTATCTGGTAATGAAGGAGCCATTACAACTTTGCGTCGGCTAGAAAAATCTGAAGCAGTATTAACTATTAGTAAATGTGCTGAAGAAGATAAGATAATGTATGCTTCTAATCATTTCAAAGACGAAGCATTGGAATGGTGGAATACCATTCTTCAGTCAAAAAGGAGTAACAAGGTCTATAATATGGAATGGAATAATTTTAAGGATATAGTTGAAAGGAAATTCTGTCCTCCTCACGAAAAGGAACAAATAGCTAACAAATTCCTAAACCATAAAATGATTGAGCTAAATTGTCGTGAATTTACTACCAAATTCTTTGAATATGCAAGAATAGTACCTTCCCTAGCATCACCAGAACCGGTATTAATTTCTCGTTACATATGGGGATTGATTAGCGAAATTCGAGACATAGTCAAAGCAGCTAGGCCACAAACAATTGAAGAAGCAGTAGAGCTTGCCAACACTCTGACAGATGGACTGATACGCACAAGGGAAGAAAATCAGAAAAGGACTTAGCCCAAAAGATTACCCAGGAACTACGTTCTGGTAATTCCTATCGTAAGAAAGGAGCAGGTCCATCTTCTTCACCTCTATGTAAGATCTGTAAAAGAAGGCATACAGGAAAATGTGCTAAGTACTGCAATTTCTGTAAAATACTGGGACATAGGGAAGAAGAATGTAGAAGGAAAATGAACACTAAAGTATGCTTCAATTGCGCAGAGGCAGGTCATATTCGATCAAACTGCCCGAAACTAGCCCCAGCAACCAACAACAAGGCAAAGACAACTGAAGGAACTAAGAAGACCGCTAGAGCCTTCGTACTGACAGACAAAGAAGCTGAGTTGATTCCCGATGTGATTACCGGTACGCTCCTAGTTCATGATGTCTATGCTAAAGTATTATTTGATTCTGACGCAAACCAAAGTTTCATAAATACTACTTTCTGTAAATTTCTCAATCAACCTATAACTAAACTTCGCCAAGTGTACACGGTGGAAACAGCAAACGGAGATTCGGTCAATATAAGCGAAATCCTTCAGGAAGGAAAGAGAATTTTTAGGTTATAAATTCACATCTAACCTATTGCCAATGAATCTAGCCGGATATGATGTCGTATTGGGAATGGATTAGTTAGTAGCCAACCATGCACGAATCTTGTGTGATCAAAATTCTGTTGAGATTCGTACGCCAACAGGAGAAACAATCACAATCCAGGGTGACAAGCCAACAACATCTGCAAAATTTATCTCTGTGATGAAAGCTGCAAGCTACGCTCGAAAAGGAGGAATAGTATATATGATCCCTGCGATCATTAGTACTAAAGGAAAAGAATTAAAGATATTTATGTAGTATCGGAATTCTCAGATGTTTTCCCAGAAGAACTACCAGGATTACCACTCGATCGCGAGGTTGAATTTAGAATTCACCTAATACCAGGAACTGCACCGATTGCCAAAGCACCATATCGACTAGCACCAACGGAGATGCTGGAATTGAAGAAGCAACTAGACGAACTACTGGAAAAAGGGTTCATACAACCTAGCTCATCTCCTTGGGGAGCGCCGGTTTTATTTGTCAAGAAGAAGGATGGATCGATGCGCATGTGTATCGATTACCGGGAGTTGAATAAAGTCACAATCAAAAATCGGTACCCACTACCAAGAATTGATGATCTATTCGATCAACTTCAAGGAGCTCGGTTCTTTTCCAAAATTGATTTACATTCAGGATATCATCAATTGAATGTACAAGAGGAAGATATTCCGAGGACCGCTTATAGAACTAGATATGACCAGTATGAGTTTACAGTCATGCCATTTGGTCTAACAAATACTCCAGCTGCATTTATGGACATGATGAATAGAATATGTAAACCATACCTGGATAAATTTTAATTGTCTTCATAGACGATATACTCATTTATTCAAAGAGTAAGGAAGAGCATGTTGAACATTTAGAGACACTTCTGACACTGTTGAGAAAGGAAAAGCTTTACGCTAAATTCTCAAAATGTGAGTTTTGGTTGCAAGAGGTACAATTTCTTGGACACATAGTTAAGCATGAAGGAATTCATGTAGATCCCACAAAGATCGAGGCTATTACCAAATGGAAAGTCTCTAATTCACCAATGGAAGTAAGAAGTTTTCTTGGACTGGCAGGATATTATAGACGCTTTATTCAAGATTTTTCTAGGATAGCCATTCCATTAACCAAGTTAACCTGCAAATCAGTTAGGTTTGAATGGGGACCAAAACAGGAAGAAGCTTTCAAGATTTTAAAGCAATGATTAACTAATGCACCAATCCTTGCCTTGCAGAAGGAACTGAAGATTTTATAGTATATTGTGATGCATCAAAATTAGGATTTGGATGTGTACTGATGCAACGTCAGAAAGTGATTGCTTATGCCTCAAGACAACTTAAGAAGCATGAAGAAAACTATACAACCCATGACTTGGAATTGGGAGCGATAATATTTGCCCTCAAGATTTGGAGACATTATCTTTACGGTACTAAGTTTACTATCTTTACCGATCATAAAAGTTTAAGATATATTTTTGGGCAAAAGGAATTAAACATGAGGCAAAGACGTTGGATGGAAATCCTCAGTGATTATGATTGTGATATTCAATATCACGAAGGAAAGGCTAATGTAGTAGCTGATGCTCTAAGTCGAAAGTATCATGAGAAGCCAAAAAGAGTACATGCTCTCAGATTAAATCTGCAAATAGATTTAATAGGACAATTATAGAAGACTCAGGAGATAGCTATCACGGATGATTCTGAGGGAATGAAGGGAATGATAAAAGAATTAGAACAAGGAACAGATGGGATATGGAGATTCCATAAGAAAAGAATTTGGGTACCTATCCAAGGAAATTTACGAGACAGAATTTTAGAAGAAGCTCATAAATCCACATATACAATGCATCCATGAAGCAACAAGATGTATCAAGATTTAAAGAAAAGTTATTGGTGGATAGGAATGAGAAAGGACATAGCAAGTTATGTTTCTAAGTGTCTATGTTGGTGCATATGTTTGTTGCCTTCGTCATGAATGTCACTATGTATCGAGTCTGAGTGAATAAGGCTTAATCTGTGAGAAACGAGACGTATTTAAGTGAGTTTGTAAACAAGTTCACTTGAAAAGGAACTTGAGAAGTCAAGTTCGGGCAAACTTCATACCATGTTCGGCCGAACATGCTATATCTTCGGGCGAACTTGTGTCTTTTATGGCCGAACTTGTGTTCCTATAAATAGTTGCCTTGGGTTTTCATTTGTAAGGGTTAGAGTTTTTGGCACAGAGACGGCGAAGCTCTGTGGATCCGGTTCTTGAATGTATATGACTTTAGATCAATGAAAACAACGTTTAAATGAGTAATTCTTGTTATTTGATTAACATGTCATTAGTTTCCCCTAATTGGACATTAGATAACAAATTTAGGTTCCCCTGCTGTTCGTGGACGTTCCTCCAAGTGGTATCAGAGCGATACCTAAATTTGCAGGAATCAAGACAAAAATCTCTCTTATTATACCCCATTCTATCATTTTTCTTAACATTTTCACATTTTTGAAGAATTCATGGACAAAATTGGTTAAAAATTGAATATGTCATGTACAATACACTTGTGATAAACCCCTGAGAGTTTGGACATAAATTCAATCATTTTGATAGCAAAAGTTGAAAAAACCATGAATTGCAAAACCTTTTTATCGAACTTGACTAAAATTCATTGAATTTTACTCATGTTCACCCGAACTTGATAGGTTATTCAAGGATTTTTAGTAAACTTCGACCGAACTTGTTGAATTTTTCAATATTTTTGATCAAGTTCGACCGAACTTGATCAAATCTCATTGATATTTCATTCACAAGTTCGCCCAAATTTGAAGAAAGCTTTGAAAGATCATCTAAGTTCGATCGAACTTACCAGGTTTTTCTTAAAAAATCAAGTCCGCTCGAAGTTGAATTTTCCTCAAAAAGTCACTCCAAGTTCGATCAAACTTGAGTATAATTGATAAATTTTGAATCTTTTTCACCTAAGTTCGACCGAACTTGTTAATAACTGAAATCAAGAACTGATTTTCACACAAGTTCGACCGAACTTGTCTGTTACTAATAAATTGTCAAGTGTTTTTGATCGGTTTTCCAGATAAGTCTTCCGAAGGTCAAAATGGAAGATTTCCACAATGTATTCGTTTCACAAATGGCTTCTTCATCCAATGCTAATACTCTTGCGGCAAACAGATGAATATCGACAACGAAATGGGTACTACTCAGAAACCGCCAAAGCTAATGAGTATAGACGAGTTCGAAGGATGGAAGGAAAAGTTCTTGAATTGGATACAAGCAAATCAATTCGACAGCTGGGTTACAGTTGAAGATGGCTACAAATGGCCAAAGGATGAGCGTGATCAAGATCTTCCGTTGAACAAGTTTTCAGCAGTCGACAAGAACAATTATGTCGCTGAGAAGAAAATGATTAGCTTAATTCAACAATCGGTTAAGGAAGATATCTTGATACTGTTACCAGAGTTTGATACTTCGCAAGAATTATGGCACTCTCTCTGTGACAAATTCAAAGGAAGTGATGAAATGATTAAGAGAAAGAAGGCCTTAATTAAGAAAAAATTCGAGATCTTCACGATGATCAAAGGGTGAAACTATGAAGCAAATGATCGATAGATACTGTCACCTCATGGTCCAAATGCGAAGACATGATATTAAACGATCAAATGAAGAGCAATTGAGAAATTGTCCGATGCACTTCCAGAAGGAGAATGGACGACATATCTGACGATTCTGAAAAATAGTCCGTCTTGGAGACATTTCAAGTTATCATCTTTCATTGACAAATTAGAAGGTCATGAAATGGAATTTATGAAGATTGCAAAGTCAAAGAATGCTAATGTTGTCCAAGATGTAGGTGTCTATTACAAAGGAGGTATTCAAGATACTCCGATTCAAAGTCCGAAAATTCAAACGGCCTTTAGTGCAAATGCAAACTCTTCTCCGAATCAAAGTTCTCCTTATGCTGGTTATCCAAGTTCTAGTTCAAGCCCTTCATTTCAAAATCAGACAAGTCAAGCTAGTTCTGATTCAAATGTTTTCCAGTGCAACATTGTAATGGATCTGAAGAATGTATTTCCAGAAAAGGTGGCTAAACAACACATAGCACTTCTGCTACCGTTCTCGAATCATATGAAAGTCTTGTTGCTGGAAAGATCAGTAATCCAGAAATGACGGCAGAAGATTATGATCAGGTAGATGAAGAAGAATTGGAGTTGATGGATATCAAATGGAGCCTTGCGTCCATTATCAGAAGAGTTACCAAGTTTGTGGCACTAACCGGGAGGGATATTGTTAATTCAAACAATAAGCTTGGATTCGACAAATCAAAAGTCACATGCTTTAGATGTCGACAAAAAGGACACTTCAAATGCGAATGCAGTAATCAAGAAGCTAGTGGAAACCAAAATCCTTTCCGAAGCAACAATGAATACTACAAGAAAGCTCTTCAATATAAGCCATATCCGAATAAAACACAAGTTGAAGTTGAAGATAAGTCTGCAAAGAAAGCCGAACAAGCTCTTGTTGCCAATCATGAATATGATGGTTTCGATTGGAACAAATACATCGGAAAGAAAACTGGTGTAGCTATGATGGCAGAGGTTGTAAATGAACCAGAGACATCGTATGTTGATGCTGCTTTGGAAAATGCATTTCTGGAAGCATACATGCGGAGAACTGAAGAAGAAGAAGAGATAGCTTATGCTGAGATGCAAAAACAAGAAGCCTTGAAAGAAGAGACCGAAAAGGTAAAAGCTGAGGTAAGAATGTCTGAAAGGAAGCTGTGAAAGTTGTGGAGGTTGAAAAACCTTGCACAAAGTGCACAAGTCCTTGTGAACCATGCCTTGATAAGGTCAAAGTCATAAGAGAATTGACTGAACATAATGAAACTTTTCGTTATAATTACAGAAACATGAAAGAAGCTTATGACAAAATACAGGGCAAATATAAAAATGTCGAAAAAGCTAATCTTAAAATTGCTGAAAATGAAAGAATATTAAAAAACAGTGATTGAAAAACAAGAGGCAATTAACATGTACATTAATACTATTGCCGTAACAAAACGTGAGTTTATGACATGAAGATAGAAACAGAAACGGGTAAGACAGCTTTTGAAAAGCTACACCACAAACCTTATGTCATTGATCACATTCTTCCTACGATCAAATCGGAGGAAAATGATGGTAAACCAAAGCGTAAAGAATACGGAAGTGTTCCTTCACCATTCCTTGAAAACTATTCTTGCAAAAAGGATGATGAAGTAGAAAAGGCTTTTGATATACTACTTTTATCTAATTGAAAAATCAATTGCCTGAGAACATTGACGTAGACTTTACGAAATCAAACGATGACATTAAAGCAGTGGTAGAAAATGTGGTAAAGAAAGTTTTGGGAAATGATTCTGACGATAACAATTCTGAGTCACAGTCCGAAAATGACGATATAGCATCTGAAAATGATCTAAATGATGATCCTAACGTTTCCATGTACAAAGTTAAGGATTCTGATAGATTATTTTTCGAGATAGCTTCCCGATTCGGAACGTGAAAAAGATCAACTGATAAATTTTTCAAACTTGTAGAAATTTCGTCAGATGATCTCGAGAAAAACAAAAAGAAATTTTATTCTAAACCCAAAAGGAACTTTAATAAAACCGAAAGGTTAGTGGTGATTTTCCTGGGAACAGAGAGCAGGATTGGGTTTTGAGATTAAAGAAGAAGAACCGAAGAAACCAAAGTCACGTTTCAGGAATGCAAAGGTAAAAACATAAAATTTGTATACGGAACAAATACGGTTCAAGAAGAAGGTATGCTTGGTAATCAATCGAATGCTGAATTCAAGAAAGAAAAAGAACTTCGGGATAAGGCTAAGATCAAATCCACAAGTGGAGTAAAACCTACTAGTGGACATGCTTCTGATAGTCGAACTTGTTTCAAGTGCAATACAAATTGGTCATATTGCTCGCAAGTGTCTAAATTTAAAGCATGTGTTTCACGGAGGAAAAATGTGTCTAAAGAAGAAAAGCAAAAACAACCAGAGATTGTGAAATCCAAAAATGAATGTGTTTCTAAAATAAAACCTAAAAATGAATCTAAGTTTGAAAATTCAGTTTTTGAGAAAGGTGAAACTTCAAAGTCAAATAAAAACAAAAACGATGATTCACGGTTTTATATTAAGAAAGCAAGATTCATGTCACAATCTTGGATCGCTAAAAAGAAATCTTCTAAATTGAAAAGTCTGTAACTGTGCTAAGACTAATAATGTCAAATCAAATGAAGCAGTTATTAAAAATTATCTTTCAAAGTTGAAAAATGATTTTCTAAAACAGACAAGGAACGAAAAGGTCAAAACATTTTTAGAATCGACATTGGACGAAATGATCGATGATGATTTTGAATATGATGAAGAGTTAGAATATGGTTATGATGCTTATCATGTCAAACCCAAAACCAAAAAGGTTTGGGTTTCCTTATTCAAATAGTTGCTTTGTGTGCAGGAGTTTCAGGATCTACTTGATCAAAAGTTGATTATGGATTTGCGGAGCTCCATATCAATTTAACTTATCCAGAAATGCCATATCTTTGTCATTTTGAGGGGGAGTAGTTAAAAAGAAAAGTTTTTGAAACTAAAAGTCAAAACTACAAGTGGTTATTAAAAGGAAAGATTTTGAAAAGTCAAAATATGAAAATCCACATCGTTGAACAGAAAAACTGATTTCAAAGTTCTTACAAGTTCAAACTGCTTTTACAAGTGGTAAATGAGTCTAATGATTGTTTGTTAAACAATTGAAGATACAGGTTGAGAAAAAGGATCGGACGACGAGGTCACGGGATCCGCATTGGTTTGTTACATTTTTAGTAGAATTTCTTTAAATCTATAATCCAAAAATATGCTTTTGATTTTAGGGGGAGTAAGAAAATTTTAAAAATTGTTGAAAAATCAAAAACATATGAAAAAGTGTTAAAAATTTAAAATTCAAAAAGTACAAAAACATGAAAAAGACAAAAAGGATTTGTTGTCAAAAAGGAAAATGATATTACATCAGTGGACTATCACAGTATGCTAAAGATTTGTAAAGTTTAAAAGTGATAAACAAGTCTTACAGTGGATGTGTCGATAGACTTTACACGTTCAGTAGATTGTTTCCGGGATATAAACTAAATTTTACAACTGCTTAATCTCGTGAGATTAACACATCTTGGATATATGGACTTAGTACTCCGAAATTTTGATTGAAGGGTTGCCTGATTCTGAGATACGAGGTCTTTATAGATAGTTGATAAACTGGGGTATTATACAAGGTTTCTGATTTTGCGGAAGCAATAGCCTAGAACTTCTATAATGCTTTTGCTATAACCCCAAAATAGCATGCAAACTTGAAAAAATCGAAAGATCTAATCATTTGCAGTGCTAAAAAGATTCCTTAAGTGGAACACTCCTGAAAGACGAGCCTTCATCTCTTTGTCGGTACGGTAGTACTAACCTGAGCTCTCAAGGTCTCGCACAACCCAAATACAGATATCAATTATGCTATACTCACCTGTAAGATGAAATCTAGGGAATCTGGATTCGGGAGTATATTCAAGAAGTGGGAAACACAATTAAGTCAAGTTTTATAAATCATATCTAACATATCTTGGAACAATTGAGAAATGTGATGAAGTTTAAAAGGACAAACATATCGACAATCTAGGTAAACGAGTTTCGAACTTAAAAGTCTAAAAAAAGGTCAACGGTACTCGTGATATGTCTCAAACAAACTGATATGATCCTTAGACACAAATTCACAAAAATATGTCTGTAAATATGTTTGTACATAGTTTACTTTACTAGTTAAAAGTTCTGTAAATATTTTATTTGATTTTTAAATCCAAAAAGATTTTCAACGAGCCAATGTTGGTGAACGGATCATCAAAGTCTGGTAAGAAAAAGTTCATTAATTTGAAACTTTAAAATTGACAAAAACATCAGTTGTTCACAACGGGTTTAACCAAGGTCATTAACTTGGACTTGGTAAACAAAATTAGTTAATCAAGGTCATTAACTTGAACTTGATCAACTAAGTGGATTTCATTGTTTAAAAATCATGAAGAACAGTCAAGATTTTAAATGTTAAAAAGTAATTCAAGGTCATTAACTTGAACTTGAATAACTAAAATGTTTTTAAAATGGAGACGTTCAAACAAGTGTTTCTTCAAAGTAAATTTGAAACGTTTTCTAGTATGCTCAAGAACTTTGGAACAGGAAGCAAAGTTTTAGGGGGAGCAGGACGAAACGTGTTTAAAGTAAAGCTCAAAGCAAGGGGGAGCATAGCTCGCAGCTTAGAAGGAGCTTGGATCTTAAAGTTTTATTCAAGAGAAAAGATAAAGACTCAGGAGCTTAATCAAGTCTAATGGCTACAAGGCATTCAAGAGAATACTATGTCACAGATGTTATCTAAGGGAAGATGTCAAGAGGAGTCTGTTGATGCTTACATTAAAAGGATGTCTACATCAAGATGACCACGGCAACATCCAAGGCGGAGTCTGTTGGTGCATATGCCTGTTGCCTTTGTCATGAATGTCATTATGTATCGAGTCTGAGCGAATAGGGCTTAATATGTGAGAAATGAGGCATATTTAAGTGAGTTTGTAAACAAGTTCGCTTGAAAAGAAACTTGAGAAGTCAAGTTCGGGCGAACTTGACTAGGTCAAGTTCGGGCGAACTTCATACCATGTTCGGCCGAACATGCTATATCTTTGGGCGAACTTGTGTCTTTTATGGCCGAACTTGTGTTCCTATAAATAGGTGCCTTGGGTTTTAATTTGTAAGGGTTAGAGTTTTTGGCACAGAGACGGCGAAGCTCTGTCGGATCCGGTTCTTGAATGTATATGACTTTAGATCAATGAAAACAACGTTTAAATGAGTAATTCTTGTTATTTGATTAACATGTCATTAGTTTCCGCCTAATTGGACATTAGATAACAAATTTAGGTTCTCGTGCTGTTCGTGGACATTCCTACAGTCTAACTTGCTCACAAGTTAAAGCCGAACATCAGAAACCTTCAGGATTACTCCAGCAATTAGAAATGCCAGTTTGGAAATGGGAATTGATAACAATGGATTTTGTTACCAAACTACCCAAGATGCGAAAAGGTAACGACACAATCTGGGTGATTGTGGACAAACTAACGAAATCTGCACATTTCTTATCAATGAAAGAATCCTTCAGTATGGAACGATTAGCTAAGCTGTATGTAGATGAAATAGTTTCACTACATGGAATCCCTTTATCGATTGTGTCCGACAGAGATAGTCGTTTTACTTCTCATTTTTCAACAAGTTTTCAAAAAGATATGGGAACTCCATTAAATTTAAGTACAGCTTATCATCCTCAAACAGATGGACAAAGTGAAAGGACGATTCAGACACTGGAAGACATGCTTAGAGCCTGTGTAATAGACTTTGGAGGAAGTTGGGAAGATCACTTACCATTAATTGAATTTTCTTACAACAACAGTTATCATACCAGCATCAATGCTGCACCATTTGAAGCACTCTACGGACAAAATACTGAACACCTGTATGTTGGGCAGAAATAGGGGAAAAACAATTGTCAGGACTGGAGATTGTACAAGAAACAACTGACAAGATAATGCAAGTCAAGGAAAGACTGAAAACAGCCCGAGATCGCCAAAAGAGTTATGCAGATCATCGTCGGAAGCCATTGGAATTTCAGGTGGGAGATAAAGTATTGTTAAAAATTTCACCTTGGAAAGGAATTGTCAGATTTGGTAAACGAGGAAAGTTAAGCCCAAGATATGTTGGACCTTCAAAATCATCAAACGCATTGGACCAGTAGCTTATCAGCTACAGCTACCTGAAGAAATGGCAGGAGTACATGATGTATTTCATGTATGTAACCTAAAGAAATGTCTAGCCGATGAATCATTAATAGTACCCCTTCAAGATGTAGAGGTAATGAGAAGCTGAAATTGTTAAAAGGCCTATGCAAATTGAAGATAGAAAGACCAAGAACCTCAAGCATAAAAGGCTAATACTGGTCAAAGTAAAATGGAATTCAAGAAGAGGACCAGAATATACATGGGAACTGGAATCAGAAATGAAGCGAAAGTATCCTTACTCCAATAAATCTCGAGGACGAGATTTAAAACAACGTAGGGAGGATGTAATAACTTTCCAAAATACCCTAAAAACAATCCATAATCAAAGCCCCAGATGCACGCAGCGAGACCCGACGCGAAAAAAAAAAATTTCAGCAAGACATCCCAGGCTACACGCGCCAAGAAACCATGGCATCTCCCGCGACGCGCGGGAGAGTATCAGGACACGTGGCTTCTGAACGCGACGTCTGGCGAAGCTATGCGTGCAACGTAGCCTGTCTAGGCCAAATAGGCTGCCCAGGCGCGTCGCGAGGGAGTCCCCAGATGCTGGCGCGACGCACGGGAGAAGCCCATCTGACCTATAAGAAGGCAGCCATGGGACTGAAGTCTGCGCTCATTTTCGATCGTAAAAATCATTCGAATACCCTCTGTGTCTTCGTTTCTTTGCCCGATACCCCCCTAAACCCCTAAACCTGCGAAGCATTGCCCTGTTGTAAGTGTTTTAACCCTAATTACTGATTCGATACGCTGCCCAATTGATCTAAAATCCAGCAACGGATGCCAAAGTAATCCCTGTTAATAAGGCTATGCTTTGTTAACTACGTTGGGGTTTTGTCTCGGGAATTATCATTCATGTTAAGTTGGGTTATTTCACTAACACGTGTTGCATTGTACTTTTATTAGGAACTCAGAATTTGTACCAGGAAGCTCTAAGATAACAACCCTAAATCTACAAAGTGTGTCATTCTCTTTTTCTCACTGTTTGTGAGTCATATATCTTTTTACTAAATTATTTTACAAAACCTCAAATGTTTTTCAGTTATACTCACAGGGATTAAGTCTGTGTAATCTATAATTATTGTTGGTAGTTGGGGTTTTGTACATTACTAGTCCACCGTCACCAAGGGTGTGACAGGAACCGTTACTCGTTGGGAGACAGGTCCCACAGTAATATGACCATAAGCACAGGGGAGTGTCCCCAATCTCCTACTATGTTGAATAATTGATAGAAAACTTACACTGTAATCGCCCTTAATACTGTAAAGTATAACAATGTGTCATTTTATAAAATGGAATGAACTCACCAGTATTTTTAACTGACCAAAATGTTTTCAAAACGCGTTTCAGGTAACTTGCTGTGAAAGTCATAGAAGCCAGCCATGGAGCACTGAAGGCTTAAATAAAGTGGCTATGATTACCTGAATAAATGTAGAACTTATGTTTTTGTTAATTAGGGTTTATCCCTATAAAACATTATAATGGAATATGGGTTTATCCCATTTTAATATTAAAACTTTGGTGTTTGATAAACTCTGAATTTAATTTCTAACATCGATCTTGATGATAATTTCTGCTGCCAAATTAATAAACACCGGTACCACTTGACTGTCTCGTGGCAACCGCTCCCAGGGTAGGGGTCGGGGCCGTGACAGTTTAAACTCGTCAAAAAGCAACAAACAACAAATTTTCACGACGCAGCTTTAGAGAAGGCGTCGCCGACGGCCAAATGTGCGTCGGTGACGGCATGTGTATCCCTGATTTTCTCCCGATGACTTAATTAGCTGCCTACGGAAAATTCTGACGACAGAAAATTCTGAATACGGAAAGATCTATAGGGCGCCGTCGACGGTGCCCCCAATTCCACTTTTCTGTTTCGACCGTTTCTTGATCCTGGTTGATCTGATTCGCATCCCGGTGTTCCGTTTAGCTCCCGATTAGCTCCTTAAACTCCGTGAGACCTGCAAAACACAAATCCCAATAAAAGGAGGCTATTCGAGATTAAAAGTCACATAAAAACATAAACGTAAACATTAACGAACACCAGTTTTTGACCACGCATCAACCCACGCGTTTGCTAAGGCGACTTCCTCATTGGTGCCACATGATCTCGACATCTTCTTGCTTGAACTTGTTGTAGGTGAGGGGCGGTGCATCATTATCGTACTCTATTGGAAGTTAATCCTAAAACTCGTATGAATTGAAAGTTGAAGGATGAAAGTGAAAGTTTTATTAGAAGTATTTGAGTATGATTAGTATGGTTATTTTAGTAGAAGTAAGGGTCTAGGTTATTGTTTTATGTTCCTCTTTTCCTTTTAAGTCTCTTAAGTTCGTTTAATTGAATAAAAAGAGCCCCCCCCCCCCCCCGCCAAAATATCTCATGTTTATCTTTAATTTGATTGTTTGATCCGTCTGGGCCAGCATACTCTTCATCAAAAGCCTTAGAGTTTGGGTTGAGTTTTGTCACTATCATCATCTTCGGAAGGTTGGGATTGGCGGTAATAGAAAACATGCGTTTGTTTTTCTAGAACAAACTGTAGCGGTAAGGGGAAATCTTAATATGGTAACTGAATTGGCAATTGTGAAAATATGGTGATTAATATTGAAAGGGTTGGTGTTTGTTGGGGATCGATAGACTTTTTCTATTTCATAGTTTAAACCCATGTCTTTAAACGTCTACATGGATTGGGTGATAAATCCACATTTTTAGAAGGTAAGGTCTTTTTCATGAAGATAAAAGAGATTGTAGAAGGTATGAAGAAAATTGGTTAGAAATTGACGTGGAAATAGCTTAAGTTATTTGAAGTATATATAGGATAATTTTCTTAATATTTAAATAAAATAGCCGTTAGCCAACTCATCAATACAACTCGACAATTGAACCATGGGGGTGTTTCCTAGCGGCACCACGGAGCCAAGTAGGCCAGCTCGCCTCATCCCATATCCACTCTCCTACCCTATGGTACTCTATAAACTTCTCATCTCATTGTTTGAAATCCCAAGAGATGATATTGGTTATCGAGGTACTAAAAGAAACTATCATATATATGTTTTTAACAAGGGTGAATATGAATATGTATCAACTCGGTTTAAGCCCTAAGAGCATGAGCAATAAACTGTTTTAATGCTTTTATTTTTTGTTTTCTTTGAAAGTTCTCATGCATGAACCACATCCTCTAAGCTTTCATCTCCTCCAAATTTGCTCGATAACATTTTCAATCCTTGTGTTTCAATGTGTTAGTTTAACATATTGGGTTGAAGTCACAAACTAATCTTTCTAGTTGTTCCTCCTAACTGTTTTTTGAAGAAGATGTTTTCCTTCGTCTTTATTGCGGTCTATCAGGCTTTTGAATCCTACATCTCGATGATTGGCAAATTGTGCATTCGATGAAGTTGTGTATAGTTTGTTAGGTCATGTGTCATTAATCTTTTCCTAGGTTAGCTACAAGGGTTTTATTGGTGGAACCGCTCTTAATTGCGATGATCTTCAAGTATTCCCCAAGTCGCATCGTGAGGAAACAATTGTTGAATTTGGTTATCTTAGTAAGCATGTCCTTGCAGTTTAAGTTTTTTGATGGACAATTCGATCAATATTCCCACTTGATTTGTATAACAAACAAGATTTCGCCTATTCCCACTTGATTTGTATAATAAACAAGATTTCGCTTTCGGAATAATGTTGTTTGTTGTTGATTATGGTATGCAGTATGTTTACCCACGCCTTTGCTAAGTCGACTTCCTCATTGGTTCTCATGATCTTGACATCTTCTTGCTTGAACTTGTTGTGGGTGAGGTTGGTGCATCATCATTGTACTCTATTAGAAGTTAATTCCAAAACTCGTATGAGTTGAAAGTTGAAGGACGAAAGTGAAAGTTTATTTATGTTTAGTATTAGAGTTAATTACTGTTTTCGTCCCTATGGTTTGTCAAAAATCACCATTTCAGTCCATTAGTTTAAAAATTGCGATTTCAGTCTCTGTGGTTTCACTTTCATAACCATTTCAGTCCACCTCGCAACCATTTCAGTCCCTGGACTTACAGAATAAATGGATTGAAACTGATTACGAAAGTGAAACCACAGAGACTTAAATGGTTACAAAAGTGAAACCACAAGGACTGAAATCGTAATTTTTAAACTAATGGACTGAAATAGTGATTTTTGACAAACCACAGGGACGAAAATAGTAATTAACTCTTAGTATTATCTAGATTGATTTAATTAGTATAGATAAGGATGCGAGTTAGTATTAGATTATAATTGATAGAAGTATTTGAGAATGATTAGTATGGTTATTTCAGTATAAGTAGGGGTCTAGGTTATTGTTTTATGTTCTCCTTTTGTTGTAGGCCTGTTAAGCTCGTTTAATTGAATAGAAAGAATCGCAGGTTTGCCCCACCCAAGTATCTTGTGTTTATGTTTAATTTGATTGTTTGATCCGTCTAGGCCAACATACTCTTCATCAAAAGCCTAAGAGTTTGGTTTAATTTTGTCCCTACCATCATTGTCGGAAGGTTGGGATTGGCGGTATAGAAAACATGCGTTTTGTTTTTCTAGAACACACTGTGGTGGTAAGGGAAATCTTAATACGGTAACTGAATTGGCAATTGTGAAAATATTGGTGATTGATATTGAAAGGGTTGGTGTTTGTTGGGATTGATAGACGTTTTCTATTTCATAGTTTAAACCAATGTCTTTAAACGTCTACATGAATTGGGTGATAAATCTACATTTTTAGAAGGTAAGGTTTTTTTTCATGAAGGCGAAAGAGATTGTAGAAGGTATCATAGCCAACTTATCAATACTGTTCGACAATTGAACCATGGGGGTGTTTCCTAGCGGCACCGCGGAGCCAAGTAGGCCAGCTCGCCTCATCCCATATCCACTCTCCTACCCTATGGTGCTCTATAAACTTCTCATCTCATTGTTTGAAATCCCAAGAGATGATATTGGTTGTCGAGGTACTAAAAGAAACCATCATATAATGTTTTTAACAAGGGTGAATATGAATATGTATCAACCCTATTGTTATAGCCAACAAACTTATCAAAATCAACAAATGGTTTCCGGACCATCCATAGTTTTAACCAAAATTGTAAACCTTAATAGTATGAGCAATAAACCGTTTTAGCATCTTTTTTTTCTATTTTTCCATCCCAGACGTTTTTTTATTATTGTGGAGCAGGTTTTTTACACTCAGTTTGTAGTTGTTATTGGCCAAAACCTAGAAAGAAAATGGATTTAGGATGGGCCATCGTACTTTTTTATTATAACTAGTATTAAGAACCCCCGCGTTGCGGCAAGGGTGTAAAAGCGTGCTAAATAGTATCAATTTCTCATCACTGCGAGCGACCGCCAACACTGAATTTACAACGTGTTAATACGGAGCAATTAGACCGAAACGTAAACATAGAAAATAATGAGTAAGTCGATCTAGGACCTGCACATTATGAGTAACTTGTCAAACGGGAAAAAATAGACGACATAAAATAGTTGAACCACTCACGCACCTTACGTCGTGTTAATTCACAAATTTAGAATGAAACGTTGAACCACACACGCACTTTGCGCCTTGCGTAAACTGGTAAAATTATATATAATATTAAATGTAAGAAGTTCTACAGTGGTTTCAAACAGTAGTGGTTTTTTTTTTGTCTTTTGTGCTTTTGTATGTTTAGTTTTAACCTTTAATTCTTAACATTGGCTTTTACAACCCTTAACTTTCTAAATACTTTTTAATTAAGTTTTACACAAATTTCTTTCGTTTTCTTTTACCTTATCTTTTTACCTTTGTTATTTATTATATCCCTTTACCTTTTTTATTATTTTGATGTTTAGAGCCGAGTTACGGTGTAAACATCGCAACCAATTAATGTATAATTTTAATTAGTTTTACAAATTATTTATCGGTTGTTATGTTGTGCTATACGTTCTGAATTCCAACCGTATTCCTGCGCAACGTGGGAGTAACTACAACCCTAGTTTAAAATGAAACGTAAAATTTGCGAAAGATGAAAAGTATAGGGGATCAAAATTGAAAGTAAAAAAGTTGTAACGTTAAATTGTAAAAGATGGAAACTTTTATGTTAAAACTAAAAATTCAAATAATTTGGATTAAAAGTAATTAATCAAATGGTATAGGACTAAAAGTAAAAAATCAAAATATTTTTGAAAAACTCCCAAAGCTTTTAATACAACCTCTCTATGCATATATTGTTACTTATTTATAGTATTGAAATGAAATATACTTATAAAGAGCAAGTTATGTGGTTAAAAGTAGTGATGATGTGACAACGTTTTCGAGTATTCTTTTTAGATGGATTTTGTAACATTTGTAACATGTTTGTTACATAAAAAAAACTTTTTCTATTGAAAAATTTGGGCAAGTAATTTATATGTTTTTAAGAGTTTTTTGCATTAAAAAAAATTAAAAAGTGCTGAGTACTTTTCCTTTAAATAATAAGTAAACTTTTGTTGTTACATATGTAAAATACTTGTTGCTTGTGTAAAAGATGTTACGTATGTAACATATGTCTTTTGATTGTTTTTTTTAAATCTATTTGACACTTTTTTGTTTTGTTTTATTTTTTTATGTTCAAAATGCTTTTGATGCTTTGTTGTTATGTTTTAGAGTAAATTGCACAAAATTTTTTATTTTTTCTCAAACTTGCAGGTTCCAGTCTTAATGTTTAAAAGTTGCTAAAAACAGTCTTTAAGTTTATTTTTGTTGCGGGTTCAATCCTTTACAGCTAACCACGTTATTTTCTTCAGTTAAGTTCCCTCACATGCATAACATGTGAGGGTATATTCGTCATTTTGGTTGATCTTCCACCCACGTCAATTATAAGAAAAAAGAATATTTAAGTTTAACCTATTTTAAAAAAATTCTAACCGCAGGGACTAATGTGCAATAAAACCAAACTTTTAAAAACCAAACACCCTCTTTTCCGATCTTCTTCTCCGGCGACTTCGCCGGATTCCGGCGAACCCGGAATTAAGATAGGAATCTTGTTAAGCTAGCCCACTAAGCTGTAAAGATTAACACAAATTTTGATCATGCCAATCAAACTCTTCAGGTTATCATCAGTTGGAAGAATCGACGCCTTATTCGCATCAGACGGAAACGACAAACGACTCTTCAACCCTAGATACCTCTCACGGAACTCCGATGCTGTCAAATCAGAGAACTTCGTAACACCGTGTTCAGTAGTCGGATCCAGCAACTGGTGACGCTTAGGACGCCGCAAGTTAGACTTAAACACTATCAAACGGTAATCGTGATGCTCTGTAGTCGCGTACGTTTTTACCAAACTTTGTTTAAATTAGGTTAAAACTTAAATATTCTTTTTTTTATAATTGAAGTGGTGGAAGATCAACCAAAATGATGAATATACCCTCACATGTTATGCATGTGAGGGAACTTAACCGAAGAAAATAACGTGGTTAGCTGTAAAGGATTGAACCCGCAACAAAAATAAACTTAAAGGCTGTTTTTAGCAACTTTTAAACATTAAGGCTGGAACCTGCAAGTTTGGGGAAAACATAAAGGATGTTTTATGCAATTTACTCTATGTTTTATTTTTTATGTTCAAAATGCTTAAAACATGTATATTACATGTCCAACTTTTTCGTAAAAAAAGTTTGGGATCAATGAGTTTCGTCAACTAAAGAATTTACCTTGTTATATGTATATTCCGTAATATCGGTTATGCGCATATAATGTATATGTGTGGACCCTCAGAAGGTAAAAGTGAAATTACACTAATTTTAACGTAATTTTACTATTTTTTTAAAAATAAAGTTAAAAACAGCGGATGAGCTTGAAAGCTTCATCATTACAATCACCATCCTATATTAAAACAAACCAAAAAAATCCAAAAAAACCATTCATGGCGGATATAAAACCCAAAAACAATTAGAACAATATAAAACAACAAAGGGGATGGTGATTTGGTGGTGCTCACCGGAGCCGATTTACTCACCTTCTTATTCACCCTACCATTAGTTCACCTCCGTCACAACCACCACCCACCGGAGAATCCTCCACCAGCCACTTTTTCCGGCAAACTCAGCACCACCACCATCACACCACGGCATCAACTTCCGACAACCTCTTTTTCAACGAACACACCCCAGACCCACTGCGGCAATCACCTCCAACATTTCCGCCACCACCACCGCGGGTTGATTTGGTTATTCCGATTTTGTTACAGGTGAAGGATTGAAGGATTGATTTGGTTACTTCCGATTTTGTTATAGGTCAAAGGATTGAAGGTTGTGGTGATGGTTTTCCAAATGGAGAGAGAGAGAGTAGAGAGAGAAAGGGAAAGAGTAGAGAGATGTGGCTGGTATTATATAATATACTATTAATTCATTTTTTTTTTATTAAGGGTATTATAGCCATTTTAACCAACTTAACTAAGAAAACTAACCCCCATCACGTCAGGGACTATCCGGGAACGAAATTGAAAAGTTGGGGACTATAGAGGTAATTTTAGAAAGTTAGGGACTAAAGGTGAAAAAAGGCCAAACCACAGGGACTATCCGGCCATTTATCTCTTATATTAAGGATCAAATAAACAAGGGATATTGGATTTAAATAATCTCAACTTTCATCAATTGACTAATAACACTCATAACTTTCGATTTGTACCCCAGCACTCTCAATTGTCAACTTTTTTTACTTAAGCACGCCCTAACTAACTTAACCCAAACCCAGCTAGTTTTTGCTGATTGACCCCTTTTTGCTGACATGGCATATGCGTGGCACATGATGTGTCATTTTTGATGGCGTGGCAGCTGACGTGACATTTTTTGTGACACGGCATCTGACATCAGCTAATGGGTTAGGGTTCAGTTACTTAGAGAGTATCAGAGGAAAATAAGTTGAAAGTTGAGAGTGCTGAGGTACAAAACGAAAGTTGCGAATGTTATCGGCCAACTGGTGAAAGTTGAGGTTATTTAAATTCCAATATCCCAACAAACAATTTGCATGCATTACACGATCATGCTCTAAGTCCTTATACGATCAAGACAAACTAACGACGAGGAGGTGATCAATAGTTAATGTTCTTATATGAACAAACTAGATACGGGAAAACATAATAGAAATGATCAAAACTTTAAGCGGGGTACGTGAGCAAGCGACAGAAAGATCTTAAAGAGTCGGATCAAGTGGCAAACGCCTTTGGCGGTTTTACCTAACTATCAAACCCAATTTCTTTGATCTAAGTCCCCGAGTTCGTCAATTAAGATTTCTCCTCAAGTTTCCCAATCTTCCACACTTTCCTTTTTAGCTTAAAAAGCGTAAATATGTATTAGCATAATTTATGTTTTTATTTATGATATTAATTTAAAAAACTTCCAGTCAATTCATAATCTTCGAAAATTTGACAAACTTGTCAAATTTATAAAAATCTTATAAAAAGCAACTATTGTATTGGTTTATTCATTCAGAATAAGAATCATTTTATTATTTGCTTAAGTCTATCATCAACCGCGATACCCGTAGTAGCGGCGAGCGAAATGGGAGCAGCCTAAACCGTGAAAACGGGTATGCGTATGCAGTTAATTATGAATTGGTTATGAAAATAAGAAACAAGTAATCACTTTCAATTTTTGGGCTTGGTTACTTGGTTGCATGAATGCATGGTTTGGTTTAAAAGAAGTTAATTCTAATTCACTCAGGTTAAGGTTAGTGGGTGTGGGGACGGAGGAGGGCCATCGAGCGCCGTAGAGGCCCATCCACACCACCCCTCCTTGGTCCGTCTTGTCATCTTCGTCCTCCCCAATATGTGCTCGCCACCCCTCTTTTTTCTTATCCAACACACACACACATGTACATACATACATATGTATATATAAAAGAGCTCATCCCCGCACCCTAGGCGCATAACCGCTGACGTGGACGCCTACGTAGCGGATCATCCTCAAGGGATTACCCTCCTCCACACCAAATAGTCTCAATTCCTTGAATTTGCTTTTTCTAATCAAATAATATGTGTGATACTAATCATATCTTTCACGTAGATAATACACCACTTTTAGACTATGACTTTACGACGATTACGACCTACACCGTAAATAACACCTTGGGACTTGGTCACCTCTACCAACACCCTTTACCACTTGTGTTATCACCTTTAGAGAAACGTTCAAACAAATTAACAAATTCCACATTTATTTATTTATAAATAAAGTCCACTTCAAATGTTTTCATCACCATTTTTTTTATAAATATTAGCATTTATCAATAAGTATATTATTCACATCGTCATCATTACTACTTTAAGTTACATGTCTGCAAGTTGGAGCTGATTATATAGTAGCATGTATTAACAGAAACCTTTTAAGTAACTTAACTTGAAACACAAAACATTTATTTACCGGTTCACAAGAAGCGTGAGAAGCAACTATGAAGTGCGATATCTCTGAAGATATGAGTGGTAAATGCGTCGAACAAAAGTGTTATAGGAGTAACGCATTGTGTATTGGGTTTGGCATTGTGTATTGGGTTTGTGCTGAAGCTAAACGAACAAAGATATGACAACATAGTAGTTGTAAAATATATATACTTGTTTTTCAAAATGATCAGAATCCTAATCAATCGCTGATGATTAGTGAATCCATCAGCAGGTGCGGATCTACCTCTAAACAAAGGATAACCTACGTTGCCCCTTGATTCTCTGTAGTGTAAATTTTGGAAAAAAAATTGTTGTTTTCTTGATTTCGTTACCAATTTTCTTTAAAACGTTGCTCCTATATGAATTTTCTAGATCCGCCACTGTCAATAAGTAAGCGATCGGTCATTCCCAATATGCAAGCAAACGTTAGTTAGATGGTGAAAGTCGGGGGACAAAAAAACCAATAATTATAAAATCAAGAAGAAGTCAAAGGAAGGGTTGTAGATGTTGACCGGCTAAGGACTTCGTCCAAGACTCCAAGCCAAAATTCTCTTTGACGCGGCTCCAATATAAAGGCGGCTAAGTATCATGGCTTTGTGATGACTCTCCTTCCCTCGTATAGCTTTTGTTTAATCAAAAGATACTAAAAAATATAAAAATGAAAACAGGAAACTATTTGATTTTATTAACTTATATTATATACCAACATGTAATTGTTTTTACCATTACCACTGGATACAATATTTATTTATTAGGGACAAATTAATATATTCAATAAGAAACTTGAATAATATTATATTACTAAACTAAATAAATAAATAATGTACATATACACCAAAACATTTAAAGTTTTATATTTTCTTATTTTATCAAATATAATTTGTAATAAGACCGATTTTAAAGAAATGGTAGAATTGATAGTTTTTCTCATCTTATTTATTATCATCTTTAAATAATTAATTGATCATAAATACTATATGTTTCACACCAAATATTTTTACATACACATCAGAGTTTATTCTACACATTTCGAAATTTATTCTACGACATTTATTTTACACATATTGAAATTTGACCTAAAATATATATATATATTTTTTGAAAATAAGTTGAAAGTTAAGTAGTTAGCTGCTAAAGTTGAATATTACAAATTAATGGTCTATATAAGTTTATCAATATACTATTTTAGTAAAATTAAATATAAATATTAAATGAAGCAAAATGAAACATTCTTATTAGTTGAAATTTCTTCTCTTTTGAACCATCCACTATATATATATATATATATATAGGGGATGGTTATCTTTAGAACGCTAAATATTGTGAGAACGAATGAAAAAACCAATCAAAACCATTTTTTTTAAATACAAACCCGATTGTAATTAAAATACAACATAATAAAAAAGATTTACAACATCAAATAATTCATTTTTCCTCTTAAAACCACTCTTATTAGATTTTTTACACATGTGTAAATACAACAAATTTACACATGTGTAAATTTTATTTATTTCCGCAAACATGTAAATTTAAACGTGTAAATTAAATTTTTAACATTTTATTCGAATAATAATGATACGTGGAAAAGAAATTTTGAATTTGAAATGTTTTGGACCAAGTTTTTGCGTTTTTTTCACTCGTTCTCACGATTCTCGCGATATTTAGCGTTCTCATTTAAACTCTTATATATATAGGGTTTAAATGATAACGCTAAATATCGCGAGAACCGTGAGAACGAGTGAAAAAAACGTAAAAACTTGGTCCAGAACATTTCAAATTCAAAATTTCTTTTTACACTTATCATTATTATTCGAATAAAATGTTAAAAATTTAATTTACACGTTTAAATTTATGTGAATTCGTAAATAATTTTTTTACACATGTGTAAGTTTGTCATTTACACATGTGTAAATTTGTTATATTTACACATGTGTAAAAAATCTAACAAGAGTGATTTTGAGGGGATAAATGCATTATTCGATATTGTAAATTCTTACTTTGATGTTGTACTTTAATTACAATGAGGTTTGTATTAAAAAACTGATTTTGATTGGTTTTTTCATTTGTTCTCACGGTTCTCGCAATATTTAGCGTTCTCAAGATAATCCTCCCCTATATATATATATATATAGGGATCCTAATAGAAATCCACCCTATTTGAAAAACTTGAGAAACATTTTGGACCACGCATTTCCCTAAGTTTTTCGTAATATACACATATGTATAGTTTAAAAATGACTATATACATATATGTATATTGAATTATACACATACGTATATAGTGAAATTTAACATATACATGTGTGTATATTATGAAAAGCTTTGAGAAAATGTGTGGTTCAGAATGCTTCTCAAGTTTCTCAATTAGCCTAGTGCTTCTCACATGATCCTAACTCTATATATATATGGTAATGTTCATGCGAGAACCACCTTCATTGTGAGAACCGCGAGAACTTCTACATCACCACCCAAAACCTAAAAAAACTTAAAAAAACCTAAAAAATCCTAACCCCCCCTCACCCATCCACCCACCCAAGTTAAATGCTAAAAAACTAAACCATAAAGCTATACCCCCTCCCCTCCCCAAAAACCTAAAGAAACCTACCCAAGCTAAATGCTAATAAGTACACCCCCTAAAAAACCTAAAAACCACCCAATTTTTTTAACATTTTTTTTAGAAAAAATCGCTACTTTTCGTCACAAAAAAAATTTGACGAAAAGTAGCGATTTTTTTGGTATTTTTGGTTGTGTTCACATTGGTTCTCGCGATTCTCGCAATAAAAGGTGGTTCCTAACGGATCCTTCTCCTATATATATATATATATATATATATATATATATAAAGAGAGGTTAACGTACAATTGGGCTTGATGTACATTGTGTACGTTGGGCATTATCAACATGCGAAATTGTTTGTCTTGTACAACATGCGATTTCATCAAAACTTCCAACATGCGATTTCATTAATGTTGTTTAATAACATGCGAAATCACCCAGCGTACCAATGTACGTATGCCCAATTGTACGATATACTTTTTCTATATATATATATATATATATATATATATATATATATATATATATATATATATATATATATATATATATATATATATATATATATATATATACCCAGCGTACCAATGTACGTATGCCCAATTGTACGATATACTTTTTCTATATATATATATATATATATAGAGAGAGAGAGAGAGAGTCCATCTTTTTGATATATTGGATATCTATATAAGGCATTCTTCAAATAATTTAAATCAAAGCAATTGGATGTCTAATTTGAGTTGTTTTGTCTTGTTTAATAATACGGCTTATCCTAATGAGTTTTATGGACCCACTTGACCAGAAGCTTCTCAAGCTCAAGTATTTACTTTTCTAGTTAGAGACAAACGTCTTGGAGTTAACGTAAGATTCACTCAAGGGTCTACCGGTTAGGTAAATATTTAATGTGTTCCCCGTTCAGAGAAGTCAGTTTTGGAGAAAAAATAACTATGCGTTTTTTTGGATTTGCGTGCTCCTTGGTTAGAACCTCTAAGGGGCCCATATGGGTTGAAATTAAGTTGGCTGAAAATAGACATACAATTTGGCAAGAACGTCATTCCGCAGAATATACGACTCATGCTCCTTTGGGTTCTTTAAATTCCATGGGTGGAGTAGCTTCTGAGATCAATGCAGTCAATTATGTGTCTCATTGAAGTCCGTTAGCTACTTCTCATTTTGTTCTTTTAGACGTCCCTCACTATCGTCTCCCAGACAGATTTGACAAATACCTATCATTTGGTCTAAAATACAAAGTCCCACTAAGTAGACTATTAGAATGCCTTGACAAATCTAGATCACTTGATAGTAAAATTTCACTCCCATCGTCTTTGTAACATTCGTCGCAAAACGGGTTTCAAAACCCGCTCCGTTTAAAAATTTAATAATTATTCGAAGTTCGTCACATATTAATTTAGTTGAATTATTTAATTTGTTAATTATAATCAACGAATAATTAAGACGAAAATAATAATAAAAAGTAATAATAATAATAATAATTAGTTAATTAAAATAAACTTTAAATATATATATATATATATATATATATATATATATATATATATAATATATATAATAAAACAAAACTTAATAGGAGAAACCGGGGTTCGAACCCGGGTCTCCCACATGTTTTCGCACACAAAACACCACTACACTGAACACACATATCTGATATAAACCAGAATTAAATAGATTTTATATTGAACCAACTTCTTAAAACTCATTTCAAATAATCGATGGTAACGGCTGTACCCACCCAATCTCATCATCAATCATCATCATTCCTACAAAATTGAACTTAGAAACGTCTTAAAATACGTGATTAAGCATAATCATCGGGTCAAGATCGGTTACAAATCATCCGGTCATAATCTCTTTTGACCGAAACCGAAAGAAGCATGAAATCAACTTAAATAACCTTCAACTATAAATAGAGATCTCTACACCTCTGAAGAACTCGCTCACCCTCACAAAAGCATCATACAAAGTCTCTGTTTCGAAATTATACATCGCCGGAATTTGGTGCACTTGCCGGAGATTAGGACCGGAAAACCGAAATCAATTATTGGTTTTAAAAATCTAAAACCGAAACCGTTTCTCTGCGACCATTATATATATCGATCAATCACCTGCTTGAACTCGCACAGTCACAAGTCAAACGCTCTGCTCAAAGACTCTGTTCTTGACGGAAACAATTTTCTTTTCGCCGGAATCTTTGCTGAAACTGTCGGAGTTAGTCACCGGAAAACCGGGCCCCTGTTTTTGGTATGAATTCTTAATCTTTTCCGTCAGTTCTATTCGATTTAATTGTTTAATCTAAAACAACAGATCAGTGAAATCGAATGTTCAACAAATCTGTTCCAGTGATGATATATATGAAGAAGATGAAGTTTAAGATGTATATTAACATAATTAAAAATGGATATTTAACCGGTTTAGACACACAGTCCAGCGGTGGACTGTGTGCAAACATTTTACGCGCACCCGGGTTCGAATCATGCACACAGTTCCGATTTCATAGATTATACCCACCTTTTTTAATACTCACATATATTCAGAATCTGTAAGTGTTTAAATTTAATAAAAATCACTTATACATCGGGTTAGACACCCAGCCCAGTTGGTTGGGCAGGGTGCAAAACATGTCCGGAAACGCGGGTTCGAGTCCAAGCTCTCACACCGGTTCGATCAGTTAAATCCTTTTTAAAATTAATTATTTCTGAAATATTCTAATCAGTATATAAGTATAATAAAAATCAAGAATCTTTCGGGTTAGACACGTAGCTCAGTTGGTAGAGCTGCGTGCACGCATACGGGAGGTCACGAGTTCGAACCTCACACGCTGCCTACAATTAAACCGGTTGAACCGGCCGTTGACCAGTCAACCCTAGGAAAAAGGGTAATTTTTTAATTAAAAATCCTTTTTATTTTCTTTGAAAATTAGTTAAAAATACCTCAAAATAAGGTTTTAAAGCCTAAAAATTTGCATTTAATTTCACAAAAATAAATCTAAAAATCTTATTAAGAGCACTAATTAAAAATATTAATTTCAAATGAAATTTATTTATTTATCGAGTTATTACGTTATTATTTAGGTTAATTTCTCTTCGTCGGCTAAATCTAAATTCGTGCGTACTCTTCATCAACCAAGGCAACGCACCCACTGTGAGTGAATTCTTACAAATTCCCGTTTTTATTCATGTTTTGGGGTGTATCATGTGTCGCTTTATTTATTTTCGTTTATTCAAACTTGTGCTATTACCATTATATGATCTAAACATGTGATGTAAATATTGTTTGTTGTGATGTGTTTACATTTTGTCAAGTTACGTGCAAATCATTCATTAGGCCCATCAGTTCCTCGTGGGAGACGAGTTGAACATCGCGTGCCTCATTAGATCGGCTCCGTTTGATTGAGCCTTAATCTCATTGTTCATCATTTGGTGTGTGCTTGTGCATTAATTGATATTATGTGTATTGTGATCAAACTTACATTTACGTTTACTCATATGTGGTTATGCACCTTTTTATAACCAATATAATAAATTCGTTCAAATGTTTTCATAAGATTCACTCGCCAACTTTTGTTGACCAAAACCCTATTTTTACACATGATACAGGTGGACAGGTTGAAGCAAGGAACACATAGGAAATTGTCTTAGAAGAAAAATAATGAAGTCATGAAAAATGTATTTGAACATGTTGTACTTATATGTTTATTGTAATTTTCTTCTTTAAAAAGAAATAATAAATATGAAACTTTATAGTAACTGTGATGAGCTTTGATGAAAACCCAATCATGCCCCGACTACCATTTCCGCTACGGGTCAGGGTGTGACAGATTGGTATCAGAGCTTTTGACTATAGGGATATAGGATAGGTTATGAGACCCTTAGAGCCTATACTATAGTTGATTAGATTTTAATTGTTTATGTGGTTACATGCAAACTCATGATGTTTATTTGTTTCGTATTTATTACACACACAAATGCATGCAAACACTTCCACTATCATTTTGTGTGATACTTAATGAGTTATACTTGTTGTCAAACATAACATGCTTACATATACAATCATCACGCATATTTCAATTTCACATATTCAAATCATCTTCATATTTCCTTCATTCAAGATTTTGTGGCATTTTTCGTTTTTCAATCTCATCAAAGTGAGTTCTACGACGGGCATGTAGTAACCGGAAGGGTACAAGTACCGGTAGTCGAAACGTCCTGTCTAGGTTGGCATTCGTATAAATCCAATATAACGGACCAGTTTGCCTACCTGTTGACTAACGATGAGAGTACGAAGGACCTATTAGGCCAAAGCATGCCACACCAAACGTCGTTCGAACTAACCCTGCTTTGAGTTGTCATTGTGTCCATACCAGGACACCCTCCGACCTTATACTTTGCTGTCATGTTTTAGGATTTTCATTCGGGTGGCGCAAGTGTTAACAGGCCAACACCAATATGAACCCTACCAGAGCCCAGTAGTCATGGGGGCCCACATGACTACCAAGGCCAAGTAAGGGGACATATGGGAGCCCAAACATGAGCAAAGCCCAAGACATCCTATGGATGTAGCAAATTTATTTTCTTCATTTGTTTTGTGAATGTTCATTTCTAAATACGACACATGACACCTAAAACATCAAACTCATACTCTCGATACATATTCCTTGTAGATGTCTTCTAGTCACTCTCGTAGAGGTAGGAGATCAGGAAAATCCCGCGAGCGCATGGCTGCTCAAATCGCTCAACAAATGGCCGCCGTAATACCCAACATCGTAGTTCAAGTTCAACAAGCCCTTACCGCTAATCCAATCACCCCAATCAACCAAGAAGATCAAAACGTTGTCAACCCTCCCCCAAATACCACTAAATGCACCTTCAAGCATTTTAAATCCTGCGATCCTCCAAAATACGAAGGGACTGAAGGTGTCACCGCTCTCCTCCATTGGTTTGAGGAGATGGAAAACACTTTTCTCAATTGCGACTGCCCCGATGATCGCAAGGTGCGATATGCTACCGGTCGTTTGTTCGGAGTAGGACTTACATGGTGGAATACAGAGAAGGCCAAGCGAGGTGCTGAGGATGCTATGACTTTGACTTGGGAAGAGTTGCGGGAAATCATGACAAGACGTTTTTGTCCAAGAAGCGAAATCAAGAAATTAGAAGATGAGTTCTATTCTTTGAAACAAAAGGAGGGCGACCACACCACATACAACAAGAGATTCCTTGAGTTAAATCAGATGATCCCCAACTTTTTCACTCCCCTCTACCGTTTGATCGAACACTACATTCGAGGTCTTCCTTCAAAAATTCAAGACCCTGTAATAAGTACCACACCTGCAACTTTGGAAGCAGCAATGGAGTTAGCTACAGAACTCACCGAAAACCGCATACGGAATAACGACTTCAAGGAGGAGAAGAAGAAGAAGAAGGATAAAGCATCAACCGAAACCTCAAACCCAACCCAGACCGAATCCTCTTCTCAACCCACTCCTAAGAGAAAACGAGATGGGCAAAATTTCGCTGTCACCCAAGGCAATCAACGAGCTCCACAAGCCGTACCCCTCCAAGCTATCCCAATCACCCAAGTAGCACCCAACTCTACATACCCAAATAAGAAACCTTACATTGTACCTCACCCGCAATGCAACACCTGTTTTTATCACCATCCATCTACCATACCTTGTCGACTGTGTGCTAATTGTGGGCGTTATGGTCATTTGAGTAAAACTTGTCGTACCCCTCAAAACCAAGCTTCACCCCCTACCCAAAACATGATCCAATCATATCAACAACCTCAATACCCCATAGTTCCATATGTTCGAGCTTGCTTTAATTGTGGCGACCCTACCCATTTTAGAAACACGTGCCCTCGATTGGTTAACATCATAAACGCCCAAGCTCAAGCAAACCCAGTTAATCAAGCAAATCAAGCAAACCCAGCACTACCAACAGCAAGAGGAAGAGCTTACAACATCAACGCCAATCCTGTTGAAGATATTAACGGCCCAAACGAACTACCCAACTGGCCTTCCCTCACCAAGAATCAAGACTCAACTCCAACCGTCTAGTTCTTATGTTTTCTTTATGTTATCTCAATCTTTACGCATCCCTGTTATAAATTGAGAATCTATGTATCCAAGAATTCTAATGCAAATTGATATTACATGTTGTTCATCATACATCACGACGTATCTCGATCCCCATCATTTAAAGAAGTTGGGTTGTGACCCACTTTTTCATAGACTGATCCCTTCATCATAACAAACGAGAGAGGTACTGTCGTCATTCAGTCATGTATTCTTTCAAATTTGAGACTCAAAGTTTTGGTTATTGTGTTTGTTTTAGAGTCACATAGAACTAATCATAACTTACTAATAAGGCCAATGAAAATTTGACAAGAATATGGTGGATACGCCGCTGGTACTTCCTATATATAAGTATTCTTGGCAAAGAATCAAAAGAATTATCAGGAGGTTATGAGAAGTTCCGTGTAGGTTTTAATATCGTCATGGTTGAAGTCTTGTTTTATAATACATACCTTATCTTTTCAAACGTATCAAAACTCTTATGCATGAAATCATACCTAGTCAATCAACTATGTTTATACATGTTCCGCATTTTTATACTTTAAGCATCAAAAAGTGATTCCTGTAGCAGGGAATTCAACCCTTACTAGGAACGTTACCGCCTCAAAAAAAATTTAAACTCTCACCCTCTTCTAATTATGTAATTGTCAAATTAAAACACCCTCCCTTCGAGTCAAACATACCACTACTACTTAAATTTCGTGACGAAATTTCTAAAAGTAGGGGATACTGTAACATTCGTCGCAAAACGGGTTTCAAAACCCGCACCGTTTAAAAATTTAATAATTATTCGAAGTTCGTCACATATTAATTTAGTTGAATTATTTAATTTGTTAATTATAATCAACGAATAATTAAGAGGAAAATAATAATAAAAAGTAATAATAATAATAATAATTAGTTAATTAAAATAAACTTTAAAAATATATATATATATAATAAAACAAAACTTAATAGGAGAAACCGGGGTCCGAACCCGGGTCTCCCACATGTTTTCGCACACAAAACACCACTACACTGAACACACATATCTGATATAAACCAGAATTAAATAGATTTTATATTGAACCAACTTCTTAAAACCCATTTCAAATAATCGATGGTAACGGCTGTACCCACCCAATCTCATCATCAATCATCATCATTCCTACAAAATTGAACTTAGAAACGTCTTAAAATACGTGATTAAGCATAATCATCGGGTCAAGATCGGTTACAAATCATCCGGTCATAATCTCTTCTGACCGAAACCGAAAGAAGCATGAAATCAACTTAAATAACCTTCAACTATAAATAGAGATCTCTACACCTCTGAAGAACTCGCTCACCCTCACAAAAGCATCATACAAATTCTCTGTTTCGAAATTATACATCGCTGGAATTTGGTGCACTCGCCGGAGATTAGCACCGGAAAACCGAAATCAATTATTGGTTTTAAAAATCTAAAACCGAAACCGTTTATCTGCGACCAATATATATATCGATCAATCACCTGCTTGAACTCGCACAATCACAAGTCAAACGCTCTGCTCAAAGACTCTGTTCTTGACGGAAACAATTTTCTATTCGCCGGAATCTTTGCTGAAACCGTCGGAGTTAGTCACCGGAAAACCGGGCCCCTGTTTTCGGTATGAATTCTTAATCTTTTCTGTCAGTTCTATTCGATTTAATTGTTTAATCTAAAACAACAGATCAGTGAAATCGAATGTTCAACAAATCTGTTCCAGTGATGATATATATGAAGAATATGAAGTTTAAGATGTATATTAACATAATTAAAAACGGATATTTAACCGGGTTAGACACACAGTGTGCAAACATTTTACACGCAACCGGGTTCGAATCATGCACACAGTTCCGATTTCATAGATTATACCCACCTTTTTTAATACTCACATATATTCAGAATCTGTAAGTGTTTAAATTTAATAAAAATCACTTATACATCGGGTTAGACACCCAGCCCAGTTGGTTGGGCTAGGTGCAAAACATGTCCGGAAACGCGGGTTCGAGTCCAAGCTCTCACACCGGTTCGATCAGTTAAATCCTTTTTAAAATTAATTAATTTATGAAATATTCTAATCAGTATATAAGTATAATAAAAATCAAGAATCTTTCGGGTTAGACACGTAGCTCAGTTGGTAGAGATGTGTGCACACATACGGGAGGTCACGAGTTCGAACCTCACACGCTGCCTACAATTAAACCGGTTGAACCGGCCGTTGACCAGTCAACCCTAGGAAAAAGGGTAATTTTTTTAATTAAAAATTCTTTTTATTTTCTTTGAAAATTAGTTAAAAATACCTCAAAATAAGGTTTTAAAGCCTAAAAATTTGCATTTAATTTCACAAAAATAAATCTAAAAATCTCATTAAGAGCACTAATTAAAAATATTAATTTCAAATGAAATTTATTTATTTATCGAGTTGTTACGTTATTATTTAGGCTAATTTCTCTTCGTCGGCTAAATCTTAAATTCGTGCGTACTCTTCATCAACCAAGGCAACGCACCCACTGTGAGTGAATTCTTACAAATTCCCTTTTTATTCATTTTTTGGGGTGTATCATGTGTCGCTTTATTTATTTTCGTTTATTCAAACTTGTGCTATTACCATTATATGATCTAAACATGTGATGTAAATATTGTTTGTTGTGATGTGTTTACATTTTGTCAAGTTGCGTGCAAATCATTCATTAGGCCCATCAGTTCCTCGTGGGAGACGAGTTGAACATCGCGTGCCTCATTAGATCGGCTCCGTTTGATTCAGCCTTGATCTCATTGTTCATCATTTGGTGTGTGCTTGTGCATTAATTGATATTATGTGTATTGTGATCAAACTTACATTTACGTTTACTCATATGTGGTTATGCACCTTTTTATAACCAATATAATAAATTCGTTCAAATGTTTTCATAAGATTCACTCGCCAACTTTTGTTGACCCAAACCCTATTTTTACACATGATACAGGTGGACAGGTTGAAGCAAGGAACACATAGGAAATTGTCTTAGAAGAAAAATAATGAAGTCATGAAAAATGTATTTGAACATGTTGTACTTATATGTTTATTGTAATTTTCTTCTTTAAATAGAAATAATAAATATGAAACTTTATAGTAAATGTCATGAGCTTTGATGAAAACCCAATCATGCCCCGACTACCATTTCCGCTGCGGGTCAGGGTGTGACAGTCTTGAGTCTTAGTATACCCCAAGAGGGACTTGAACCATCGTTATCTCCGTGAAAAGGGAGCGTTGGACCATAAGGGCGTATTGCCACCTTGATTTAAAAAGAAACTCGAAATAATATGTCCCGACCACCTCTAATTAAAATGCACCCAGTAGCGTGGGCACGTGGAATCCCGTGTGAATCAACAAGGACTAGCTTGCAAGGCAAAATATTCACGGGTGACCGATAGCGAAGTAGTACCATGAGGGATGGGTGAAAAGAACCCCCATCGGGGAATAGATTAGAACATGAAACCGTAAGCTCGCAAGCAGTGGGAGGAGCCTAGGGCTCTAATTAGCCGGTGATCCATAAGTAGTGGCTTGGTTAAAGGAACCCATCGAAGCCGTAGCAAAAGCGAGTCTTCCTGCAATTATCACTGCTTATGGGCCCGAACCTAGGTGATCTATCCATGACCAGGATGAAACTAAGTAGAGGTCCAAACCAGCTAATGTTGAAGAATCAGCGGATAAGTTGTAGTTAGGGTGAAATGGCACTCGAACCTAGAGCTAGCTGGTTCTCCCCTAGATGCGTAAATTGTATATGTTGCTACTGATGTTTTACCGGTCTGTCTGTCCCCAATAATTAATTCTCGCTGACCACGTCTTATGAGAATCATTGAATCAATAGGAATAAGCGCTTTTTGAAGAGGCTCATATACAAAACTTCGAGAAATATTACCCGGATCAGGCGATTCAACCAATCTATATTTAGAGAGATATATAAGGGGGGGGGGTTCCTTTTTCCATAGTAATTTTGAAAACGAACCTTTAAATGTTCTTTAAAAGTAAGCAAATAGATCCGACACATATATAATGCGGTTAATCCCGCCGTAGACCAACCTATTATTGCAAAATATAGGTGAATACAACCATCATTCAGAATTTCATATTTTGACCAAAAACAAGTGACAATATTAACCAAGGCTGTTTAAACAGGCATAGGGCAACTAGACAGTATTAACGTAGAAATTGCGGTTATGAATTTTCAGTTTATGGGGGTGGGGGTAGTATGGGATCCGTTGTCGGGGAGAAAATTACCCGTTTGATTGAATACACTACTAAAGAATTTCTATCTTTTATTATAGTGTGTGCTTCCGGATGGGCACACATGCAAGAAGGAAGTTTGAGTTTGATGCAAATGGCTAAAATATCTTCCGCTATAATTATCATTATCAATAAAATAAAAAGTTATTCTATGTACCAATCCTTACATCCCCTACTACCGGTGGGGTGACAACTAGTTTTGGTATGTGGGGGGACATCATTATTGCTGAACCCAATACCTACATTGCCTTTGGCGTTAAAAGAGTAATTGAACAAACACCGAAAAAAAACAGTACTCAACGGTTCACAAGCGGCTGAGTATTTATTCCAGTGCGCATTTGATCTTCTTTTGTGTGAAGCTTATTTATTTTTTTTAATCAATGATTTGCTACAAACGGATTTTTTTGGTAATCGTGTGATGTAGCTGTTGCGGGCTAATAAGAACAAGTATTTTATGACTTAAATACCTATATCAGCACGGGTAAGTAATGTCGTCTTTACAGGGAATATGTGGTTAGTTTTTAGCTAAATTATCTAATTAACGACTAGTAATCTTGATTTGGGAGTTTAATTTATTTGAAGGAAAACTGTAAAACCAATTAACAAAAGTGTTACTAGATTAAGGGAAAGTAACCTCCTCCAGGTTTCAGGTTCTAGGTTTCACAAATCTCAATTTAATCAATTAACTGGACATAACTTAGACATAGTGCTAGAAAGTCGGTTAATTTAAGTGGTAATAAAAAAACAAGTCTTTGTCATATGATCTTTTACAATTCAATTACCATATTTACTAGTGTGAATTAACCTACTCTATATCCCCCAACAACTTACTAGATTTCGTCATCAACGAACAAGTTGTAAAGCAACGACTACTAACATGCAAATAGTTTAAAAAAACAACACATCAAATTGTTTATACAACGTTGTCAATATCAAAAACAAATCCAAACATAAATAAGAATAAGAAAAGTATTAAACCCTACAAACCGTCACCCAAAGAAAGTCACAATGAGAATTAGTCACGCATCCGCGTCTTCGATCTCTTACTTAATCTTCAAACAAAAACCACGCCTATTGTTTCACCGTCACCACAGCAGCCAAAAAGCTGCTATGGTGAACCGTCCCTCTTTGTTTTGCGTACGTCCCCCAATGTGCCAACTGCCCACCCTAAACACTTGTCATTCTTTTCTTTTTATTCCAATCTTCTTTTGTTCCTACGTAACCGACTCACGAGTACTCTTTGTGGGCTGCCCAAAATTAAGCCCAATTAGCCTTTGATTTAAAGCCCGTCAATATCCAAACCACGTCTTCCAAAATTAGTTCGTGACTACTATATAAATAAAAAAGTCAATATGTAAAATAAGTACGGTGTGGAACGTGACTTTGAAATTGAATTGCAAACATTTTAGTTAGCCAATTTACACTGATTACTAAATATTAAATATTAATCATCTTATCTCATTACATCTTGAATTCTACAATTTACAAAAACTAGTAAAATAATATAGTTTTAAACTCGTATCGATGCATTTTTCTATGATTAATACAAACTAAATGATACTTCAAATTCCCCGATTAATATCTCACAGTTTCCTCCTTCTTCTTCTTTTTCTTTTTTTTTAAAGATGAAGAAAAAAATTATATTTTCTCTTCTATTTAGTATGGCGAAGAAGAAACCAGTTATTACTATATTTATTCTTTTTTTTCTATTTCTTTTTCCAAGTACAGGATAACCTCAAGGGGTTGTAGTTTTTTTCCCTACCAATTGAGGCCCTTCCTTCATCATTTCTATATGGATGGGCTACAAGGTTCATAACTACTGCTCTTATTATAGGGCATTTACCTAGCCAACGCTTAGATCTGACCCTCCCCAAACTTTTCTGGTTCACCCCAACATTCCCCACTTGTTCGATTGTTGCTGAGCAGTTTTTGGATATCAGACGGACCTCCCCGCTTTACGCCTAATCATTTCGGATAACGCTTGCATCCTATGTATTACCGTGGTTGTTGGCACAAAGTTAGTCGATGCTATTCCCTAGATACCCTCATTGTTTCTTCTCCGGTAAAAGAAGTTCACGACCCTTGGGCCTTCTACCTCCACGTGGCATTACTTTGTCAGGTTTTCGACATTGCAGGAAATTCCCCACTGCTGCCTCCCGTAAGAGTCTGGGTCGTGTCTCAGTCCCAATGCGGCTGATCATCCTTTAGGACCAGCTACTGATCATCGCCTTGTTAAGCTATTACCTCACCAACTAACTGATCAAATGTGAGTCCCTCCTCGGGCGGATTCTTCCTTTTGTTCCTCAGCCTATGGGGTATGAGCAATCGTTTCCAGCTATTGTTCCCTTTCCAAGGGCAGGTTCTTACGCATTACTCACTCGTCTGCCACTATGTGTTAAGCATGTCGCCAGCGTTCATCCTGAGCTAGGATCAAACTCTCCATGAGATTCATAGTTGCATTACTTTTAGATTCCTTGTTCGTAGACAAAACAGGTTCGGGGTTCGCTTCATATTTGCCCGGAGTTCGCTCCCAGAAATATAGCCATCCCTGCCCCTCACATCAATCCTACGAGCCTCTTATCCATTCTTATTCAATAACGGTTGTCACACCCTAACCGATGGCAGAAACATCGAGACGGGACGAAAGAGATTGCTCATTGCTCATAAATACTAGTTGCGACAATATTTAAATAAACCGGATTTCATTTCATAACAAAATTCAATACATTACAAGGGAAATTCAAATGACAACATAAACTTGGCAAAAATTTGATACAACAATATTAAACCTAAACGTCTAAATGTGTATCTATCGTCCTTGCTACTTTGATTTCATAGCATCGTCTCCATCAACCTGTAACATGTTTTAAAATAACAATTCAATGCAAAAGCAAAGGCGAGTACACAAGTTTAAGCATAGCATACGTATATGAATAAAGTTTAAACAAATCCTCATGGCAACTATGATTTTACAAGAGCATATACAAGGCATGCAATACTACTAGTCAAACCCTTAACGCAAACACGATATTTTAACATGGCCTCTAGATTTCATGAGGAGGGGGATGCGTTACTTCCTATAGCGCTATACATGTCAAACGAAGGCTAAAATAGTTAATGATTAAGGTATTACAAAAAGAATGTCCAAGATATAAGCATCAATGTAACGATTCAAGTATTCATGGATATAGGATTGTTTGTGCATTTCATAAAGTTTAAGTGTTGTGATTTTTGTATATAGAAACATGTTACACCCAAAAGTGTTATAAACGAAAGTGGGTCGAGTGTACTCACGGTTTTACTAAGTCTTTTAACTTGACAAGTCCCTGAAGGTAGTTGTTTTGATGGGATGAATGCCTAGTTATCCTACAAGAGGAAAACAAAGGCGTATGAGTATTTTGAGATGATGATGGGACATTCGGATTTAAGATTCAAAATGTGACAAAGTATATGATACGAAAATAGGCACTAAGATATTAGCACTTGTCTTTGACACTATAATAATCCATCAGGATTGAATGTGATTTCATAGGTTCAAGACCTATTAAAATCGTGACAAGGAACTATACACATTAGTGATAAAACTTATTAACTTGATAGGTGATTACTTAGTCACCATCAAGGGTTCGGTTTTAAGGACTTATACTATAGTCCATATATACATATATAGTTATATAATCATGTAGGAGGTGGGAGGATGAACCATCCACTTTTGTACCTCTTAGTATCATGTAAGTCAAGTAGGAGGTGGGAGGATTAACCATCCACTTTGGAACCTCATATGATGTTCAACACTACACAAGTTACCATAGGTAACAAGGAGGGTTCTAGAACAATATTATAAACAAGAATGTAAAGTGTGTCACTATGATACCAAGTAGCCAAGTGAAATACAACCCGGTTAGCACACTTTGACACACGTCAAAGGCTAGAAGGGGTTGTGACACTTTCAATCTAGCAAACTACTTGGGATAATGATGAAAATCATCAAGTGATGTGTGGTCTCAAAGTTAGGATAGCCTAAGCTAACCAAGGTGGACAAACAAGAACAAGTTCATGGACTTGCATCACTTGTGAGCTTCAAGCTCTATGAAAATAGAATATTTGTGAGGATAAACCCTCTACTTTGAATGTCTCAACCTTGTTTTTAAGCCTAACCAACCACAAGTAGTGTTGTAAGCATTAGGACATAGGTTTGAGATGAGTTAGACTCAAGTTTGATAAGATTAAACAAAGTTTGAAAAGATTTGAAACACAACAGAAAGTTTTGGACACTTTGGGAGCAGTTCCAGGTCTGGATCCTCCATAGAGAACCTTTGGATTCAACCCCAATGTTTACCCAAGTATTTAGAAAGAAGAATCAAGCAAAAAGAACAAGTATTGAGCAAGTTATGCTCACTTTTGTGAGGGTGTATGAATCTGCCCGAAATTCTGATGTCGCAACTGATTTGGAACAATTTGAGAGTGATTTTGGTGAGATTAGAGAGTTGTGAAAGTGTAAATTAGCTTGGCGGAGGTGTGTATTTATAGTGGAATGAATTAGGGTTGTTAGGAGGTGTTTAAAGGGGGGTTAGAGGTGATTGGGTGAAGAAAAGAGTTGGGATTTCGTGCAAACCCGCGGTTTGAAACCTTTTGTCCCGCCCAGCGTGCCTTACGAACTGTAAGGGTTTCCCTTTCGGTTTGCAAGGACCGGGTCAGGGACAAGGTTTTGCATTTTGTTGCTTTGTTCAAATGTTACGAGTTTAAATGCATTTTTAAGGTATTTTAAGTTATGATATGGCATCATAAGCATATTTAACATGTCACAAGGTATGGGTATGTATAAAATGAATACGATTGAGTATGAATATCACGTTTAAGTCCCGAATAAGTATAATCATCACATTTTGCAAGTTTGTCACACGATCACGAGTATCACGAATATGTTCCAAGTGTATGCATATGTATAAGTACAAAATGGTTATGAATAAGCATTACACGAATAAAATACAAGTTTTCATTATGATCCAAGTCTCAGAATACAACGATTACAACGACAATTCGAATACGAGATACACTGCTTTCCGAAAATAGAAATACAGTACTGGCTAGCTATAAATAGAAAGTATAGAAACGGGAGGCGTTACAATGGTGGGGTGGCAAATCAAAATGAAAAACTCACATTGGGTTTAGGGATAATCAGGCTCGAACGGAAGACTTCCACCACGTCAAGGTGACACTCTACCGCTAAGCTATATCCCTTCCCTGCCCCTATCGAGATGTAGAACCAACTAATCCTAAGACAAAGAGTGGAGTAAATCAAGGACACTATTCTTGAACAACTTGGGGCCAATCCTTCATTTTTTTTGCACTATTGCGGATATGAAAATAATGGGAAAATCAGATTCATTTGTCAACTACCCCTACCTCTGGCTCCTTGCGATTAAGGTAACAACTTCGGGCATGACCAGCTCCTATAGTGTGACGGGGGGTGTGTACAAGGCCCGTGAACAGATTCACCGTTGTATGGCTGATCGACGATTACTAGCGAGTGCTTTCGCCGTTGGTGTTCTTTCCTATCTTTGCGCATTTCACCGCTTTACCGGAAATTCCCTCTGGCCCTACCGTACTTCAATGGTTTTCGTTCGGTTAATCACTATAATTCTATTGATAATTATATTGATTAGGAGCGAGAATTTTGTTTTAATTTATATTCATATGAAAATAGATTCAGAAAAACCTGGAATTAATAAAAATGGGCAATCCTGAGTCAATCACGTTTTTCGAAAACAAACGAAGGTTCAGAAAGCGAAAAAAAGGATAGGTGTAGAGACTCGATGGAAGCTAGATGTATACAGAGGGAAAGTCGTGTGCAATGAAAAATGCAAGCACAACTTGGGGAGGGATTTTTGCTTATTTAACAAAGAAACTATCTACTCCATCCGACTAGTTCCGTGTTCCAAACCCGGACAACCCATTGTAATAGTTTAATTCTGTTATATGTATAGTGTATATAAAGTTTTGCAAACTGTTTTTTTCTTTACAAAAAGTTGAAATATACCGGATAGCGTAAAATTCGTGCTCTTGAGAGTCCCTGATAATTAAATAAACTAAGATTTTGACATGACTGCAATTTTAGGGAGACACGAAAGGGAAACTGGATAACCAACACCGAAAACCGTCTTTACATTGGATGGTTTGACGTTTTGAGATAACGAATTTCCTTTTTTTATAGACAAGAAAAAGTGAAATTTTTAATCCCTTGTCAAGAGTATAATATACTATCTCTCAACTCCTTTAGAGAGACAATCGGGAAAGGGTACGTATTAGATCAAATACGAATAATTTGTAACTAGTGTGAAACCGTACGATGCGGCAGCGGCTACAATTTACAACGTGGTACTCATTTTCTGTTAGTTTATGAATCCTCTTGTGATACGGTGTATTATACGCCTGTTAGGTCTCGTATTTGTAGCATGGATGTAGTCTATCTATGTCATGAACTTTTCAAATCTTAGTTAAATGATAAAGCGATACTGATTTTTTATTGAATGCTCTTTAACTTTGAATAAAATATTTTTATACAAACTCTAATGGCGAAAGAAAGTATCACCAAACTAACATGTTAGAAAGGAATTATGAAATGAGTTAAACACTTCAATGTTTGTTAATTCAACACAATTTTCAAGTTAATTGAACTTAGTTTTTAAGTCATTAGTTTAATAAAACAATGTAAAGTAGAGATGAAGATGGTACAAGCTCTAGAAGATATTTGTACAATTGTTCAAAGCATAAGATTTAAAATGTCAAATGTAAGAAAGAAACTAAGACAAGTTAGTATATGTAACTCTCAAGCAAAATTAAGATTCAAAAACCTTACATGTCAAAAACCAACTGGTGGTGAGAATGAACATACAAAATTAAACTGTCAATATGGTCAGATTTTCTTTGAAAGTTGACAAATTACTTTTACGTGTTCTTGAAATTATCATATAAATTAACAGTTGTTAGTTTTTTACCTGATTGAGGGAGGATTACAGTAAATCAAAACAATGAGAATCCGAGGAAGCCGACTACGGCCTACCGGAGATGCAATCATTCTCCTCTTGCCTTGAATTCAGGCCAGGACCCGAAACCAAGAGAACTCACCCGACCCAGAGGCAAATCCGGGCGGGTAGTGGAACGCTTGGGTTACGACACCAGACTATAATAGTAATTTCTAAAGCATTACAGTGCGTATAATTTAGTATAAATTAACACCTTAAGCAAATCAATGGAGATCAATCCTAGCTAATCCACATGAATAATATGAACTGAACTCAATCAACTATTTTATAAACTCAAAGAACTTTATATAACTTCCAAATTAAACATGATAGGAGCTTTGTATATCAGTTATACAAACAAATATCCAACAATATAGCTAATCTACAAAAATTAACACAAAATTGAAGAGCTAAAATACTGAGCAGCTTTGTAAGAATTTATAGTAGCCTCTGCCGCCTCTTTACGCTTATCTCCGTATTTGAACTCTGCTAAATACCAATTTATCTTATAAACTATAAGCATGAGTTCTTAAATTACTAAAGATTTAACGTAATTAAAGCCATAATTACTTATGGGTGGGTTCGCTTGTAAACATTTAGCATTAGTGCATAACCAAACCACTTACCATTGATTACGAGTCGATTCCTCCACCAAATGAGAGCAGGAGGAATGTCAAATTCAAAATTCAAATTGAAAAGGGCAAAAGTTGGAGCCATATGAACGAATTTCAAAATTCAAAATAAAAAAAAGTAAGGGACCTGTGAAAAGCGTGGGTGCAATTAAAGCCAGATAAATGGGCCGCTAAGTCACCAACATCTGCACAATGATCGCGAATTCCAACTGAAATAGATACTTTATAGCGATTTGAAAAGTCTTGAAATACAGAAAAAATTAACATAATTTTTTGAGTAAATTGCACAAAACGTCCTTTAAGTTTCACCAATCTTGTAGGTTTCAGCCTTAAACTTCAAAAGTTGCCAAAACAAGCATTTAAGATTAAATTAGTTACGGATTTCATCCTTTATCACTAACCCCGTTATTAAATCATGTTAAATGGCCTCACACGCAAGGTATGTGAGGGTAAAACCGTCTTTTTCATGTTAGATTCATGTCCATAACCGAAAAAAACCTTTGTTCATCTTCAAACATCAACCAAAACATTCCCCAAAAATCTCTCTTATCAGACACTCATTACCTTTTCAAATTTAACCCAAAATTCGCATCACTGTTTCCCCATTTTTCTCCACACTTGCAGGTATTTCACTTGCATGTTTTGCTTTTATAGTATTTTGATTTTGTCAACTTGATTGTTTAATGTTTGAAAATGATTTGATCAACAATAGGGAAGAAAGGAAACTAGTAATCTGCTGTAAAGAAAGCTATAACCCATTCTTATTCAAAGAAAGAAAAGGTTTCTAATTGTTTCATCCTTTTGAAATTCTTTTCTTTGCACACAAGTTGTTTGATGAAATGCCAATGTGGGTTTTAACTTTTAATGTTTTTATAAAACAAAAATCTTGCAAAAAGAGTTCAAAGAAATATTGGTTTGGAAACATAATGAGTAGTAGGAGTGTGGATAAAGATTTGTCACAAACAAAAACAGTAGGGAATTTTGTTAATCTGATAAAGCCGAGAATGAGCAGAGTAAACACGCCTATTCAGTCGCGTATGCGACCGTAGTGGCAACAGAAGCGGCGGTGGCAGTCGCCCATGCTGCTGCCAAAGTTGTTCTCTTGACGTCCAGCGCTCATTTCCTGAATAAATCTGCAGTAGAAATGGCTGCTATTAGGATTCAAACAACTTATCGCGGGCATTTGGTAAATTATATTAGCATAATAAAAATTTGTAAAACTATTTTTTAATATGTGGGGTTATATGATTATATTGTTTTCAGGTGAGGAGGGCATTGCGTGCTCTTAGAGGGCTTGGTCGGTTGAGATCGGTGGGTCAAGGTCAATCAGTCAAACGCCAAGCAAACGTTGGCGGTTAAGATCGGTGGTTCAAGGTCAATCAGTTAAATGTAGGCAAATGTTGGCTCGCGTACAGTCTCAGATTCGGTCAATGCGTGTGCGTATGTCTGAGGAGAACAAAGTTGTCCAGTTTTGAAGCGTGAGAAATAACTCAACAATATTAGATCTTCTGTAAGTAATAAATATGAGTAAATTGCACAAAACGTCCTTTAAGTATGAAATAGACGGTTTTACCCTCACATGGCTTGCATGTGATGCCATTTAACATTATTTAATAATTGGGTTAGTGATAAAGGATGAAACCCGTAACTAATTTAATCTTAAAGACTGGTTTTGGCAACTTTTAAAGTTTAAGGCTGAACCCTGCAAGATTGGTGAAACTTAAAGGACGTTTTGTGCATTTACTCGAATTTTTTTAGACTCACCATAAATGTAGATCTGTAAGAGACAACGACAAGCTTTTTGACTTTAGCCTTTAAACACGCGTTTAATACGTTTTGTGTTTCTAATATATCAGGATCCAGAAGTTCCTGTAAGAACACCGCAAGAACAGAAAATACTCCCAAGAATGATATACCAACCAAACGGGTCAAAGCATGCAAAAGCTATCTGACACATACCCAAGCGCATAAAACCTTCTAAATTGTTATAAGACAAAAGTTCATGTTATTATTGTAATGATCTAATTTTTTATAAATATATTTGAACAGTAATCATTTATAAAATTTTGAAATAAACAAAATAGTGTTTATGGGCCAAACCACCTGACACGTTACCAAAATAACCCGGGCGAAATGATATTAGGATTGTGGTAAGCATTTGTATACGAATCTTTGGCTATGTTTATTAACTTCACCCAGTTGACCCGTTGAACAATGGTGCAAAGTCAAATGTAAAGTTCGCCAAATAAGATATATTAGTTGCAAAATCAGCATGATAGTGTGTGGTACTAAATAAACAAAACCAAGCTTTCGTACTGAAGCATGCTTTTGTTTCAAGACCTCAAAATCAAATGTAGGCCCATTTACTTAGCTACAAAAATCCATTAGATTTGCGGCATTTTCTTCGACTGGGCTGCCCATGCTTCCTTTCTATGTACTTAATGAAGTTCCATCTGGTCACAAATATAAAAAACGATTTTGGGATAATAAGAGATTAGAAAAGACAGATGATCAAGAACGAACTAAACATCATTAGGTTTAGCTGTTCTTACCAGGTTATGAAGTAGAATTTAAGACGAACAGACCTAGCGCCATCAGATCTACTGATTACACCACAACTTTTTATGGGATCATCATAATCTAGCACATACACCGCTACATCTAACGTTGTCGTCAGATCTGAAAGCCTTGTGACAGTTGCCGACGTAGTTGGACCACAACCAAACACCACAACCAGCCGCTGCCGGAGTCATGATGGTGGCGGTTCTTACCACATGTGCTTGAGTCGCCCGGAGAGAGAGGGGTTTGATGGAGTTTGTGAGATGTGTGAGTTGTGAGAGAGGAGAGAATGGAAAGCTTGATCCGTGTGAACCGGATATCAGCCGTCTAGATCGTCATCCGTGTGAAAAAGTGAAAAAAATAGACGGTTGATGATGATCTGGGTGAAGGGTAAATTGTTTGTGTTTTCTTGTGCTTTAAATCTTATACATTGTGCATTAAATGTGTTTTAAGTACATTGCCAAATTAATATTCCTATCCTTTCAATATGTTTATTATAATAGTATAGATATAGATAGATAGCAATTGATTTGTTTTACTTTTAAGGATAAGAAAAAAAACAAATGAACCCTCTTATTTTATTACTAGATACTATGTTTGTGAGTTGTTTTACTAAAACTTTTTTTTCTCTCTAAAATCATTGTAGTTTGATTTGGCATTCTAATATTATGTAATTACCAAGTTACTAGGTTACTAATGATAGTACGTTATATTTCATAATATTTTTTTAATATTTATTATGATAAAAAAAATACAAATAAAAATTTTATGAATAAAAATGCGTGTTTTTTTTTTAATTTTACACACTAAAAATATCATCACAGTTTGTAAATCCCATCAATTGCAAAGCTAAGATAGAGACAGTGGATGGTAAGATGTAGACAATTTTATTTCTATCCCGTAGGAATAGAGAAACTGCTTCCAAGGAGACCCTCAACTTGATAGTAGTTTTGCATCAAGTCTTGGACGCAAGGCATATAACACTTGACAATTAAGACAAAGGCCAATTAGTGCATGTACTCCCTTGTCTTTTGGCTATCAACGCCACCACATGATGCATGATTAACCATCCCATTCTTTTAACATTATTTTCATGAAATTAGTAAAATAACATTAAAATTACTGCACTTTTACTTTTGCCCCCGAGCGCCCACACATATATACGTTATATGCGCATACCGCAAGCGGGGCATAAACTTAAAATATAATTTAGCGATTTAGAACTATAAAAGATATATTTTTAAACTTAAAAATGGTTATTTTATAAACTTTAATATAAAAATGTGATATATTAAAATTTTTAATTGAAAAATGTAGATCATTATTTGTATTTTCTTCATCATATTAAACATTAAAAAATGTAATAGAACCTGACACATCTTCATTCGTTACCGGATAACCTTAACCTGAAAATTACATAGTGTTAGAATACCAATTTAAACTTCAATAACTTTAGAATGACAAAAAAAATAGTAACTTAATTGAAACAACTAACAAATTTAATTACTTTTTATAAAGTTATCTATTATGTAAATGCAAAGTGTTCTCCAACTTTAGGTACCACAAACCAACCCTTTAAATAGTAATTAACCTTTAGGCTGCTTATTACGAGCATGTGCCCTTGTACACTATAGCATTTGACGCCTGCTACACCGCCTCATTCTTAGACTATGAGGTATGGTGGGGCGGGGGTTTGGGGCATGGCCCGACATGTGTATTTGAAGGGGCATCGCCGGTCATGCAGGCATTCGGTAGGTATGGTGGGGCGTGGCTAGCCCGCGTGGCTAGCCCGTGTGGCTAGGCCACGTGTTATTTTATTTTTTTTCATTTTTTTTACAAATAAATACAATATTAAAAAAGCCTAAAAATATTATTAAAAATTCCTAAAAATTACAAAATTCTACAAAAATAAAGATTACAAATCTAAAAAAAACATACTTAAACATAAAAAAACATATATCAAAATAAAAACAATTCTTCTTCGTCTGAATCGTCGTCTTCGTCTGAGTCGAACCCATGAATCGTTGCAACATGTTCCACCAAATCAGATAGAAGGTTGTGATGTATATTCCTTGACTTGATCATAAATTCGTTTGTTGATTTGCCTTCGTCTGTAACGATTACGTTATCTACTTGGGTATCATCGTCTCCCTCATCGAATTCCACGATAGCTTTCACCACCGTCGCGCTCGTTTGTAGAAGTATTTCCGCACCATCATCAGAAGAAGAAGAGGATTCACTTGAACTTGAAGAACTCATTGTATTTTTTGTGTTTAATATTTTTGTGAGAAAATTGTTAAATATGTTTGGGTATTTATAGGGAAAAAAAGATTTTTTTTTAAATCAGCCAACGGCTAGCCCAAAAGGCTAGTATTCTCCACCAATGACCTGCCGCCATGTCATCTTGGTAGCCCCGCCCAACGGGCCACGCTGAAACCAAAGCCCACCCAAGGTGGTGCCTTGGGCGTTTCACCCCAACCCACGCTGAAACCCCCGCCACATACCCCATAACCTTATGTGAAGGCGTGTTAACCTTTCCTCGGGTGAAGCAGCTAACGAGCGGTATGTGTTTCAACCAATTAGATTTATCGTCTTTTTTTTTTTAATTTCCTTTAAGTATTATTTTAATACAATGGTGTGTAGTTGAAACTTGTGAAGCTATTACATGCTGAAGGTGAAAAAAAATAAGTGAGAGCTCATGCCTACGTAGTAGCACTGATGTGCAAGCACTTTGTGATGCGAAAAGTAAATAAGTGAAACAATAACACATAGCCTTACAACACAAAATTTGACCTTTGGAGTTTCTAAGAAAATATGTGCATAACATGAGGGTTTTTTTTTTTTCTTTTTAAACTAGTCTTGGTGGAGAATATACTTACTAAAATGATGCTCCTTGAAAACTATGTTTTAACATGATGTTTTTCAATTATTTTGTATTTCATTTTATTTTTTAGGGAAAATGTCACAGAATAGTAACAAAGTTTCAAAAATGTTCTAATTAGGTCACTCGTATCGTTTTTGTCCCAATTAGATAACTTAATATTCAAATCGAGTCATGTCATTTTTTTTCATATGTCAAGAGAAAAATGGAACATTAGATGGCTAAGGTTGGATTATATTAATATATGAAATTTTATTTATTAAAAATAAAAACACTTTAATTACATTAAAAATTAAAAAAACAAGTTAAAATTCACGTCATCACTGGATGTTAGCATCAAATGAAAGGGAAAAAAGAAACAAAAATTCACATCACCACGGTTACCTATGAAATTGATGAAAAAAGCCCTTAATTTTAATAAAAATGAATGTTGAGTGACCTGATTGAAACACTTTTAAAACTTGAGTAACCTAATTGGAATACTTTTAAAAATTGGTTACTATTCTATAAAGTTACCCCTATTTTTTTAACCTCACATATTAGCTTTCTTCTTTGTTTTCCCTATCCAATTAACTCATTATCTATTTCTTTATTCTTATATCAAACTTCTTATAATTTAAGTTAATCGATCCGATAACATTTTAATTTCTTTGATAAAACAAGACTTGATCTCTTGTTCCTTTTCACCTTTAACACTATTTCAGGATTAATCCAATTTTCTTTTTCTAATTTCTAATCATACATTGATTTGAGCCAACAAACAACATCGTAAAAAAACACAATGCTTGAAGGGGTATGGTCCAAAAACCTTACGCCAAGCAAGGAAACCATACCCACTATTAACTGCCAAGGAGACCTTGCGCAGGCTTCTCTGCCAAAGAAAGGCTCACTAAACCCTGTGCCGGGTATTCAAAAAGTGAAAGTATCACTTAACTACCTTGCGCGGGCTCGCGCAAGGTTCAAAGTTAACCTTGATTAATTTCCTTGGATAACATTTCACTCATAAACCTTGCGCATACATTTATACCAAAGCAAGAGCTCCGCAAACGTTGCGCCAAACAGCAGAGAAAGGAAAAAGATCATTTAACTACCTTGCGCCGTTCGCGCAAGGAAACAGTTAACCCTAAAAGACTTTCCCTTAGCAAAAATCCTTGTTTACAAGAGTTGGTGCAGAGGCAAAGGGAATCTTTTCTGTTATAACAGAATGCACACGTGGTGAGCAACAGATGAGTTACAGTTGTGAGATCTTCTAGAAGCCACTAATACCCAATCGTGCAAGCATCTTTCGGTTATAACCAAATGCCACATGGCAGCATCTAGGGCGACCAAGAAAGATCACGGTGATAGCATGCTCACATCAATAAAATATAGTGATCTCATGACGACACGTGGCATCTCCCTAGCCGATGATGTGCTCACAATCCGTGTGCATTAACGGATAGTCAAAACTTAACGGAGCAGCAAAAGATTCCGTTAGGTTTCCATCTCTCATTTTGGCGCCCAAACTCTGGCTATAAATAAGTAACTTGGTCTTCAAGTAGAAGGTATTCACTCTCAACTACTCTCTCTCTTACTTCACTTGAAACTATTTCCGACTACCTGTACTTATTCTCACGCCGGAGGGTGGTTACAGAGAGAACCCTCTTCTCCCCGTGGCGAGTCTGACGGTGTTCTGTTTTGCAGGATCAGTTGGAGTATAGTTGTAACCATCATCATCGCGAAACCAAACGAAGGATTAACCTCTTTATGAAAGGAACCAAACCCTAGATCTAACCAGATTCCGATATGTTAGTTCTACTTTTCTTCATTGGCGCCCACCGTTTTTTCGATTATTTTCTCATCTTTCGTTTCCTTTCAATCAGCTCTACAGCATCATGGCTGATGGATCATCATTTCCAGGTCCTCGATCGGAGATCCGTCGCGTCGGCGACGCTCCTCAGGTTGGTCAAATTGTTGAAGATTCGTCCGACGAAGCTGATGTTCCGTATGATTCAGATCATGCGAGCATTCCAGTAATGCCAGCGGCTCCTCAGGTTGATGTCGCGTCGATTTTACCACCTGGAGAGACACCATTATCGTGGTTAATCAAATCTCAAACTGCTTTGAATGCTATGTATGCTCAACTCTGTGCTCAGACCGGAACTCCAGCTTTTCAAGCTCCGGTTAATGCTCCTCAGATCCGTGCTTCGCGGGCACCTCGAATGTTGAGTTATAATGCTCAAAATCATGCTCGTACGCCTTTGCATGTGTTTGAAGATAGAGCTGAAACGTACTCCAAAACCAGGAATGATCCCGTTCATTCTGGAAGTAGAAAGCAAGAAGAAAACACTCAACGTCGCATTTCTGTTCATTCACGGTTGGGCCCGTGATCGTCGCAGAAGCGGGACACCCAACACGATGAGTATGATAAGTCTTATGATGAAGGAGATAGTGCAAGTGTTTTAATCATTTGTCTACAAATCATGTGAGTCATAAGCCCAAAATACGTACAGTGTACAATCCGGAGGCGGAACATGATTACATTCTGATATATCGACCAGAAGAAGCAGCCGAACAATCTAAATTTGTGAAAGAAATAGCATTGGCTCCGTTAGAACGAGCAAAGTTACCAAACAATGTAGGCAGGTTTAACGGTTTAACCGATCCTGATGATCACATGCGCCTTTTCACTGGCGTAGGGCTGCTTGGAGGGTGGACATTACCAATGTGGTGCCACCTGTTTGTTCAAACTCTTACCGGCGCCGCGCGCCTATGGTTTGATAATTTACCTACCGGTAAACTGTCTTCTTGGAACGATCTTAAGGAGAAGTGCCTTACACACTCTAGTCAGCAAAGACGATATGTGCGCGACTCCTCAGGTGTGATGAACATCTGGCGGAGAGATGATGAAAACCTTGAAGACTTTATCACGCAATACAACAAAGAAGTTTTGGAGATTGGAGATGTTCATGAGGACCTTATCCGCGCGCAGTTCAAGTAGGCGGTAAGGTGTGACGAAATGATCAAAGTACTTTCCGGAACAACTGGTCTTCCGAAGAGCTGGTTACACACAGACAGAGCGGAACCTTAATTCTAATAGACCTCCACTTCCCCAGAACCGTCCTCAGGATCTGAGTAGGGGAGGCATGAAGTTTAAAAAGAGTTGGAAAGACTCGAGCCAGAGTTCTTATTCACCATACTCTCCAATGGACGCTCGCACAATGATTAACAAGATCGTAACCCAGAAAGCCATCAAAAACGAGAATCGAGAACGACAGTCCTCTCACCAAATCTCCCGCGGAAGTCTTGAGCACTGAGAATTATCAATTTAAACAACCTCAACCCATGAAGAACAAAAAGGGTCAAGACCCAAACCTCTTCTGTGATTTCCACAAAGACACAGAGCATACAACAGACAATTGCATTAGCCTGCGCACGGAAATCGAAAAGGCTTTAAAAACTGGTAAGTTGACACACTTGGTAAAATCAGTTCGAAAAGAGGTCAGGCAACTCACGCCGGAGATGAGGGGCCAAGTAATAAGAAAATGAAGCAAGTTGCCATGATTCAAGGAGGCTCGTCGCGCAAGCGTAGCTTTCAAAGATTCTAGAAGAGAAATGGCGCGAGCAGCAAGTGATATTTCCTGTGGTTCCAGGTGGACCTCAGGAAGAAAACCAGTGGTAATTACAGGCATCTTTGGCCATTACCGGACCGACTATATGTTCATAGATCCAGGAAGTTCTATGGATACCATATACGAACAGTGCTTCAAACAGTTAGATTCGGAAGATAAGGCACGCCTGGAACCAGTTGACTTCCCGTTAACTGGATTCTGCAACGAGGTTGTCTTCCCTCTTGGACAAATAGTCTTCCCCGTGATTCTTTCAGACGGTAAACACTCACGCACCATTCAAGTGAACTTCATGGTAATGCCAGCAACATTCCGTCATGACGTTTATTAGGGCGACAGCGCAACGAGATTTCAGCATGATCACGTCTGCGCCTCACGCTGCATGTGGTTTCCTGACGCCAACTGGAGTAGCTATCATTTTCGCCCGAAAAGAGATTATGTCTATTGAAGAACAGTTGTTAAGGCTACTAAACCAACATCACCAAATGAACCTGAAAATGGGTGCTGAACAATAAGTATCCCAGAGCAACCAATTATCCTTGGTCCTACAATTTCTATGGCAATTCGCGCAAAACTCAAAACCTTGTTGTTTCGAAATATGGATATCTTCGCATGGATGCCTGCAGACATGATAAGGGTTCCTCGAAAAATAGCAGAGCATTGCTTAAATGTTTTTCCATCAGCGCAACAGTAATACAGAAAAAGCGCAGCCTTGGATCGGAAAAGACAAAACAATGAATGAGCAAGTAACAGAGCTATTGAAAGCTGGTATCCTGCCCCAAGTCAAATATCAAACCTGGGTCGCAAACCCACTAATGGTAAAAAAGCATAGTGGGGGCTGGCGCATGTGTGTGGATTTCAAAGATTTAAACAAAGCTTGTCCCAAAGATTGTTATTCTCTTCCTGAGATTGACAAGAAAGTTGATTCATTAGCTTTTTCCATTGGAAATGTTTCCTAGATTGTTACAAAGGGTATCACCAAGTGCTGATGAAAAAAGAGGATGAAGACAAAACAGCTTTTCAAACGGAGAAAGGTATTTTTTGTTACACAAAAATGCCCTTTGCCTCCGCAATGCGGGATCTACTTACCAAAGATTGATGGATACCGTCTTTGGTGATGGCATTGGCAAGACGAGTGGAGGTTTACATCGACGATTTGGTCATCATGAGTAATTCAAAGGAGATTATGTTAGAAAATATCAGAAAACCTTTGATTCCTTGCGTAAGGTCAATTTAAAGTTAAACCCAGGGAAATGCTCTTTTGGCATGGAAGAGGGGAAATTCCTTGGTTTTGTGGTTACAAAAGAAGGATTCAAAGTTAATCCAGAAAAGGTGGAGGCCATCCAAAAGATGTCGTCTCCCACCACCATCAAAGAAATGCAACGATTAGCTTGGGAGATTGGCTGCGCTTAACCGCTTTTTGGCTAACCATGCTGCAAAGTCATTTCCATTCATCCGAACCTTGCGCAATTGTGTCAAAAGTAAGACGTTTTTATGGACTCCTGAAGCGGAAAAAGCTTTTCAAGAAATGAAGGATTATCTTATGCAATTACCCATGCTTACCCGGCAGCAAGAACGTGATCCTTTATCTTTCTGCTTCACCAGTGGCAGTTGGGGCAATGTTAATGGTAGGATCGGGAAGGCGTTCAATCTCCAATATATTACATCAGCAAAATGCTGAATCGATCCAAAGACATGGTATTCTACAATGGAGAAATTAGTGTTAGCTCTTGTTCACGCCTCGTGCAGGCTGAGACGATATTTTTCAGGACACGTCATTACGGTCCTGACTAATTATCATATTGGCCAAGTATTATCTAAACCAGATGTCTCGGAGTGCCTCGTAAAGTGGGCAATCGAATTAGGAGCATACAACATTTGTTACAGGCCAAGACCAGCCATCAAAGGTCAAGTATTAGCCGACTTTGTTGCTGAAATTCTAGCAGATAAGGTTGAAAAGTGCGAAGCAATTCAAAATCCAATACCTATCGTTGATGACAGAGCATGGATCTTGTACACTGACGTGCATCAAACAATGATGGGGCAGGAGCAGGTTTACATCTGGTAAGTCCAGATGGGAGGAGTTCACTTATGCAAGTCGGCTCGAGTTTAAGAGTACCAATAATGAAGCAGAATATGAAGCTTTCTTAGCAGGCTTACACCTGGCTATTAAAAGGGTGCATCTAACTTAACTGCTCATGTTGACTCTAAGCTAGTTGCTGAACAAATTACTGGTTCTTACGATGCGAATGGCGACATTATGGTCCTCTATCTAGAACAAGCGAAAGCACTCATCACTCAGTTTAAGCAATTCAAAGTCGTTCACGTGAATTGAAGTGAAAATAAACATGCTGATGCCTTGAGCAAATTAGTTGCGACAAGTTTTCAGCATTTGGCAAGAGAAGTTCGCATCGAAGTTTTAAGCAACCCATCTGTACCACTCAAACAGGTAAGCATGTTGAAATCGGAGATCCATCTTGGATGTCTCCAATTATTATGTACCTGCTACATGGACGCTTCCAGCAGATAAAGCTCAAGCAAGAAAGAACAGATGCAAAGCCATTATTATAAATGGCGGATGGTATCTTATATCGGGAGTCGTATTCAGGACCTTTACTTCGTTGTGAGAAACCATGATGCACAATATTTAGTACGGAAATCCATGAGGGGTTGTGTGGTATCCATTCCGGGCCACGCATGATGGTTGCCAAGATTATGAGTACAAGTCTATTACTGGCCTGGGATGTACGTTGATGCAGTTGAAATTTGCGCAAATGTATGTCTTGCCAGAGACATGTTCGAAGACATTACACCCAAAAAATCCCCTTGTTCCAATAACCACTGCTTGGCCGTTCCAACAGTTGGGGGTTGATCTTATTGGACCATTTCCTGATGTGCCGGGCGCAGTCAAATTCGTTATTGTTGTGGTCGACTATTTTACCAAATAGGTGGAGGCTAAGCCGTTAGCATCCACCACAGCAATGGTAGTTCGTAAATTTATACGGAACATATCATCTGCCGTTTCGGCTTACCATTACGAATCATCACCGACAATGGTCCCAATCTCACAGCTGCAGAACTACAAGCTTGGATGCAGGAAATGAAAATTGAACATGTTTTTGCTTCTGTTGCTCACCCGCAGGCAAACGGTCAGGTGTTAAGCATAAACAAGCAACTGGTGGAAGGCATAAAGGCACGCCTAGGTACAACATGACGCGGCTGGGTTGACGAATTGCCAAGTATATTTGGGCGCACCGTACTATGCCAAAAACAAGCACTGGTGAAACTCCATTTAGTCTTGTTTACAGTACAGAAGCTGTAATACCTGCGGAAATCGGTCTTCCATCACCAGAATGACTGCTCTTGAAAAACAGAATAACGAAGAGCAGCGCCGGCTTGATCTCAACTTAGTTGAGGAGAGGCGTGAAAATGCAGCGATACGTGAAGCAAAGTATAAATCTCAAATGGAGAAATACTACAACAAACGGGTACGCGTGTGCACCTTCGTACCCGGTGATTTCGTACTTCGCGACAATGAAGCATCAAACGTCGAAAAGCCAGGGAAACTGGCAACAAAATGGGAAGGGCCATACGTAATTCATGAGGTTCTCGGAAAAGGCGCATACACACTTAAACGTCTGGACGGAATGACAGTTCCTAGGACTTGGAACGCGCAACAACTACGACGTTGTTACATGTAATCCCAGAGCTCATTAGCCCTGCGCTTTCTATGCCTGTTTACATTACTTTTTGATTCTAATCTTAGTGACAGTTGTAGCTGTAGCTCTATCAATGAAATAAAATACCTTCTGTCGCTACTTACATTCTTTTATATATTTTTACAAATGCATGCAATTTCTTTGGATAAACAAAAACACATACTCATGACCACAAGATAAAGCAATGCTTAGGCTCACACATGAGATTGATTATTGTTCATTTGTCTATCCTAAACAAGTAATTGATCACATGCAAACAGTGTGAACTAAATATATTATATATTTACACTAAGAAGTACTTGCGTGGCCGCGCAACGATACATCAGAATAATTACAAACATCAAGCAAAATCTAACAGTCTAGATGCCCTATTGTACATCTTTTTTGCTTGATTGTTTTTCCGCCGCTACAAAAATTTCTTTCAATCGATCAACAAAATCATCTTGTTGAAGAGCAGCATCCACGAGGTCCATGATGGGATTTGCAAGTGGTCATATTTTTCTTTCGCACTGTGTAGATGGCAACAGTATCAATCCTATGAGTAGCAGCTCGGCTTGTATCCCATTGAGTTTTCAACGCATTTGCCACGTGCAGTGTGCACTCTTTATAACCCTCAGCATGCCCATTATTACGCGCCACACCATCAGCTCTGCCACTCCCTCGTCCAACTCGTTGAGTTCAAGATGGAGTTTGCAATTTTAAATAGACACATCAGTATAAGATATGATAATTTAGCAAGACATATATTTCAAGATAGATATAATACCTCCACAATCCCATACTCGCGCAACCAAGTGAGCTGATTCATCAGCGACTCTGCCATGCTCTCAGCTGTGGCATGAGCGACCTCTGTATCGTTAATTTTTTGCTCGCCTTAGTAAGACGGCGGGTCAACTCGGCTTTCTCAGTACGATGAAGTTTGATATCCTTTTTCAAGGAATCAACTTCCGCCTGCAGACGCGCCTGATCAAATAACATAGAGATTAAATCATCAATCTCTTTATTCTTAAGGAGGAGAGTCATTTTGGTCACTACCTCATTCTGTTCGCTCCTCTCTCTATGCGAACGAGCTTCCTCTACTGCAGCAACTGCATAGCTTTCTCTTTCTTGAGTTTCTCAATTTCATTACGAAGAGAAAATTTTTCATTATTGTCTCGATCACAAGCCTCCACAAAGCGCTTGCGATCTTCAGCATGTTGCGCAGCTGCAGCCTCACATTTGCCTTCCATGAAAGCGCAGACCACTCATCGGTCTTCTTCACCTCCTCAAACTTGGCCTTATCAGCCTCAAAATCAATGACTATCTTCAGCGTCTTCTCCCTTTCAAATTTGGTCTTCGCCTTATTAATCTCAACCTCATCCCACTCCTTGTTCATGCTGCGCCGTTCACGCACAATTCTGTTCATAGTGGAAGAGGCAAGGGCAGACTCTTGTAAAAATGTTTGATAAGTGACATCATGGTTTTTCTCTTCTTGGCGCTTCACCTCCGCCGGAGGGAAGATGCCCTTATACCACTCTCTGCATGAGTGCCAATCAGTAAAAACATCGCTTGTTTGACCTTCCACACAGGCTGATGAATCTCAAAGGCCCGCTTCTCAGAATATGAGCAATAATAATAATCCACAGGTGTTTCCTCGGGCCGAATCGGTGACTCATCCTCTGGATCATCAAAAGTTGGCATAAAATAATTGCCTCTGGTGGAAGGGCCAGCACCCTTAGAAATGGACGTTGAAGGCTCAGGAATGGGTGTGGCTGGTTTATCTTGCTCCGCAACTCCAGACACTCCCGCAGCAACACCTGTGGCAGTATCTTTAACCTGCTCGCCAGCAGGATTCTTAGTGACTTCTGAAGCAGTATCTTTAACCTGCTCGCCGCAGGATTCTCAGTAACAAATTGTTTTGGCTCCTCTTCGGAGCCACCCCTTCTGGTTTTTCTGGAATAATGGGGTCTGCATCAGAAAAGGGAGCGCTAGGGTCCACATCACCCCCTTCAGTATTATCAGGCTTGCGCGGTGATGGTATGGAAGACGATGTGACCGGCGCAACCTTTACAAGTTTCTCTACAACAAATAAACGCAAGTGTCAAGCATAAGGCATTGCGCAACTATTACAATAACATGTTTTAAAATGTGGACATACCTGGAGAAAACTTCTTTGCAAGAGCATCCAGATTGCTCTTCTTCCCGATGCGCGGACGCGCAACCTTTTTCGGGGAGAAGGTGGTGCAGTCTCAGCTTCTTTTCTCTTCTTCGAGATACGCTTCAACCCCTCCTCTGGGCTTGAAGGTATCTGCAAAGGTTCGTCTGGGTTAGATGCAGGTATAGATGATGTGTTAATAGGCTCTGGCTTTGGTTTCTTCAAACCTACAAGCGTAAGACCTTCGAATGAGTCTAACACCACTACGTAATCACACCAAGAATCAGATACGAGATGCGTACCTTTCTTGCCCTTAGCCTTTGCAGCTGCAGATGGTTTAGTTTTTTGACCTTCTGGTTTGGAGGAAGCCGGCGCAGCAGCAGTGGGTTTCTTTTCTTCTTAGAATCAGGGCTACGCCCAAGTTTAGCAAATCACCTACATGATTAATGATAAAGGAAAACATTGCGCCATAAGTTACATTGCAATATTACTTAGAATTAGCATCTACAAGAAATATTGCAATTCTAACTCAGGCTTTACAATCTATGACGTACTAGTAGTAGAAGGGGCTGCGCATTGAGACTTTCCTTGTTGGAAGTTCAAAATTTCCCAAGATCTGGTCAAACTAGGGCTCCTCATTCTTTTTAAGAGGCACAACAGCCATCTTCCCATTTTCTCTCTTAAAAGGGACCAAATATAATGGCGCAACTGTTTCGCAAAGCACAACAATAAAACTTCATCAATATGCAACATTTATGGGGGACAGTTCTAGAAAATCATGAAGTTACTTACCAACTCCATCCTCGGTATAGACCGGTTTCTCTTGTCGTTCCTTCTTCCACAAAATACTCATCCCAGCAGCAATTAGTGCCCTATCTTGCAAGACAATGTTGGGCACATCCTTTATGTTCTACTACCACACTTCGTTGGTTGGAATGGCCAACGTCTCCAAGTCTATCTCCTCCCCGGCCCTGAACGTCATCGCGTCGGGATAACCGCCGCCTTCACATAAATTTTTTGGTTTCCAGTCGTGATAGGATTTGGATGGCACTAACAACAACCGTTTTGCTTGCACACGTTGTTGGAACGAGTAGAATCCCAGAGAGCAATACAACTGATAGAAGACCCTAAACTTCTCGACCGTCGGTATGATCTGCATCGACAGGCAAACAAACTCGAAGTGCCGGATCCTCACCATCCCCATAGGGTTCAATTGAGAAATATGGAATTTGTAGGAATCAAGAATCTCAAGCATGAAGTGGGTCACCGGAAGTCTAAAATTGCCCTCGGAAAAGTTAATCGTAGAATAAAGTGATGTAGCCGGCCGGAGCATCCGTCGCCGTGGCACCCTCCTTAGGGTAAAAAGCTCCCAGGACTTGGAAAATAGAAAGTTATTAACCAGGGCATCAAAGTATTCTTTCTTCCACTTTAACGGTGGAAGTATTGATGTCGGCGGTGTCTCGACCCTCCGGAACTGGTAGCCATGAGTATCGAAAGAGCAGAAAGACAATAAACTCAACGAAAGAGATGATCGGAGTATTACAGGTCGCCAAAAAATATGGAGGATATGTGCTCTCTCTCTCTAGAACTTTAACTGGTAAAGAAACAAATGAAGAGTCGATCCCCTTTATATACCAATCGCAATTAATGCTTGATGTGACAACAACGACTTTTGCGACCATTACACCCTCCCAGGTAACTGAAAGGGCGAGTGGGGAATAGTTATTACCCTCAGCGCGCACGTGTCGCTGAATTATCATTAATACAGTGGGACACATACTGTTGACAGGCTGTCAACAGGACCACCACGTGTCAGGAACGTGCATTTACACCAACTACATTATCTGGATGAACGACACTGTCCTCCAGTATATTTGAAATTCAAATAGTCTTCGACGCTAACATATGATACGTCACCAGGAAGCAAAAAACACTCAAGGACTAGCACCTATATAGCGCAAGCATACTTATCTTAAGTCCAATGCCACCTACTTTTTACTTTTACATAGGAGCAACAATGGACTGGGGGGACTTGAAGGGGTATGGTCCCAAAAACCTTGCGCCAAGCAAGGAAACCATACCATATTAACTGCCAAGGAGACCTTGCGTAGGCTTCTCTGCCAAAGAAAGGCTCACTAAACCCTGCGACGGGTATCCAAAAAGGGAAAGTATCACTTAACTACCTTGCGCGGGCTCACGCAAGGTTCAAAGTTAACCTTGATTAATTACCTTGGATAACATTTCACTCATAAACCTTGCGGGACATTTACATCAAAGCAAGAGCTCAGCAAACGTTGCGCCAAACAGCAGAGAAAGGAAAAAAGATCATTTAACTACCTTGCGCCGTTCGCGCAAGGAAACAGTTAACCCTGAAATACTTTCCCTTGCCAAAATCCTTGTTTACAAGAGTTGTGCAGAGGCAAACGAGAATCTTTTCTGTTGTAACAGAATGCACACCTGGCGAGCAACAGATGGGTTACAACTGTGAGATCTTCTAGAAGCCACTAATACCCAATCGTGCAAGCATCTTTCGGTTATAACCAAATGCCACATGGCAGCATTTGGGACGACCAAGAAAGATCACGGTGATAGCATGCTCACATCAATAAAATATAGTGATCTCATGACGACACGTGGCATCTCCCTAGCTGATGATGTTCTCACGATCCGTGTGCACTAACGGCAGTCAAAACTTAACGGAGCAGCAAAAGATTCGTTAGGTTTCCATCTCTCATTTTGGCGCCCAAACTCTGGCTATAAATAAGTAACTTGGACTTCAAGTAGAAGGTATTCACTCTCAACTACTCTCTCTCTTACTTCACTTGAAACTATTTCCGACTACTTATACTTATTCTCACACCGGAGGGTGGTCACGGAGAGAATCCCCCTTCTCCCCTTGGCGAGTCTGACGGTGTTCTGTTTTGCAGGATCAGTTGGAGTATAGTTGTAACCATCATCATCGCGAAACCAAACAAAGGATTAACCTCTTTATGAAAGGAACCAAACCCTAGATCTAACTAGATTCCGATCTGTTAGTTCTATGTTTCTTCAATGCTGGTTTTTTGAGTTTGGATTTTTAAAAGGAAGAAAACAAGACTTTGTATGTTTTTTAGTGGACATTTGTTTAAGACATGTTTATTTATTTTCTTTTTGACTTTTTGTTTGGGATATTTTTGCTATACAATCTTTTTAATTGGATTGTTCTTACATCTCTAGAACTGGATCGTCCTAGTTACATATCTAAGGACTGGATTGTCCTTGACACGATTATGAGGGCCAGAGGGTCCTTGTCATCGCTCATAACTGTATAGTGAAGTTCTCGTAACATCTCAAGACTATAGCCAGCTGGTAGTTTATCGTCTCAAGTGTATGATTTTGCAAGGCACGTATTAGCCTGTGGTTGGTTATAGGCTCATGCCAGCATGTTGTCTTTGTCTTACATAGGCGTTGACAGTTACACAAATTTCTATGGTTTACTAATTTTTCAAACGATATTTCGAGGAAATGGTTTATTACGTTGTCTCAAATGCTTTCATTGACATAAACGGTTCTTAAAAGATTTATCTCAAGTCTTCTAAAACTGTGAACTCGCGGACTTTATGTTAACTTTCTAGCATGTTTTTCTCAGGTCTTGTTTGGCAAAGACACGGTTGGAATATGAGAATCCATTGGGATTGGTAACCTTAGAAGGCGTTCAAAATTCTGTAGAAGTCTCAGACATATCTTCCACTGCACTTGTAAGTGATACAAGTCGTTAAGCCCAACTCTGATTTTGCGGGTGTGCACATTTGCCTTTGAATGGTTAAACTTTATATTGAGTCTGACTTGTTAAGACTTCTTATCTGAATTGTTCAGACATTGCCTCTGAATGTTTAAGCATTATACTGACTCTTAATGGTTCAGACATATTACTGTTTCTGCAGTTACCTATTCAAAAGTTGTCAAACAGGCCCCTACTAATGCCTTGCGTATTCCATATTGTTATATGGGGTAGGATGTTTTAAAAATTGAAAGATAATTTTAAAGACTTGAACGTTTAGTCCACACAGTGTGGAGCGGCGTGGAGGCCTCCACCACGCTGGCACACGACCTCATGTCATGGCGAGGAGGGGAGGGCGCGTAGATTTTCAATGGTGAAGTGGTGGTTCTTGATTGGTGCTGTTGTTTGGATTGGTTTTGATTCGTAGATTTTATTTTTTTAACACCACTTTCAAGTCCATTCCACTCCATATTTTATTATCGCGCCCCTCTACTGATGTGGTGCCACATGACGTTTTATGTCAGGGGCGAATCTACAGCAAATGAGGAGGTTCCCAAGAACCCGTTCGGTTTGTAATTTAAAATGTAAAGTCTTAAGTAAATACTAAAGAAACCTTTAATTATCTTGTAGAGGAACCCGTTATCAACTGTGTGTTCTGGCACAATGGTAAAGTGCTTACAATATATTGTTGAGGTAACAAGTTCGAGCCCTGTTAGGAAGCTTTTTAATTTTTTTTCCCATTGAAACATTACCCCACGATTACAATTCGTTACTGGGTTGTTTGGATAAGGTTGGCCCGATTACAATTGGGATAATTAGCAACACCTTTTGGAAATGGTTCAACTTCACGAGTTTAAAAGAACACAATAAATTTATAAAAAAAGATGGTCCACATAATCCAAAAGTAAGGACTGAAGTGAAGTTAAACCAAATAATATACAACAAGATAAAAAAAAAAGCAGAAAAAGTTAAAGATGAATTGTTAAACTCTATGAGCCAAATCAGAGGCCCAAGCTTGTTAGTCGTTTTTTTTGTTGATCGAGCTTTCAATTGCCTTGAGGAAATTGGATTGAATAATACTCAGGTTTAACAAACTACCAGAAGATGCCTCATCTAGAAACCCGATGTAACCACGAATCGTAATCTGGTCAGCCGATCTTTTGGGTTTACGATTTGCCTAGCACCATTGTTAGTTTAATTGAAAAAAGGCTGGAGGTGGTGATATGTTAAATAAAATATTTTAAAGCATTAAAGTAACAAATTTAAAAGTTTAGAGGGAGTACAACAAGTAAAACATATAGATATAGGGTATGTTTAGTATCACCCAACAGTAAACCTAGTTTAGTACATGCCAATGTGATTCAAGCATAAAGTGAGAGCTGAATGAATGGAACACATGAACCACATATTTACAAACATCACAAATTAACAGAATCATCTAAGTGGCTCTCAACACCTTAATTCATTCTGTCATTTAAGTCACAAGTCAAAACTACTTTCCACCACTTGACGTCCAACCCATCTTATTTATATTACGTGTTTTTAAATTTATCATGACCATGTTCTTTTTTCATTATTGTATTGTATTTTCATTATGTGATGAACATTATCCGACCTGAATTTTTTTCTGTTCGGACATATGAAATTGTAACATTTAAAAAAGTGAACCCTTTGAAAAAAATCCTAGATTCACCACTGTTCATGTGCTCTCACACACGGTATAGTCTTACCAAAATTATATTAAGAGTGATAAAAAAAATAAGTTGATATAAATACTCTACAAACCAAAAAATTAATCATGTAAGTTATAAATTGTTTAAAACGGAAAACAAGGCAAGGGACAAAGAGTTAACTCAGATTGCATTCAAATCATCAACCTCATCTATCTCTCTCTCTCAAAGCTATAACAAACTCCGTGTTTCCATCGCACGGTCAAAATACAATCCTCTTCAAATCGAACGGCTAACAATGCTCCTTATTCTCTCTCTCTCTCTCTTACACACACTTGCATAATGATATGATCCATATGTATATACAAATAACACAGAGACGAACATGACGTCGTCAACATTCTGGTATTAATAGTTTTATCTCTTCCTCAATAACACCATTATCTTTGGCTGTGTTTTCATCCTTTATTGTAATCCTTCCTCAATAAGGTACATGAATATATTATAGATTGTGAAATCATATATATTCATGTTGCTCATCATGATTCATTTTATTTCCTTAATTCATTCTCATTTGTTTTGCAGGCGGTTACGTTCGTGATTTGCAAGACGGAAAAACATATCCATCGAGATTAGTTACAGAATTTCAAACGTAGGTATGAAATTAATTTTTGGATTGAATTGTCTCAATTTCATTTTTATTTAAGTTTTTGATTTTTTATCAATATACCGATGATTATGTGCTGATTTAGGTTTTTTTTTCAATATACATATGTAAAAAAAAAATCTAGTTAATTGCTTTACAAGTTTGTATTTGCTATTTGACTGTTTTCAATTTTGATTCACAGAAATTAGTTTCTCTAGAGTTTATCCATGCGTGTACGTATCTATCTTCTTCATCATCGTAGAAATATTTATTAATTTTTGTCAGATTTGAATAAACAAAACCAGTTATTTGATTTGAATTATTAATTTGTTTATATCAATACCGAACATTGCACCGGAAAGTAGAACTGAAGATACTAGAACTGACTAAATATTAAGGTTGTAAAAAACACTAGGCGATGATCGGCCGGTGAGGTACCGACTAACGACTAGTCAGGATTAATCGGGATTACTTGGATTGGGATTTTTATATGTAATTTCCAGTTTTATGTATACATACATACATTTTATAGATAAATGTTTTAAGTAGATAGATCTTAACCCATCATCAACTTATTTTTTTAAGTATACAAGATTAATTGTTGGAATTCACATGGTTTGGTTGGAAAGTAGCTGGAATTTACAGGTTTTTGGCTGGAATTGCCGATTTTTGGCTGGCCGATCCGACTACCGATTAACGAAAAAAATACCTAGTTACTGGCTGATTATCGATTAATCGCCAACTAGTCGCTATTTTTACAACACTGCTAAATACCGAAACAAAAAACCCTAAACTACCAAAGGTACAATATCAGTACTCGGTCCCTAGCTTCGATACACGAGTTAATGCTTTAATTGCCATCACCTGCTTCTCTAATCGGTAAACGAATTTATACACATATTGAATTCCTGTGTACTAATTGTCAACATGATCACATGAATTACAAAAATATATTTATTAAATGCATTAGTTTTATTAAAATCTCATGTATGAGATCGAAATGCTTGCAGGTCTTAAGGTGAAGAACAACATAGAACAATGTCTTCAACAAATTCACCATGTGCGGCGTGCAAGTTTTTACGACGAAAATGCACACAAGAATGCGTGTTTGCACCCTACTTCCCACCAGACCAGCCTCAGAAATTTGCCAATGTGCATAAGGTATTTGGTGCTAGTAATGTGTCCAAAATCCTTAACGAACTTAATACTACTTAACGAGAAGATACGGTTAATTCATTGGCATATGAGGCTGATGCGAGGCTTCGTGATCCAGTTTACGAATGTGTTGGACTGATCTCGGTTCTCCAGCATAGATTAAAGCAAGTTCAAAAAGATTTACACGAGGCGAAAATAGAGTTAGCAAGTTACATTGGACCTAATGTGTTGCCTGTTTTGAATCAAGGGTTTATTCCCCTAATTCATAGTATGCCATCATCGTCTGTCCCGTACAACATGCAGCCCGCGATGGGCATCGCGGCTCCTACGATGTGTATCAACAACAACAAGAAATGGTGACCTTTGTTAATTCTATAGAACAACAAGAAATGTTAAGAAACTATGAACAGCAACAGCAGCAGCAACAACCGGTTGATATCGTAAGGAATGTGACCGGTAGCGGGTTTAATCCTATGACCGCGCCGGCTACCATGTCACCATCGTTATCGTTAGGTAGTACTTATGTCAATGACATGTGTCACATCCCACAACAAGGGCAAGATCAAAATCCCCAACTCCAACACGGCCATCACTTTCTACTTCAACAAGAAACAACTCAACAGCCAGCGCTTCTCTGCGCACCGCCAGCTGTTGCTCAGAGAACAACTGTCGAAGAAGATAGAGTGTTGCTCCTTCATGTTGATCTTTAGGCACCCCTTTTTATTATTTGTTTTGCCCTTTTAGATAATCATGCTACATTTTTTTAAAATCAAGAATTCGAAGCATATTTTATAATATGAATTGAATGGTTTTATTTTTTAGATTTTGTAATTTTATGAGTAGGAAAAGCCAAAATGGGTCTTTATTGCAAAGTAGTTAAAAGGGATAAGAGGAATTATTGTCTGGTCATGATGCGTCACTATCACTAATCATAACTTGTATCCTTACAACTTGAAGTGTCTATGCTTCTGTTTCTTTTCATTTTTCTGGGAATGGAGAATATAAAGATTCACTGCCATCTTTCCTTGTTGACTATTTGTAAATGAAGAGAGAGACAACCTTGCATTTGAAACTATATTTATATGTGTATATATTTTTTATAATGTATTCTTTAATCTGTTAAAAAATGGATCACGTTCGGGTTTGAAACTATTCAATAAAACGAGTTGTGTTGGGTTGATTTGCTAACTTGTGTATAACACTTCAACTAGATTAACATGTTTACGACTTAAGATGTATGTGTTAACCTTTTTCATATATTAAATAAGTTATATGAGTCATATTTATGTTACATTATTTTAAGTGAGTATGGATTATGATTGATATTTCTTGTATGAATAAAAATATGGGTATCTTCAGTTTAGAACACAACTAGAAAAAAAAAAGAATTTGAATTAGGTTTTGTTATTAAAAGCTATTATATTATATAAATATACAAAATGGTTGTGAGAGAATAGTGTCAGGTAGCTGTCTGTCAATTCTTCATTGGCTCTGAAAATTACGTTTTAATCCTCAGTTTAAAATTACAACCTTGCCGTCGTAGCCTAACACTTCTTCATTGACCCTGACAAATTATGGTTCTACACCTCGTTAAAAATATCAGTCTTGCCATTGTTTTAGTTTGATTTTTGTAACACTACGTGTTTTTACGTCCAATTATATTCCGACACGTGTCTCGGTAATCCTTGTATGCCGTATGGTAAAACAGGAGGGACCAATGTTGTTGAAACGCTAAATTATAATCTCCATATGAAGTGATTAATAGTTGAGGGGCTAATATAATAAAATGCCAAAATTATCATCTCTAGAAGGCGGTTACGGACCGCAAGGCTAAACCCTTACGGTCCATAACCATTTGATATACTGTGGGCGCCAGAGGTCCTTACGGACCGCAAGGCTTACCCCTTACGGTCCGCAAGGACCTGCCAGCGAGCAGAAACATGGCAGAGCCATGTTCTGACACCTTTTTCGCGTTTTCCACCTTCTCTCTGGTCTTGCACGACTTGGGACACTTGTTTATGTCCAGGGATGTCTCCTAACACCTGGCATGACCTCATGAGACTTCCTCATGTATAAAAGACACCTTTGGTTGCTTAGTTCCTTGCTCATTCCTCTTTTAACTCCTCAAGCTCACATAGAGAAGTTCCAGGCCACTTTGGAGCATTCATCTGAGTTGCTAGCAACCTCTGGACCTTGTGTTAGTGCTCCATTTCGTTCTAAGTTACTTTCATTAGGCCTAAGACCAAGGTTAAAGTCTTGTCGTAAAAACGCCTTGACTTTGAGCTAAAACCATGACGATCCAGCCATTGATCGCAACGAACGTGGCTACGTGAGCGTAATTAGGTAGGTGTTAATCCCTCAAAAGGGCACCTCCTGATTACCACGAATTCCTGACCAATTGACGGGTCAAAGTAAAAGTCAATAAAACTCAAACATGTTAGTTTTATAAAAATCCATAACTAATTATATAGATGCTATAAAATACGATTTGATGCATAAACAACTTAAAAATAAGTATTTGAACATGTATAAATTGATTAGACCCGTCAAGTCTCGGTTTAGAGTCGGTTCGCAACCGAAAGTCGCAAGGCTTGACTTCTGCTTTGACTTTCGATTCTGACCCGATTTAGCCACTTAGGCTACTGACTTTAGGTCATTTTAGGACCATGTTTTAGTATCGTATACCTCCTGAAGTCATACTACATGGTTCCTTAGCAATCCGAGATTATATACAAGTTCCGTTAAAATTACTTAAACTTTGCAAAAAGGTCCTTTTTGATATAAATCATGGTTTTATCACCAAGATGAAATACCTACTAATGTAATATGATAAGTAGACATATTGGGATGCTTATTCAGGTTATTAACTGAATGTAGGCCTAAGACTCGTTAAATGCCGATTAATGACCAAATTACCCTTTTCACGTGAAGAGACTTTAACCAAGCTTTTTATAACCAAAACTTTTATCCACTGATGTAATATGTTAAATAACATATTTTGGATATATAAAACAGGTCATAACTTCAGTTACCTTAAATATCGAATTTAACGGCATTCATGCCTTTTCGGCGTATAGTATGGTTTAAAACATAACTATGAGCCAAGACTTGTTACCTACTGATTAAAAAACTTATTTTCAACAACTTTACAGTAAGTACAACCGAACTCAGAATCCCAATTATGAGCTCAAGGCTATGTGTGAAATGACTAAAATGCCCTTACGGGGCGTAGTTTGGTTTAAAACCGCCAAGCACACATATATTTGATATCCTACTTATATAACATCATAAAAATTTATATTTTTACAGAATGATTATGACCTTGACATCAGATTTACCATAAACATCTTTTATAAACTATAAAATGACCAAAATGCCCTTATGAGGCATAATTCGGTTTAAAATCATTAAGGGCATACATATTGATATCTTATTGATATAAATCATATTTTAAACATATTAGCATATGGAACTTGTATATGACTCTTTGGTTACCCGGTTTCTCTTATACGCATACGTAACTAGTTTACGTAATTTAACCGAAACGGTTTAACTTTGTCAATTTCTTATCAAAATGACAAAATTGCAGGAAACAACCTTTATGTTTGTCCCAAAATGAACTCTGTACCTTTCACTATGGAATTCGATAAAAAACAACCTTTATGTTCATGTTTTTCACCTCATACAACCTTTAGCATTAACCAAGTCAAAAAAGTTAGTTAAATGGCCTCACATGCCTTGCACGTGAGGGCATTTAAGTCATTTTGAATCCCTTCTTTATTTCCCCATTTATATACCTAAATTGTTTTTAAACCCTTCACTTTCTCTTATAACAAATTTGCTACGACAGTTCAATTCCACCATCTTCCTCATCACAATCGATCATAAGGGAAATGGATCCTGAGCTGATTCAAGTACGTCATGCTGATGATGATCTTGCACTAGACCTGATATACGGTATGTCTTAACTTCATTTTTGTGTATTAGGTCAAAATTTTGAATTTATTCATTGTTGATTGTGTTCTTTAACTTGCATTCTAGGTGATTATCCAACGTTGTTTACTATACACATATATCATGGAGGGCATTTTACTGATCCGCCAGGCCCATTGTATGTGAATGAGGACCTAGATTTCTTTGATCTGCTTGACATTGATAAGTTTGGGTTTTCACAGTTAGAGACGATTAGGACTAAGCTAGGTTATATCCATGATGTCCCTCGTTACTTCCATTTATCTGATCCAACAATGCATGACCTTGATAATGGACTCACATTGTTAAGTAATGATGATGATATTGAAAAGTTGTTTGCTTTTGTTAGGGATGGTCACTGGTTTATTAATGTTTATTTGGAAAATGGTACCTCTAATGTTCTACGATTCAGTCAATCCCAAAGCAGTACTATTCTATCACTATGTTGGCATGAAGATGACAATAAGGCACATGAAGAAGTAGGGGAATCAGGGGACTCAAAGGTTACTGATCAAATTAAGGATGCTGACTTAGAGTATCGTGTGTCATTAAGCCAAATCTCTGAGGTTCCATACAATTCTACTTGTCATGAGCAAAACTATGAAAGTAATATTGTTGATGATTTTAACCCCTTTTTAGATCTGAATGTTAATGATGCGAAGGTTAGTGATAAGGATGAGAACCATGCTAAATCAGTTAGTGATAATGAGGTTAAAGAAGTTAGTGATCATGTACTAAGAAAGTTAGTGATAATGAGGCTAAAGAAGTTAGTGATCATGATGCTAAGGAACTTAGTGATAGTTCTGATAAGGACTATGAGGAAGAAGAATGTGAGGATAATACAGATGATGAGGAAGAAGTTAGTGATGATAATACAGAGGATAAGGATAATAGTGATGAAGATAGTGACTATTAGTAGATGCAATGAATGATATGGATTAGGAGCTAGATATGAGAGACCTTAAGTTCATGTTTGATGAAGAAGTAGATGATAGAAAACATGAAATTCATTCTGATGTGGATGTTTTAGACAATGATAAATTTGATAGTTGCAGTGATTCTGAGGAGAATCTTGCAAACATACGAAAGAAAAAAACTGAAGCATGCTAAAAGGGCATTTGGGAATGACTGATGATTTTTATTTAGGACAAATGTTTAACACAAAGGAGGAGTTAAAGAAGTTCATAAGGAAGTACATAGTGGAAAGCAAAAGGCAGTTGAGGATTGTGAAGGATGAAGTTGATAGGGTTAGGGTAGCATGTTTAGGTGGATTAGGGACTGAGGAGGTTAAACAAAGTGCAAAAGAAGGTGCAAAGACAGTGAAAGTTGAGAAAAAAGTAGCTGGTGAGAAGAAAAAGGTAAGGGGCTAGAACTGACAAATAATGAAAGTCTAGGGACTGTTCAAAAAACATAAAGGGGGCGGGGGCATAAGAAAAATCCTAACCAGATCACATGCCCTTGGGTTGTCTTGATATCTTTTGACAAGATACTTAAACATGGTTGGCCAAAACCTTCAACCGCCATCATAAATGTCTCCAAAGCAGAGTTATTAAAGCTTGTACTTCTACCTTTCTCGCAGAGGAGCTTGTAGAACAGATTGAAGAAAATCCAAATATACCTGCCAAAGCAGTCCAACAACAGTTCCAAAGAAAATATAGGGTTGAGATTTCAAGAATGCAAGCTTATAGGGCCAAATCTAAAGCACAAAAGGTCTTACATGGAGACTTCACTGCCCAATATGCTCATCTCAGGGATTATATTGAAGAGGTTCATAGAACTAACCCAGATTCAACAATTAGATTGGAAGTTGAGCCTGCATCAGATCCAGATTCAAGTACAAGACAATTTAAGAGAATTTATGTATGCTTGGGCAGCTTAAAAGCAGGTTTTAAGGCAATTGAAAGAAATCTGTTGGGGGTTGATGGTGCTTTTATCAAAGGACATATCCTGGTCAAGTTCTAACAGTTGTGGGTATTGATGTTAACAATGGCATATACCCTGTTGCATATGCCATTGTTGAGGCAGAAAATAACAACTCTTGGAGATAGTTCCTAGAATTGCTGGCAGAAGATTTGGACATTGGACCAATTCAAACTTTGTGTTCATGAGTGACAGACAAAAGGTTAGTTTAATGACAATACTTAATGTTGGTAATAATAGTTAATGATTATGTAAATAATTGTTGTTTGTTTTACATAGGGGATACTTGAAGCTGTGTCTAGGTTATTTCCATGTGCTGAGCACAGATTCTGTGTCAGATACATCCATGAAAACATGAAACTTACATTCAAAGGTAACGCTTATAAAGACATCTTATGGAAACTAGCAAGAAGCACAACAGTTGTTTTCTTTAAGAAGACAATGGAAGAACTTAAAAGAAGGATGATGTGCTGAAAGTAGTTTAATTAAAACAACTAAAATTAACCTAAATCTAGACTCAAAGTAATACTCTAGACTCACTAAAACGAACTAAACTACTAACCGGAAAGTGTACCGATCGACTCTAGTATAGCTAAAGTAAGTTCGGATATCGAACCCACGAGACTCTACTGATTGAACTAATTACTTTATTAAGACTCTGACTAACACGGGCTAAAATGATTTAATGTTTGATTGGGGGGGGGGTTTCTAACGTTCCTATGAAAACAAGTAAAATAAACTAATTGAACTAAATTAACTAAAGAATACGAACTAGACTTGGGTTTTACTCAGATGGTGAAAGGACTACCTAGACTAGAATCCTGACTGATGATAGTAACGATTTTACTTGGAAGTTGATTAATGAGGAACCGGATCTTTATATTCTGACCTCTCAGGATATCTAATAGGACCTCTGACCCTTCTCAAAAGCACACTATAGCTCCCTCGAGGTTGCTAAATTACCAGTTATTTGACTCTTTTGCTAGACATCTAATGGGTTTATAAAAGTATCCTACGAGGCTCACTCCCTGTCGAGATCTAAACCAAGGATAGACCTAATTTCTCAATTGGACTTGCTAGACAATAGCCAATGGGTTTACTTCCTAAAAAGCTCCTACCTTCCGGCTTAAGACTTAGACCTAGCAATAACCTCGCACCTTGCAGCTATTGACGATTAGTAGAATATCTGATTTTATAAAGTTACCAATTATCACTTTTAAGGTTTAATTCCGCGGTTTCACCTTAAAGACTCTAGCTCTCTTATGTGATATAGACAGTCACCAAAAGCTAAAACCTAACATGACTCTATCCTGTGATAAAGATCGTCACCATGATTCATGTAAAGCAATAAACAATAACCAAACAAGATCAAATACGCAAAGACATCCAATTGATAGAATAGGTCTTTTACAATTCATAAACAATCCTCACAACTTATAAATCCAAAGTAAAAAATCGAAACTTTAATCAGTCATTCATCTAATCTAGGTAGTTTAAAAGATTTAGCCAACTAAAGTCACGGAAACAAAACCAAACAAAGTAATTTCAAGTATGCAGGACATAAACACGATCAAATAGCACAAACGAGAACACCCGGACGACAGAATGACGACCCGAAGTTTCTACACTTGATGATCTTCAACCGAATGCTTTTGCTACTCCTAATTACTCAAATAATGTTCCCAAAATCGCCCAAGTTGTCTCCTAATTCGTAGTTAGGGTTTCATAATGATAAAATTTGCTTTTATACCCCAAAACACAGCTCAATTTCGAATCCATCTGCAGATAACACCCTCTTGCCCGGCCGCGAGAGGGTTTTAACTCTCTAGTCGCGGCCCGCGACCGAAATAATGACGTCATCCCTTCATTAGCCTCTTGCGGGTGGCGAGAGGCATCAGACCAACGACTCGCGGCCCGCCAGGAGCTCTATTTTCCAGAATTTTTATTCGTTTCAGCTCCCGAGCCCTCCAACTCGTTCCAGGACTTGACCAATTCGTATTTCTACTCAATTTCCATGCTTTTCAGCTACTTTAAGCTCATACGACCTGCAAAACGCAATTGGATCAAAAGACTAACTATTCAACGGAAAACGAAACTAAAACTAACGAAAACTAAACATACTATACATGAATAACCGATGTATTTTGCAATACATCAAATATCCCCACACTTACTCTTTTTCGTCCTCGAAAAAGAATCTATGCAAACGGAATAAAAAACAAGCGACTACTCGGGACAAAAGCTAATCATGCTTATAAAGATCAAAACTTGTGTTAGCCGCGATTGCAAATATGTTTGTCCTCTTAAACCAAAAATCCGGTTCCAAGCCCTTATCATGCAAATTTAGTTCAAGTGCAGTCAGTGTACCTAGGGTCTCACACTAAAAGCCACGGTCCATCTAATCCCGCCTCAAGCTTATAGAACAAAAGGAACGGTCACTAGACCAATTCCTGACCGTTTTATACCACAATCAAAAGAATTTGAAACCATTTTTTTTCTTTCTTTGAGCGTCGACGCTGCTTTACCTGACCCAGAGGTATTCTGGCTGTAGAGTCGCTATCCCCAACTCGGATTACAATAGGTTTCGGTAAATTTTTTTATGCAATTTGATTTCACACATCCCAGAGGCATTCTAAGTCAGAGTCACCATCCCCAACGAAAATTACATAGGCCTGCGCTATTTTTCTTAGTTTCTAGCTCAAAATTTTCTTCTTCTTTTTTTTTTTTTCGAAAACTTTTCATGATTAAAAATTCTGACGATTTTGGCTGATAACGACATTCCTTATACTATTTTTGGCGGTTTCAACTTCCCATTTTTCCTAGATGAGCACCCACTAGCAAACCGACAATTAAGATATATTAAGATCAAAGGAACCTAGCACCAAACCCGGGCCTATTCACATATCCCAAACTAGACACAAGCTCGACTATTTTTAACTCATATTATTATTATTTGAACCCGAATAGAAACCCATCTTCTCTATCATTTTCGTTTTATCTCGCAAACTTCTTATTTCAAAAGACATTTTCTATTTTTCAAATTTTTTTTTCAATAATTAAAAACGCGACTCAACTAACTCTACGACTGACTTATGACTCCTATTTACACTATGTATCCCATCCCCACACTTAAAGATTGCATTGTCCCTAATGCAAAGACGAGACACGACTCTACTAACTACCTAGGAATAACAATAAAATCCAAACTATATACAAAATATACAAGTGAAACGACTTAGCTAAATATATACGCGAGACTGTCATTGTGCCAGTCAATTCCGTATACGCCCTCCAATCCGAACACGCTCAGCAAACAATTCCTAACTTTCGGACACGCGAACGGAAGCGGCAAAAAATAAACACCATACCTATCAACAAACAAACCTACTAGCATAGCATAATAAAAGTAGCAATGTTTAAAACATCCAACAACCATCAACAAACCAAACAACCTACCCCATACCATCCCAACCAAGTACCAAAGTATCCAAAATTAGGGGTACAGACCAAGTTAAATTAAAAACAACATAAAAGAAAAATAAAAGATACTAGATAGAACACCACTGCTGCTGCCTCCAATCACTCGTCATCGTCTGACTCCTCCGATCCTTGCTGGTAAACTCGATACGGCTCAACCCCTGCCAAATCACTCGGTCCTGCCTGTGGCTGCCTAAAGAACGGGGGAACCGCAAGATGCATACCCTCCATCATGTACCTCATACCATCCTCTAACCTCTGCTGACCCTGCTCATGTACCCGACGACTCTCCATCATCACCTGCCTAACACTCCCAAACTGATTATCCACATACCCACGCAAATCGCCAAAACCGGTCTCCATCCGGTCATATAAAGAATCCAAAGTGAGTGGATCCGGACGTGGTGGCCTAAGAGGATACTGAGGCGCTGCTATCTGCTGTCGGGTCCTCTGCTGATAACGTGGCGGAATGGCTCCCTGAAGTGTTGCAGCTGCAGCTGACCATGGAGGTGGTGGAACCTGTGGTCCCTGGATCACATAATCCCACTCTGGCGGGTCAGAATAAGTCAAAATACCCGCAGCCTGTAGATCCTTAACCCTCATAAGCCCCGGTGTCGGCCCCTCTCTCATTGTGTTGGCTAGATATGTATCAAAAACACCTAAACTCTCAACCAACAAAGTAATGTAAGGGCCACAGTAAATCCTCGCCCCAGAACCACCCTTCCATGGTCTCCTCATCGACCATGCAAAGATAGTCGCCAGATTAGCAGGCCTTTGCTCTACCATACACATCAGACAAAACAAACTTACTTGATTAACCTTGTTGTCACCTTGACCTCTTCCAACCAAAGTAGCTGCCAAAATCTTGTGGATGAAACGGAGAACTGGGTCAGTAATATCACTCGCAACCATGTTATTCGAGTAAGCAACCCTCGATATAGTTCCCAAAACCTGGCCAACTCAGTCGACTTAACAATGTAATCATGATCTTTCTTAAAAACCCCCTGAAGACTCGTAATGAAGTCAACTGTCTGAACCTCTTCTTCTGTGTAGAACTTTAAAGCCATAACAAATTGTGGAATGGTCATCTCATAAGATTTTCGACCTAGATCAAAGAACACCGCATCCTTCTCAAAGAAATTCCCTTGTTTGTAATCGAATGTAGAATGAAACTCAAGGGTAATCTCCTTATACTTCCGAGCATCACAATCTAAAACCCTCCTGAACCTCGATCCTAACAAATGCTCAACTCGGGACCTTGCCCCCAAACGATCAAACAAGTCCCAGTCTATCCTTCTAAACTTTAACAAGTCGACTGAAATCAGAGAATTCAGTCTGTCATACTCCCCCGAATTCAACTCGAACTGCAACAACGGACTATCCACAAGCCTTATGCTCTGGCCATGTGGGACTCCCGGTCCCCTGTAGTCTATCTCCCCATAGTAGACATATTCTTCTTGTTGAGCTGGCTCAACCAGAACACCTTGAGGGTAAGCCATTGGGCCCCGTTTCCTGCCCCTCTTACTCGACGAACCTTCACCTGACATATGCAAAACAAATCAAATTTGACAAGACAAAGCAAATCAGATCATTTGAAGTCGCAAACTATTTTTGGTACTTTTTAATTTTTTTTACGCATTTGAAATTTGGAACAACCGTATAGCATTTCTTTCGCGGTTGAAACCGAAAAGCGAAAAATTTAACTAAAAACCGGGTTACCGTTTACAAAAGCATAAGTTATCAACAACCCCGCCCGAATGGAGATTAAGTACGGGCGAAGCGTTTTGAACCTGTACGTGTATATAAGTAAACCCACGACCAACTAGAACTGAAACTACTAGACTCAATATATACGACTCAATGTACACTACCCTAATTGTCCTCAATTAAATCCCAAGTGCCAAAACAAACTAACATTGAGTGTTAAAGGTCAAAGCTTTATGTCATAAGTAGTGAAACGGGTCAAAAGTAAGCTATAAGCGTAAGTTTATCTCAAAAATTACCAACCCGAATCCCCACACCCAATGCTGCTACTCCCAAACCTATGGCAGCCGCAAAACACAAACAATCAACCCAAATCAAGCCTTCCACAACCTGCAATATGCTAACTAACTAGCCCAAACTATCCGCAACCTCACCCTTACACTACCCATGACCAAACACAAGATTAAACTAAGACCCAACACTAAATCTAACTTGATTCTAAATAAAAACTAAAATAACGGACTCATGGTACAAAAATTACAAGAAAACATACCTCGGAATCGGACTAGAGAAGAAGAACTAAGAAAAATATGGTTGAAGCCTGAAACCCTCGTGAAAGTCCCAAATGGATGGTGAATGGTTGCAGATTAATGTTTGAAATAGGTGGAATAGCGGCTATAGGTAAATGGGGGTGGTTGATTTGAGTGAAAATGGCAGAAAACCGGAGATGTATGGCGGTGGTTGGTGGTTTTCGGCGGATTGGGGAAGAAGTGATGACACAAAAGTGAAAACTAGGGTTTAAAACTCATCCGGCTACAGACCTGGGGACTCGCGGGCCGCAAGCGGGTGAAGCTAAAGGACTCGCGCCCCGCCAGTGTGTTTATGACGTCAGCTTTTATTTATGAGGGACTCGTGGGCTGCGAGCGAGTGTTCAAAGGGGTCGCGCCCTGTGAGTAGTCGTTTTTCATAGAAAGTTTCAGAAATTTTTCAAGTTCATATCTTAGAAAAATTTTCAACACTTAACCAAACGTCCCAAACACAACCCAAAATTTTTCTAACTCTGGAACTTACCTGGAACTCATTTTTCTCCTCATTCCCTGCACATCCTTGGTATGGAATTCCTGCAAAATGAATCAGAAACACAAACAAAGACCAACAAACTTCCAAAGACATTCGTTAGCTACGAGAGATAAACAAAAATACGAAAATTACAAATGGTACAAACTCTACACTTGAGTCTTCACTCAAGATGCTAAGTGGCGATATCGGGCATGTCTTCGAGAGGAGTTACCTCCTTCTCTGTGTTATCTATCGGACCACCTAGATAGTGCTTTAACCGATGACCATTTACCTTCCATGAGTGTTGTGTGGCCTGGTCAAACACTTCTATCGCTCCATGCGGAAATACCTCTTTCACAGTGTACGGTCCCGTCCACTTCGACTTCAAATTCCTGGGAAACAATTTCAATCTCGAATTATGAAGAAGTACCTTGTCGCCCATCGAGAATTCCTTCAACCCCTTCAACTTTCGATCATGCAAAACTTTCGACTTCTCCTTAATACTCCATGATCTTTCATAAGCCGCATCTCGGAGCGCTTCCAACTCATGGATTTGAAAGTATCTACGCCTAGCCGCTTCGGTTAAATCTAAGTTTACGGTCTTAAGGGCCCAAAGTGCTCTATGTTCCAGCTCTACGGGAAGATGGCATGCTTTGCCATAAACGATCATAAACGGTGTAGTCCCTAAAGGTGTCTTGTAGGCGGTACGAAACGCCCACAAAGCGTTGTCGGACCAAGTTTTCATAGACTTCCCAACCGTCTTTTCTAAGATTCTCTTCACTCCCCTATTTGCATTCTCCACTTGCCCTCTCGTTTGAGGGTGATATGCTGTGGAAAAACGGTGGGTGACCCCATAACGCTCCAATACCTTCTCCATCACGGCATTACAAAAAAGAGTTTCCCGATCACTAATAAGGGCTCTAGGGGTACCAAACCTAGTGAACAACTTCTTAAGAAATTTCACCACCACTCGGGCATCATTTTTAGGCAAAGCTTGAGCCTCAACCCACTTCGAAACATAGTCGATTGCCACGAGGATGTACCGATTCCCACTAGAGGGGGGAAAAGGTCCCATGAAGTCAATGCCCCAAACGTCGAATATTTCTATAACTTGGATAGGATGTTTGGGCATTTCATCCTTGGATGAAATATTACCGGTACGTTGGCAAGCATCGGAATTCCTAAAAAATCTACTGCATCATCTACTACCGTGGGCCAATAAAAACCGCAATCGAAAACCTTTTGCGCGGTAGTATGCGCACCATGATGACCACCGGTTAACCCTTCATGAACATGCCTAAGGATCTCTCTACCTTCCTATCTCGGGACGCATCTCCTAAGAACTCGATCACTACCTATCCTAAAAAGGAACGGATCATCCCATATGTACTTTCTCGCGTCCCTAAACAACTTCTTCTGTTGAGCATTCATCTCCCCCATGACATACCCATTTGCCACATAATTCACTAAGTCACTAAACCAAGGCAATCCCTCTCTCTCCGCCTCTACGAAATCTATGGTCTCTTGGGGGAACCTATCTCCTATCGCCTCCTCATGAATCTCCTCTCTATTCGGATCCTCTAACCGCGACAAGTGATCGACGGCTAAATTCTCGGCCCCCTTTTTGTCTCTAATCTCGATGTCAAACTCGGAAAGCAATAGTATCCACCGGATAAGTCAGGGTTTAGCGTCTTTCTTTTGGAAGAGAAAGCGCAAGGTGGAATGGTCGGTGAAAACGACAGTTTTGGAAAGCACGAGATAAGATCGGAATTTATCGAAAGCGAATACTACGGCTAAGAGCTCTTTCTCCGTGGTAGTGTAGTTCTCTTGAGCATCATTTAGCGTTTTGCTCGCGTAGTAAATTGGATGAAAGTGCTTATCCCTTCTTTGTCCTAAAACCACACCTACGGCATAGTCACTCGCGTCGCACATGAGCTTGAATGGTAAGCTCCAGTCGGGCGAGATAAGAATAGGGGCACTAACAAGCTTCTCCTTCAAAAAGGTAAAAGCTTTAAGACACTCCTCGTCGAAGACGAAAGGAACGTCTTTCTCCAAAAGACGGGTCATGGGGCATGTGATCTTAGAGAAATCCTTAATGAAATGCCTATAGAAACCCGCATGACCCAGAACACTCCTAATCGATTTGACATTAGTTGGTGGAGGTAAACGACTGATGGTATCTGTCTTGGCCCTATCGACCTCTATCCCTACTCTAGATATTTTGTGTCCCAACACAATCCCTTCCGTCACCATAAAGTGACACTTCTCCTAATTCAACATCAACTTCGTCTCTATGCACCTTTTCATCATCCGCTCTAAATTACCTAAACACTAGACAAAAGAATCACCATAAACCGAGAAATCATCCATAAAGACTTCCATAGAACTCTCAACCATGTCTTGAAAGATCGCGACCATGCACCGCTGAAAGATAACCGGTGCATTACATAATCCAAAGGGCATGCGTCAGTACGCATATGTGCCATAAGGACATGTAAAGGTAGTTTTCTCTTGGTCCTCCGGGGCGATTGGGATTTGGAAATAACCGGAAAAACTATCTAGAAAACAATAGAATTAACGACCCGCGACACGTTCGAGCATTTGATCGATGAACGGTAGAGGAAAGTGGTCCTTCCGGGTGGCGTCATTGAGCTTGTGGTAGTCAATACACACACGCCAACCGGTGACCGTACGGGAAGGAATAAGCTCATTCTTCTCATTCATGATCACGGTCATCCCTCCCTTCTTAGGGACGACTTGGGTGGGACTAGCCACGAGGAATCGGATATAGGATAAATTAGCCCGGTCTCCATCAACTTAATTACTTCCTTCCTAATCACCTCTTTCATATTAGGATTTAGACGCCTTTGAGGTTGCACTACCTGTTTGAATTCGTCTTCCATGAGAATCCGGTGCGTGCAAAACGTGGGGCTAATCCCCTTGATATCGGACAATCTCTAAGCTATGGCATCTTTGTGCTCCCGAAGCACCTCAACTAACCTACCTTTCTCCTCCTCCGTCAACTTAGAAGATATGATGACGGGCAAACTAGACTCCTCTCCTAAGAAGGCATACTCAAGATGGGATGGAAGAACCTTAAGCTCTAAAGGTGCCAACTCCAACGGTTTACTCTCTACCTCCTCTCTAACCTCACACAACTCTAACGTTTCCGGAATCCACTCCAGATCATCTCCACCTTCTTCATCCTCACTCTCAAAGTCAATCTCATCTCTACCCACTAGATCACCCCCACTAATGTAACTAACACACTGATCAACACATGACATGAAGGAATCTAAGAAGTAAACGGAATGACACGGGCCACTATGGTCATCACTACCACTAGGGTGTTGCATGGCTCTATCTATCTCCAATGTGACAATCTCGTCACTCGCACGAAGTGAGATCTTACCGTCATAGACATCAATGATTACCTTGGCGGTTCGAAGGAATGGACGGCCTAGAATGATTGGGACCTTTTCATCGGCCTCCATGTCGAGCACAACAAAATCAACCGGAAAAACGAACTTATCGACCTTGACTAAGAGATTCTCGATGATACCCCTAGGATATTTGACCGAACGATCGGCCAATGATAACGGCATGCGTGTGGGTGTAAGCTCTCCTAGACCTAAACGCTCATAAAGTAAGAATGGCATCAAGTTGATGCTAGCTCCTAAATCGGCTAGAGCATTTGCGGGGGTAACGGCGCCCCCGAAGAAACACGGAATGGTGAAGGTGCCCTTAGTTTCTCCGGTAGCTTGTTCAAAACCACCGCCGAACAACCGCCGGTTAACGGAATGTTAGACAACTCACCTAGCCTATCTTTTCACTTAAGAATATCTTTGAGAAATTTCGCATACTTAGGCATGGATTGCAAGGCCTCGATGAAAGGAAGATTTATCTTTAACTGCTTAAACATCTCTAGAAAGTGCCCGTATTCCCTAGCATATTTCTGATGCTTGAGGCGGGCGGGATACAGAACGCACGAATGATCAACCAAAGGGGATGGCTTGACTCCTACTAGTTGTTTCTCTACTCTCTTTTCTACTTGAGGCTCCTCGGCTTGTGCGGTACTTGCTGGGACTAGCCTATCGTGCACCTTACCGGGAGCTTCCATCTTTATCTCCTTGTCTACCTCCTCCTCACTCTCTACCTCTACACTCTCCCTAACTACTTCTCCTAGATTCCTACCCCTCCTAGTAGTGATGGCCTTGGCCGAATGATTAGCCGGGTTCTGGTAGGTGTTACCCAAGAACTGGCTAGGAAGGTATTCTTGCAACAGTTTGGAAAGACCACCTAACTGTCTTTGGAGATCTAAGAGTGCAGCCTGTTGATTTTTATTGTGAAGTTATTGATGTTTATTTAATTGCTCTTGATTCTTGATGAAACCATCAAAATCAGTCAAGGCTTTCTGAGTGGCTTGGTCCTTAACCATGAGTTGAGCAAACATCTCCTCGATCCCACTAATATCTGAACTCTTGTCACTACACTGACCCTCTTGACTCGACCCCGAATTATGAAACTGATCCTGTTGCCCCGAACCTGAGCTAGTGAACAAGCCCTGCCCCCTGTTTTGATACTGACCAGATGGAAAACTAGGAGGATTACCGGAAGAGCGGAAGTTGGTATTATTACTGTTTCGCCAGTAAGGGTTATAATTGGAATTGTTGTTGAATTGACCCCTATTCTGACCGGCTATGAACTCTACATGCTCTAACGTAATGGTGGGGCAATCTATGGTATCGTGACCCCCTCGACAAACCTCACACCTATCGAATTTTTTCTTAATCTTATATAGCTCTTTGGTGAAAGTCTTCTCCATCCGGTCTAGCGCAGCAGCTACCGTTGAATCCAAGCCAACTTGGACCCCTCGAGTTGTCGAAGAGGTGCTAGTAACAGGAATGGAATTCCTGCCGGTGGGCTCCGTATCAGAATAAGCAAAACTCTCAAACAGATCGTTACACTCAGCTGTCGATTTCTTGCCCATGAGTTGCCCTCCAGTTGAAGTGTCAAACCGGGTTCGAATCTCGGGGGTGAGACCATTGTAGAACTTTTCTATAAGTGCCCAATCTGACAAGCCATGCTGTGAACAACGAGCAAGTAGGGGTGTAGAGTCAGAACGCGTGGAAGATGATGGTAATGGGGTACTAACATTGAACGAAGAAGACGAGAAGGATGACTTGTCCGTAGGTGGCTTCGGCGGAGGTCCTTGTGAACATGTATGGGGCATCCACTGAAAAAACAAAAACAAACAAGTAAGAACACTCTAGAAACGACTCGACAAAACAAAAAGAAAATGATACTATATTCGACTCCTACGACTCAAACACGACAAATAGCACGTATGATATCACACAAGTCAAAAAAAGTAACTAACGCAATCGACAAGAGTCGCCGGCAACGGCGCTAAAAACTTGATGTGCTAAAAGTAGTTTAATAAAAACAACTAAAATTAACCTAAATCTAGACTCAAAGTAATACTCTAGACTCACAAAAACAAACTAAACTACTAACCGGCAAGTGTACCGATCGACTCTAGTATAGCTAAAGTAAGCCCGGATATCGAACCCACGAGACTCTACTGATTGAACTAATTACTTTATTAAGACTCTGACTGACACGGGCTAAAATGATTTAATGTTTGATTGGGGGGGGGGGTTTCTAACGTTCCTATGAAAACAAGTAAAATAAACTAATTGAACTAAATTAACTAAAGAATACGAACTAGACTTGGGTTTTACTCAGATGGTGAAAGGACCACCTAGACTAGAATCCTGACTGATGATAGTAACGATTTTACTTGGAAGTTGATTAATGAGGAACCGGGATCTTTATATTCTCACCTCTCAGGATATCTAATAGGACCTCTGACCCTTCTCAAAAGCACACTGTAGCTCCCTCGAGGTTGCTAAATTACCAGTTGTTTGACTCTTTTGCTAGACATCTAATGGGTTTATAAAAGTATCCTACGAGGCTCACTCCCTGTCGAGATCTAAACCAAGGATAGACCTAATTTCTCAATTGGACTTGCTAGACAATAGCCAATGGGTTTACTTCCTAAAAAGCTCCTACCTTCCGGCTTAAGACTTAGGCCTAGCAATAACCTTGCACCTTGCAGCTATTGACGATTAGTAGAATATCTGATTTTATAAAGTTACCAATTATCACTTTTAAGGTTTAACTCCGCGGTTTCACCTTAAAGACTCTAGCTCTCTAATGTGATATAGACAGTCACCAAAAGCTAAAACCTAACATGACTCTATCCTATGATAAAGATCGTCAACAAGATTCATGTAAAGCAATAAACAATAACCAAACAAGATCAAATACGCAAAGACATCCAATTGATAGAATAGGTCTTTTACAATTCATAAACAATCCTCACAACTTATAAATCCAAAGTAAAAATCGAAACTTTAATCAGTCATTCATCTAATCTAGGTAGTTTAAAAGATTTAGCCAACTAAAGTCATGGAAACAAAACCAAACAAAGTAATTTCAAGTATGCAGAACATAAACAAGATCAAATAGCAAAACGAGAACACCCGGACGACAGAATGACGACTCGAAGTTGCTACACTTGATGATCTTCAACCGAATGCTTTTGCTACTCCTAATTACTCAAATAATGCTCCCAAAATCGCCCAAGTTGTCTCCTAATTCATAGTTAGGGTTTCATAATGATAAAATTTGCTTTTATACCCCAAAACACAACTCAATTTCGAATCCATCTGCAGATAACACCCTCTCGCCGGCCGCGAGAGGGTTTTAACTCTCTAGTCGCGGCCCGCGACCACAATAATGACGTCATCCCTTAATTAGCCTCTCGCGGGTGGTGAGAGGCATCAGACCAATGACTCGTGGCCCGCCAGGAGCTCTATTTTCCAGAATTTTTATTCGTTTCAGCTCCCGAGCCCTCCAACTCGTTCCAAGACTTGACCAATTCGTATTTCTACTCAATTTCCACGCTTTTCAGATACTTTAAGCTCATACGACCTGCAAAACGCAATTGGATCAAAAAACTAACTATTCAACAGAAAACGAAACTAAAACTAACGAAAACTAAACATACTATACACAAATAACCGATGTATTTTGCAATACATCAAAGGAACACAAAGGCACATATGTGGTTGTCCAAGATAGACACTAAACACTAGTTCAGATCACATTTCACATGTTATTTCTTGTTTTTTTAAGTGTATGTGTCCTTATATTTGAATACTATGTACATTAATTATTGTGTTATATTTGTAGGTAGGGGAAAATCTGATGTATTGTTAAATAACATGTGTGAGGTGTTTAACTCTAAGATCCTAGATGGTACAGATAAACCAATCATCACCATCTTAGAATACATCAGAGAATACTACATGAGGAGAATAGTTAATGTGCTGCAAGTTATTGACAAGACTCACCATTTACTACAGACATGTTTAATGAGATCAAGAAAAAATGCTTCTGGTTGGGTTAGCTAGAATGAGGGGATCAGTATGGTGTTGCAGGGCCGGGTAAGTGGAAATGTGTGGTAGACATGTGACAGAAAACCTACACATGCAGGACATGGGAGATCACTGGAATTCCATGTTCACATGTTGTTGCTACCATATGGAATATGCAAACTTATGGTCAGAAGGTTGGGATTCCTGAGTCCTGGATGCATCCAATATACCATCTGGATACATGGAAACAAGTTTACAACTTCAAAGTATTTCCCATAAATGGCATGTCTTTGGAACAAGTCACAGGTCCCCACTACAATCATAGCACCAAAATATCCCAAGCCAGTTGGTAGACCAAAAAAGAAACGAAAGAGATCAATGGTTGAGAAAGAGGATGTGCAGAGGACATGCAAGTTATCTAAGAAGAATGTGCCAGGATCTTGTGGTAGGTGCAAAGGAAAAGGCCACAACAGTTGAACCTGTACTGGTGTGCCACCTGATCAACAAAAGAAGGTCTTGATCTGTTGGTGAAGAAACCCTAGATCAACTAGACCGGAATCTATGTAGATCTATGGATTAGGCTCTTCATAAAATGGTTAATCCTTCGTTTTGGTTTCGAAATGATGGCGACTGCAACTATGTTCCAACTGATCCTGCAAAACAAAACACCGTCAGCTCGCCACGGGGAGAAGGGGAGTTCTCTCCGTGACCACCCTCTGGCATGAGAATAAGTACAGGTAGTCGGAAATAATTTTGGTGAAGTAAGAGAGATAGTAAGTGATAGTGAATACCTTCTACTTGTAGTCCAAGTTACTTATTTATAGCCGGGTTTTGGGCGCTAAAATGAGAGATGTTAATCTTAACAGAATCTTTCGCCACTCCGTTAAGTTATGATTATCTGTTAGTGCACACGGATCGTGAGCTCATCCACGGTTAGGGAGATGCCACGTGTCATCATGAGATCACTATCTTTTATTGATGTGAGCATGCTATCACCGTGATCTCTCGATCGTCCCAGATGCTGCCATGTGGCAATTGGTTATAACCGAAAAGATGCTTGCACGATTGGGTGTTAGTGGCTTCTAGAAGATATCACAGCTGTAATCTATCTGTTGCTCGCCACGTGTGCATTCTGTTACAACAGAAAAGATTCCCTTTACCTCTTCATCAGCTCAAGGATTTTTACCAAGGGAAAGCTTCTCAGGATTAACTGTTTTCTTGCGCGAGCGGCTTAAGGTAGTTAACTGATCCTCTTTCCTTTCTCTGCTGCTGGTGCAACGTTTGCTGAGCTCTTGCTTTGATATAAACGTATGCGCAAGGTTTATGAGTGAAGAGTTATCCAAGGAAATTGATCAAGGTTAACTTTGAATCCTTGCGCGAGCCAGCGCAAGGAAGTTAAATGATATTTTCCCTTTCTCTGCTGTTGGCGCAACATTTACTGAGCTCTTTCTTTGATATAAACGTCTGCGCAAGGTTTATGAGTGAAGAGATATCCAAGGAAATTGATCAAGGTTAACTTTGAACCTTGCGCGAGCCCACGCAAGGAAGTTAAATGATATTCTCCCTTTTTGGATATCTGGCGCAGAGTCTAGTGAGTCTTTCTTTAGCAAGGAAGCCTGCGCAAGGTCTCCTTGGTAATTAATAGTGGGTATGGTTCCCTTGCTTGGTGCAAGGTTTTTGGGACCATACCCCTTCAGTTAGGGGGGGGGTATGTTTATTTGGTTGTAATGTTTTGAACTTTTAATGTTATGAACCTCTTGGTACTGACTTGTAGTGTTTTGAACTTATGTACTGTTTAGTTGGTAATGGTAATGTATGTAAGGCTATTATAATTGGGGTGTTTATTGTATTTGGTGTTGGTCATTTGGTTATTATGTTTGGGGTGTTTGTTCTAGTGTTGGTCATTTGGTAAAAGTGTAATGTTCTTATGTTTGGGCTGTTTCAAAACTGGTATGCAAAACTGGTATGGTCAAATACTTGGTTGGCAATTAGATTTGGTCAAATACTTGGTTGCAAATTATATTGGTTAACTTATATAGTCCAGTTTATTGTATTGGTGATTTGGTAAAAGTGTAATGTTCTTTTGTTTGGGCTATAATGGTTGAAACTGGTCTGCAAAACTGGTATAGTCCAGTTTTGGTCAAAACTGGTCTGCATACAGATTTGGTCAAATACTTGGTTGCACATTATATTGGTCAAAACTGGTCTGCATATAGAGTCGGTGCACAATACTTGGTTTCACATTATGTTGGTCTGCACATTTATTTTCTGCACATTAAATCATTCTTAAACATTACCATGTTTGGTTAAAAGTGGTATGCAATTAGATTTGGTCAAACTTAATATTTGGATTCCATTTCAACAAACAAACAACATTGAATTATAAAATAACTAGACTTCATTTCATAGGATAATACTGAAAATCATGGCATTACATTGCCTACAAAAACTACACATCGATTTCAATAAACAACATACCACGAAACATACTGGACCAAACTACATCCTAAACTAACCCTAACCTAACAATTACAACAAAAAAAAACCCAACTATAAACCAAATAAGCCTTCCTACGGTCTGATTCAGCTTCCTTTGCCTTCAATTTTCCAGCAACATTGCATTCAGAGTTTCAATTTCATGTTTTGAGGCTTCCAATTCATGTGTTGCACTCAATTGAGCCGAGTTTGGATCCACCCATCCAAGAAATGCTCGACACCTGAAATTAGAGCACGAGTAGAATCGTCTGCCTGGATTTTTCCTAGTTGATGATGTTAGAAGTATTCCATCGCCACCACACCTGCAATATATCGAAGCCATTTGTTGTACAGGTATGATGATGAAGATGAATGAAGTTGAAATGGGAATGAACGGCTAGGGTTAGGTATATAAATGGGGAAATAAAGAAGGGGATTCAAAATGACTTAAATGCCCTCACGTGCAAGGCAGGTGAGGCCGTTTAACTGACTTTGTTTTTACTTGGTTAGTGCTAAAGGTTGTATCAGGTGAAAAACATGAACATAAAGGTTGTTTTTTCGAATTCCATAGTGAAAGGTACAGAGTGCATTTTGGGATAAACATAAAGGTTGTTTCTTGCAATATTGTCTATGAAAATCCAGAATGTTATTGGTATACCCATACTATACAAGTCTTGATACTTGTCGGGTCTAATTAACTTTCTATTCCGGTCACCGCTTAATCTAGTGTATCGTACCGTACTTGTTTATACGTAAGACTAGCCAGTTCAAGTCTAAGACTTAACTAAGGACTCGTTAGCATTCTAATTTGGTTAATAATACCATCATTCCAGACTAAACGCCTTCCCGTTAAATTGTGCCTGTACTTGTCTTTGATTTGTGGCTGAGTTTTTGGATTTCTTGAAGACTTAAGCTCAGGTAAATACTATTGTCCTATTTTCCCTATACGGGCTTGGGATACGGTATATTATTACCGCTTGGTCGGGTATGGGATCATGTTTTGTCCAGTTGTGATAATTAACGAAATTACATAACCCGATTTTAATCTGTTTTGTCTGAAACTCAAACATTGGGGGTGGGCTTGACTGTGTCTGGGATATCATTGGCTCACTAAAGTGTTAGTGGCCACGACTTAAGCATTGGTGTAGGCGTACATCGGTAACTGCTATTATTATTATCTGCTTTCTGTGTGAAAGTTCAGAAGTGGTGTGTCAGTCGATCATGTCTCGGTTTCTATACTGGGCCCCATATGTAAAAGACAGACATGTAAAACTGTATACAAGGTCAATCGTACTGTCCCAAGTTATTTATAAAAATGTGCCAAGTGCACCTAAAACCATTTCGAAAGGATTTTCAAATGAGTCGGTTGATTGTAATTACCAGTGTAAACTGATGTATTTTCAAAAGATTAAGTTACAAGTAAAAGTACGAAATAGGCCGGAAGCTGCGCGGCATTAATACTAAGGAGTTGCGACCTTATAGTTGTGCCTGTAGAGTCTGTTATCATTTTGTGTATATTTATTTCCGATCCACCTGTGGATCTTATTACAAGCCTTGTGTATATTTGTATTTCGAATACTTGGACACTTATGGTTTGTAATAGTTATATTTTACTCCAAGACTTCCGTTGTGTGGCTCTGTGTTTTATTGGTTATAATGATATCAACTGTACATCATAATACTACCCACCGGGCCCACCAGGATATACGTGGAAATCGGGGTGTGACATTTGTTTAGCAAAACCATGATAGTGTTTTATTTTAATTGGTTGGTTCGATTTAATTTTATACGTGTAGGCAGCTACCTAGCACTCGCTTATTGGTTATGACAAATTACAATTTTGCCAATAGTTCAAAATTATAGTATTGTCATCATTTTAGTTTTTTTAGCAAAACTGTGGTAGTGTTTTGTTTTAATTGGTTGACTCAATTTAATTTTTATTGAGATCGTATTATAATTATATCTACAAGTAACCAAAACCCAGGCGTACATGTTATGAAACTGAAAAATATTCAGTTTAGCGCCACACAACACAGGCATGGCATAAAACTAGTTTTACACACACACACACACACACACACATATATATATGGGAGAGTTCATTGGGGAACACTAAAAAAAGAGGAACCGGGGAACACTTTTAAAAATTATACTTAACATGTTAAACATTATTTTTTTCGGAACTTTTTCCAATGCTTTTTCTTATAAATATATGTAGAAACATTTTTAATAAAAAAAATCAAAAACTAAAAATATAAAAAAATGTTTAAAAAAATATATATCTTATAAAATTAACTTAACATGTTATAAATCAATTTTTTAAAAAAAAAACAAATAAGCACTTTTTCTTTTAAGAATGTGTAGAAACTATTCGAATAAAAAATTAATTTTTGTTAAAAAAATGTTTTTTTAACCTTTTGTTAACTGTTTTTTTTTTTTTGTATTTTTAGTTTTTGATTTTGTTTATTAAAAATGCTTCTACAAGTAATTATAAGAAGAAGCGGCGAGAATTAAAAAAAACTGATTTTTAACATGTTTAGTTAAATTTTTAAGAGTGTTCCCCGGTTTTCCACTTTTTTAGTGTTCTCAATGAACCCTACACTATATATATATATATATATATATATATATATATATATATATATATATATATATATATATATATATATATATATATATAGGGATTGGGTAAAATGAAAACCACCTTGAGTTATGAGAACCGTAGGAACCAATATTAACCATTGATCAAATATGTTTTGATGGATATATATATATATATAGGGATTGGTAAAATGAAAACCACATTGAGTTGTGAAAACTGTAGGAACCAATATTAACCATTAATCCAATATGTTTTGATGGATGAGATTAAAACACAATAAAACGGATTAATGATTGTGCTTTAATTAATGAGATTTTTATTTTTAGTAAGATAAGGGATAATTGGTCTTTTTACTATGACCATAAATGATTGTCTTTTAATTAATAAGATTGTTCTTGAAAAACTTTAAAAAATTAAGGTAAGTGTTTACATTGCAAATAAATCATCAGAAAAATGAAAAAAAAAATAAACTAAATAAATTAATTGAAGTCGTCATTATTAATGATAGTTTGCATCTCCAACCTCTAAAAAACTCACACCAACTGTAAATTGTTTTACACAACAAAACAAAAAATAAACAAACTATTTTACGTGTTACGTTTTTTAACGCGCGTTATCAAATGTTTTTTTACATGCGTTATCATTATCGAACATAAATGTTTTTGTTTATTTTTTACACAATGGTGTGTAAAGACGTGTTTTTACGTTTGATGTTTTATGTCGGTGCGAAATGTGCCTCCCATCTAAAAAACTCACACCAACCGTAAATTTTTTTACACAACAAATAAAAAATAAAAACAAACTATTTTACGAGTTACGTTTTTAACGAACGTTGTCGAATGTTTTGTTACACGCATTGTCTTTATTGAACATAAATGTTTCTGTTTATTTTTTTACACAGCGGTGTATTGCGTAAATACGTTTTTTTACGTTTGATGTTTTACGTCGGCGCGAAAGGTGCCTCCCTTCAAAAAAACTCACAACAACCGTAAATTTTTTACAGAACAAAATAAAAAATAAATAAACTATTTTACGCATTACGTTTTTTAACGCGCATTGTCGAACATTTTTACATATACAAACATTTTCTAAACTTTTTTTATGATGTTAACTGTTGTTGTAGATATTATTATTATTATTATTATTATTATTATTTAGTTTTGTTGATAATAGATGTGACTTTTGAAAAGAAGAAAAAGAGAGAAATGATGTGACACCGGGAGTAAAAAACTAAATTACCCTATTGATTTAATTTGAATATAGGCGATGTGTTAAAATTTTATGGGATGATAAGAGTTCTCGCGGTTCTCGCAAATCATGGTGGTTTTCATTTGAACCGGATCCTCTATATATATATATATATATGGTAAGGTTCATACGAGAACTACCTTTATTTTGAGAACCGCGAGAACCACTAAAGTAACCCACTACATCACCACAAAACCTAAAAACACCTAACCCCCTCCCCCCCCCCCCCCCCAAGCTAAAAGCTAAAAAACTAAACCATAAAGCTAAACCCCTGTAACAACTCGTTATTTTCGTTGTTATCTATTTCCGTGTATTTCGTTTATACCTATCGTTGTACTCCGGGATTTGATTATGGAAAAATTTATGTTTGTTAAGTAAATGTATTTCATCACAAATATAACGCATCTAAACGCTTATTAAACGCTAATTCGACACAATCACAAGTAATTATGCTACTTTAAGAGTCGAGTGTGTTACTGTTTAATAAACATTTGTGCCTTCGTCATCGCTTATCACATCACGTCGCAACGCAGTTATTTATGTTACATTATGTTTATTATGTGTTATGTGTGTTTTATGATTTATGGTTATACTCGCTGTCGCAACGCTCTCACTCGCACGAATCGCTTAATCGCATTATTCTATCAATTAAAACGCTTATTATAACTATCTAAAACGAACCGAATCGCCAAACGAACACCTGGCGCGAAAATAACGAACAAAACTTTGCCAATAGGCCAAGTTCGGCCGAACTTGGGCAACCCAAGTTCGCCCGAACTTGCTCAGGCTATCAAATCACCTAAATATACCTTAAGTCCGCTCGAACTTACACCTTTCAAGCAAAGCTGGCCAAGTTTGCCCAAACTTGTGCCAAGTTCGCTTGAAATGGTGTCAAGTTCGGCCGAACTTGATCTCAATCAGCTCTATTTCTCCTTCACCTATAAAAACCCAGCACCTCCATTCGTGCTCTCCTTGCTGTAAGTAACCTTTTAAACATCGATTTTTACACAAAAATCGGACTAAAGACGTATGTTTCGTTCACTATGAAGTGGAATGAGGCATTGTCAAGCAAGATCTCAGATCCGGAAGCACAAGGAAGATGTCGTCACCTTGCACGAGCTGGACTAACCTGTACGAACCATCAAGTTCGCACGGATTAGCCCGAGTTCCTGTAAAGTGGCTAAAACTCGCTCCATAAGACCTCTCCAGCCTAGGTTTTGCTCAGTAGCTTAAGGTTGGAGGGATGGACACTCGATTTCCTCAGCAAACGACGCGAAAACGCACAGTTTGGTGACCAAAACAGCCAAGTTCGCTCCAAAGTGAGCAAGTTCGCTCGAAGTTCTCACCAGATTGGTGACCAACTTTGGCCGAACTTGCCAAATTCCCAAGAAATTCAACCAAGTTCGCTCGAACTTGCATGGTTTCCAAGGAAACCAAACAAGTTCGCCTGAACTTGTTCAAACCCCCAACAAAACAAGGCAAGTTCGCCCGAACTTGTCCAGCTTCCAAGGAAACTAGACAAGTTTGTCCGAACTTGTACTTCCATTAAGTCAAAAAGTCAAGTTCGCCCGAACTTGTACCAAATCCAGGAGATTTGGTACAACTTCGCCCGAACTTGTGCTCTGCTCCTTCACGTTTCGACCGTTTCAGCATTTCGGAAGACTGATGCACTTCTGTTCGCTTACAGGCTGAACCGGCGCTCCCTACAATCCACACCAGATCCCGTCTCTCTCCCTAATCGCACCAACTGTGAGTATACTTGAACCCTTTTACGCTTAAATGCACTTTTGGGTGTTACATATGTTCGTATATCAAAACACATCATACAACTCAACGCTTACTCGCAACCCGCTAATACATGACTATTCGTGAAATCTGCTGAATTGTATGTTTTACTTGATTGCTAGTACGCCATCCTTAACATGATAGCTTGCTAGAGGTTGACCCACCACCCGGAGGCCCAGGGTTGTTAAGGCTCGCATTCTATTTCTCATTTATTTTCTCTTTAGGACGTGGACACTTGTTCGCGTGCCTCGCACTCGCGGTTTGTTGGTTTACTTGAATCTAAGTAGTTACATTGTTCACATCTCTTACATATATCATGCGGTGTATGCTAAACGCTTTTATATCTATTATGTACTCAAACCTGTATGCTCACCTTTTCTTAATTGTGTTGACGTTTTATTTTAACATCTGTGGCAGGTTGATGACATTTGATGAATTGGATTAGGGCTATTTCTAGAAACTCATGTATTAGAAATCTAGGGGAGACTGAATTGGACTTGTTTTGAGAGATTTTTGGATATTTGTAATTATTATATATGGATTATATGTTTATTAGTATGGGATAATGAACGCTTAAATATTGTCGTGTAAATAGTTGTTGATTCTCTCGAGCAATCTGATTCGCCTAGTGCCACGTCCGATGTTTCCGCCATTGGTTGGGGTGTGACAGATTGGTATCAGAGCCATAACTATAGGGAAAATTAGGTAGAACTGCCATGTTTGACCTAGTCTATAGTTAGGACACCAAACCAGACTGTTACGCATCGATTAAACGCCCAAAACTGATATGAACTGACAACTTCGCCCGAAGTTGGGGCAAGTTCGCTCGAAATTGATCAAGTTTGCCCGAACTTGATCAAGTTCGCCCGAACTTGACCAACTTCGCCCGAAGTTAGCCAGTCCCCTCTCAAACCAAACAAGTTCGCTTGAAGACGATCAAGTTCGCCCGAAGTTTGCCAACTTCGCTCGAACTCGACACCACACATTCGAAACAGACTTTTAAACTACGCATGCGTTTCCTAAAGCTACCACAATACACTTGAAGAACGCTTGTATCACACAAAACGAGTGATCAAGTCGAGATTAGGTGTGAAAACCAAGAACTCTCGATAAGATCATTCACTCCACGCATCCTCTCGCACGAGATACCTTCGTTGAGTTAGGAGTGATATCCAAACCTCGACGAAATCTCCATTTCTATCCAGTGGAACTCCCGATTTGATCAGTGAGCATAACCACAACTAGGAATGAAGTTGTTAAGTTAGGGGTGAAACCCGCATCTTAATAACTAGTTCCACTCCTCGATTTTCAATCTCACCAAAGTTTCGATTATTTCAATGACTCGGAACACGACGTAACTGGAAGGATAAATGCCGTTAACCGTTGTACGGCGAGAGCATTTGTCTATTAGGCCAAATCGTGTGTCCGAACTCAGAAGAATCTTCGAATCACTTTGGTAGTCGCTGTCTCAAAACCCAGGACGCTCCCAATTGATTTAAGCTTGTAATTGCCGATTTTACGCATCATCGAGTTTTACATTAATTATTATGTTTAAATTTTGTGGATTTTACGCTTATTTGATTTCTCGCTTTATCGATTTCTCGATTTACCGCTTTACGCTCTATCGATATATGCACTACTCGCACAGCTCTCGAAATCTAAAACGCTAATTAATTCACAAACCAAACTAAAATGCTCAACTCTCCTAGGCGAATGTCCTCATACGCAGTTTTACTCGCTTATTACGCCTATATCACGCATCTCAAACGCGCTACGCCTGATTTAGATTGAAGATGAATACGTGCAAAATATGTGCTTACGTGCTATGTGCTTATGTGCTTACGTGTTTACTTGCCTACGTGCTATATGCTTTTGTGCCTTATCTATATAATAATAATAATAATAATAATAATAATAATAATAATAATAATAATAATAATAATAATAATAATAATAATAATAATAATAATAATAATAATAATAATGAAACTTTTGAACATAAACCTATTATATCGAATCTCATCCAATCAAATCCTTTGTGTAGATGTCTTCCATGGGATCTCACACTAGGAGGAACATCCAGCACAACAATGCTAACAAGCGCATCGCCTCGCTAGTAGCCAAGCAGATGGCTAAGGTCATTCCCCAGATCGTTAGTGAAATTCAGGCTGCCAGCAGCAACACGTCAGTGGATTCAAAGGCCGACGCACCCAAGTCCTCGTTCAGCTCAAACAATTCAAAGTGTGCGGACCTCTCACTTTCACCGGCAGGGAAGGACCAAGTGTTATGTTCCATTGGTTCGATTCCATTGAGGTCATCTTCCGCCAAAGCGGATGCCCCGAAGCTCTTCACACCGTTAATGCTACCGGTGTGTTCCAATCAAGGGCGCTTGATTGATGGACCTTCGAGCGCAACAAGCGCGGAAACGACGAAGTTTACGGGCTCATTTGGGAGGAACTCAAGGAAATCATGGTGAAAGAGTTATGTCCTCCCCATGAAGTTCAAAAACTGGAGAACGAATTTTGAGATATCAAGCAAGATGGCCCCGACAACGCAGGTCTCACTGCCCGATTCAAGCAGCTAAGTATTATCTGTCCCGGTCAGGTGGACACTGTTGAGAAAGCAATCAAGAAATACCTTCGTGCTCTACCAGACTGCGTCGCTGATTTTGTTCAAGCAGCGCGTCCTACCACCATTGATGAGACTTACCAGCTTGCCGTGGAAATCAATGACAAGCGTGTCCAGGTTGGTTACTTCAAGAACAGCAAAGTCGCGAATCAAGCTATCACCAAGCCGAGTGCTACTACCGAGCCGTCTCGAGAATCAAAGTCCAGTCGCCGAGGTCGCAAGAGAGAGAACCTGAGCAAGAATTGTGCAGCTGTTGCACCATTGAACTCTCAGTCGTTTCAAGCTGCTACACCAAACGCACCGCCTGCAAAGCATGCGTACATTGGTCCTCACCCGCTATGCTCTAAGTGTACCTACCATCACCCAGTTGGAGGCAATTGCCGTTTCTGTACCAACTGCTATATCTACGGCCACTTTACTGTCAGCTGCCGTTCTGGTCCTCGTCAGCCAGCTCCTCAAGCACCCGCAGACCTTCCAGCTCCACCTTGTGCTCCTCAAACCAACCAGCAGCAGCCTCAGCAGCATGCACCAGTCCCAAAAGCGCGTGCTTGCTACAATTGTGGTGATCCAAACCACTTTAGCAATGTCTGCCCACACAAAGCCGTGAAGCAAGAACCGCGCAGCAGCCTCAGCCACAGCCACCGCAGTAGCAGCAACCACAGGCTGCCGTGGAAGAGCCTTCAATCTCAATCATCGCCAAGCTCAGAACGACAACAATGTTGTCATGGTACATCCTTGTTAATGGTATTTATGCTTCATGTTTATTTGATACTGGTGCCGATAACTGTTTTGTATCGTTAGAATTCGAAAAACTTTTAAAATGTAAATGCACTAAACTCCCAAAGACTTTCGATGTTGAAGTCGCCACCGGAAGAACCGTTACAGTTAACTTCGTCCTATGTGGTTGTACTCTCGATCGCAACAACCACATCTTCTCGATCCATCTATACCTATGCAGTTAGGTAGCTTTGATATCATAGTAGGCGTGGATTTTCTTCATGAAAATCATGCTGAAGTTGTTTGCATCGATAAAATGATTCTTTTCCTCTCCCAAACGATGATTAACTACATGTCTATGGCAAGACACCCTCAAAGAAGTTGATGCTTATGTCATGTACCCAAGGAAGCAAGCATTTGCGCAAGCAATGCGTTGCATTCCTAGCCCATATCGTGAACCCGGAGAAAGAAAAGAAAACCTGGAAAGACGTACCCGTTGTTTGTGAATTTCCTAAAGTTTTTCCTGACGATTTACCTGGTTTACCCCTACTCGTGATGTTGAATTTTGTATCGATTTAATTCCTGGTGCTACTCCAGTTGCTAAAGCCCCTACCGCCTTGCACCATCCGAAATGCGACTTGATAAAGGTTTCATACGCCCGAGCACTTCGCCTTGGGGCGCACCCGTTCTTTTTGTGAAAAGGAAAGATGGGACGTTCCGAATGTGTATCGATTATCGTGAACTTAACAAACTCACGATAAAGAACCGCTACCCTCTTCCCGAGTTAATACAAGAAACTACAGACAAGATCCTCCAAATCAGAGACAATCTCTTGAAAGCTCGGAGTCGTCAAAAGAATTATGCCAATAAACGCCGCAAGCCCCTACAGTTCAAGTGGGAGATCACGTTCTCTTAAAGGTTGCACCTTGGAAAGGAGTGATCCGTTTCGGAAAGAAAGGTAAACTAGCACCACGATACGTGGGTCCCTTTAAGATTCTGGAAAAAATTGGCAAAGTGGCCTATCGACTGGAACTACAGGCAGAACTTAACAACTTCCATCCGACTTTCAACGTCTCAAACCTCAAAAATGCCTAGCTGAAGAAAATCTTCATGTTCCACTTGAGGATCTGCAAATAAACGAGACTCTGCACTTCGTGGAAAAGCCAGTATAAATCATGGACCGAGAGACCAAGAAACTCCGACGCTCTCGCATTCCTCTTGTGAAAGTCCAATGGGAAGGCAAACGCGGATGCCAAATTCACTTAGGAATTGGAAAGTGATATGAAAGCTAAATATTCACATCTCTTTGTTACGACCACTACTTAAATTTTGGGACGAAATTTCCTAAAGTAGGGGAACTGTAACAACTCGTAATTTTCGTTGTTATCTATTTTCATGTATTTCATTTATATCGTTGTACTCGGGGATTTGATTATGAAAAAATTTATGTTTGTTAAGTAAATGTATTTTATCACAAATATAACGCATCTAAACGCTTATTAAATGCTAATTCGACGCAATCACAAGTAGTTATGCACTTTAAGAGCCGAGTGTGTTACTGTTTAATAAACACTTGTGCCTTCGTCATCGCTTATCACATCACATTGCAACGCAGTTATTTATGTTACATTATGTTTATTATGTGTTATGTGTGTTTTATGATTTATGGTTATACTCGCTCTCGCAACGCTCTCACTCGCACGAATCGCTTAATCGCATTATTCTATCAATTAAAACGCTTAATATAACTATCTAATACGAACCGAATCGCCAAACGAACACCTGACGCGAAAATAACGAACAAAACTTCGCCAATAGGCCAAGTTCGGCCGAACTTGGGCAACCCAAATTCGCCCGAACTTGCTCAGGCTATCAAATCACCTAAATATACCCTAAGGTTTCGCTCGAACTTACACCTTTCAAGCAGAACTGGCCAAGTTCGCCGAACTTGGGCCAAATTCTCTTGAAATGGTGTCAAGTTCGGCCGAACTTGATCTCAGTCAGCTCTATTTCTCCTTCACCTATAAATACCCAGCACCTCCATTCGTGCTCTCCTTGCTGTAAGTTCGCCCGAAAACTCCTGAAACCAAAAACCCTTGATTTCCAAGTAAGAATCAACCCGTTTCCATGCAAACAACAACGTTTTACAACGATTTTGCACAAGGTTTTACTTTCGATTTCATCAAAACTCTTCTGTTTACGAAAATCTTAATCTTTTTCTACAAAACTTCTCTTTTTCACTTACATCTATACTTAGATCTAAGTAAAACCTTTTAAACATCGATTTTTACACAAAATCGGACTAAAGACGTATGTTTCGTTCACTATGAAGTGGAACGAGGCATTGTCAAGCAAGATCTCAGATCCGAAGCACAAGGACGATGTCGTCACCTTGCACGAGCTGGACTAACCCGTACGAACCATCAAGTTCGCACGGATTAGCCCGAGTTCCTGTAAAGTGGCTAAAACTCGCTCCATAAGACCTCTCCAGCCTAGGTTTTGCTCAGTAGCTTAAGGTTGGAGGGATGGACACTCGATTTCCTCAGCAAACGACGCGAAAACGTACAATTTGGTGACCAAAACAGCCAAGTTCGCTCCAAAGTGAGCAAGTTCGCTCGAAGTTCTCACCAGATTGGTGACCAACTTTGGCCGAACTTGCCAAATTCCCAAGAAATTCAACCAAGTTCGCTCGAACTTGCATGGTTTCCAAGGAAACCAAACAAGTTTGCCTGAACTTGTTCAAACCCCAACAAAAAAGGCAAGTTCGCCCGAACTTGTCCAGCTTCCAAGGAAACTAGACAAGTTGTCCGAACTTGTACTTCCATTAAGTCAAAAAGTCAAGTTCGCCCGAACTTGTACCAAATCCAGAGATTTGGTACAACTTCGCCCGAACTTGTGCTCTGCTCCTTCACGTTTCGACCGTTTCAGCATTTCGGAAGACTGATGCACTTCTATTCGCTTACAGGCTGAACCGGCGCTCCCTTCAATCCACACCAGATCCCGTCTCTCTCCCTAATCGCACCAACTGTGAGTATACTTGAACCCTTTTACGCTTAAACGCACTTTTGGGTGTTACATATGTTCGTATATCAAAACACATCACACAACTCAACGCTTACTCGCAACCCGCTAATACATGACTATTCGTGAAATCTGCTGAATTGTATGTGTTACTTGATTGCTAGTACGCCACCCTTAACATGATAGCTTGCTAGAGGTTGACCCGCCACCCGGAGGCCCAGGGTTGTTAAGGCTCGCATTTTATTTCTCATTTATTTTCTCTTTAGGACGTGGACACTTGTTCGCGTGCCTCGCACTCGCGGTTTGTTGGTTTACTTGAATCTAAGTAGTTGCATTGTTCACATCTCTTACATATGTCATGCGGTGTATGCTAAACGCTTTTATATCTATTATGTACGCAAACCTGTATGCTCACCTTTACTTAATTGTATTAACGTTTTATTTTAACATATGTGGCAGGTTGATGACATTTGATGAATTGGATTTGGGCTTTTTCTAGAAACTCATGCATTAGAAATCTAAGGGAGACTGAATTGGACTTGTTTTGAGAGATTTTTGGATATTTGTAATAATTATTTATGGATTATATGTTTATTAGTATGGGATAATGAACGCTTAAATATTGTCGCGTAAATAGTTGTTATGGATTCTCTCGAGCAATCTGATTCGCCTAGTGCCACGCCCGATGTTTCCGCCATCGGTTGGGGTGTGACACCCCCCCCCCAAAAAAAAAACCTAACCGCCCACACCCCCCCCCCAAAAAAAAAACCTAACCCCTCTCCCCCACCGAAGCTAAATGCTAATAACTACGCCCCAAAAAAACCTTAAAAATCTAAAAACCACTCAAATTTTTTTAACATTTTTAAAAAAAATTGCTACTTTTCGTCAAAAAAATTTTTTTTGGTGATGAAAAGGAGTGATTTTTTTATAAAAATTGTTTTTAAAAAAATGGGTGGTTTTTAGAATTTTTAGGTATTTTTTGTTGTGTTCACATTAGGTCTCACGGTTCTAGCAATAAAAGGTAGTTCCTAACGGATCCTTGTCCTATATATATATATATATATATATATATATATATATATATATATGGTTAGGATCATGTGAGAAGCACTATTGAGAAACTTGAGAAGCATTCTGGACCACACATTTCCCAAAGCTTTTCGTAATATACACATATGTATAGTTTAAAAATGACTATATACATATGTGTGTAATTCAATATACATATATGTATATAGTCAGTTTTAAACTATATATATGTGTATATTATAAAAAGCTTAGAAAAATGTGTGGTCCGGAATGTTTCTCAAGTTTCTCAAATAGGGTGAACTTCTCTTAGGATCCTTACCCTATATAGGGTTAGGATCATGTGAGAAGCACTAGGCTACCCTATATGGGGTGGGATATGGAGAAAAGGGTGAGAAGTGTGAAAACAGTGAGAACGACCATCAGCCGTTGGATTAAAACAATCAATGGATTAGGATTTGCGGTGGCATTTTCGTAAATGACATCAACTTTATTACTTGGACGTGTTTCATTAAAGGTAAAAGGGTCTTTCCACTGTTATTAAACAAAACGCCACATTAATGACAAAACGCCACCTATTACACACCGCTCCCTTGCATATGAAACGACGTATTTACTTAAAAAGTTATTAATGATAAAATGCGTTGCAGATATTTGTTTTGGACAAAAATGTAACTGAAAGTTAATTATTAACATTTATTACAAAAAAATCTCTCCTAAAATACACGTCAAACCATCATTATATATACAAATTTTATAATCAACTCAATTATCACTGCAAACAAAATTAGTTATACTAAGACGCCATTAATAGCCAAAACGCCAAATCTGACCGGAAAGAAAAAATGGCAGCCATTGTTTCATGGAGATACACACCCAGAACGAGAAGATTCGTGATCCGTTTTGACAACAAAAGAAGAGTGTTTGTTAAAACAATCAACGCCTCTTGAACCTGGAGGAAGAAGTACAAAGGGGAATCTTAGCACTTGGCGTCCCTCTAGATAACCACTGTGATAAAACACATACGGTTATAAGAAGACTAACCTGAAAATTTGGAAAAAACAACGCAAATGCAACAATGGACCCAGTCATCATATCATGGCGTTTTGATGATGACACTGACATGGTCACTGTTATATGTGACAACGGAGAGCAGGAAGACTACATGCTTCAAAACATCATGACCAAGCAGGGGCTTGGGTTCATGGAGGAGTTACACAACGCAACATGTTTGAACACGGACATGAATCCAAAATTGGAGTTGTTGCATGATATGTTCAAATGGAGGCTTCAAAATATTCAAGAACAAAATGCCAATGAAAGCGAAAGTGATGATTTGGATGAGAAACTGGATGAAGAATCCGAAGAAGAAGAAGACGAAGGGAGTGATGGATACTTCTTAGACATAATCTTTTCTGACCAAGAGTTTTAATTTTTTTTTATCTTGTAGGCTAATTTTTTCTGTTTTTGCTAACTACTTTTTAAATAATAAAAATGTTGTTTCTTCCAATAATCTTTAAAACGCCAAAATGCAACAGTTTCAAAAAAGTTAATTAGTGAGCTCTATAATTCTTATCAGTGAAACGCGAGATACTTTATTACCATCATTTATTAAAACGCCAGATATAAAAACGCCAAAACATGAAAGATGGGACATGTCACAGCCTCAACGTATAAAAGCTGAACAAACAGTAATTGAATAGACAGATACCTTAGTGCTACCATTTATTAACGTAAAATCCCGCCAAAAACTACGCGACAAAAACTCTTATATAAACAAAGATCTCAGAACCAAATTGGTCACACCCAAAAACACAAAAAAATAGCCATATGTTCTTGGCAAAACCATTCACTTAACACGCCATGGTCACTTGGCATTCCATTTCACTTAAAAAACACCATGTTCTCATGCTCACACCCATAAACTTTTGCTGAATGAGATGGACAAATCTTCAAGAAAACGGCTATAGCGACAATGATCTGTCGCTTTGTATGCTCTTTCTTTGAGGAAGGTTTGGATGAGAAGAAGAGACCGATATCAGTGTCAATGCTATTTTGGAGTGCATTGTTACAAGATGTAGAGTGGGATGAAGATGAGGATAAGCGCATGTGTAAATGCTATCTTGGACATCAAGCGAAAACCCCACTCACAATTACACCCCAATAATAGCTTCGACAATATACGGTATCGCTCAATGTCTACGACATCCAAAAGAACCACCCCAAACAACACAACAACATATCATCACAAAACCAAAACGCCATATATAAAGATCGATCAGCTTGCCTAGAGCTTGGCGTTTCAGCTGTGTAGGGGCTGAAGTTCGATAAGAATGGACTGATAGCAGTGAAGATTTGGAAAAGAAATTTGATAGCAGTGAAGAAGAAGAGACTGATAGCAGTGAAAATTGGGAAAAGGGAATTTGATTAGCGTTTTTAGTTTTCTTCTTCATTCCTAATTATTATTATTATTATTATTATTATTATTATTATTATTATTATTTTGTGTCATTTTTCTGTGGCTTGTTATCTACTTCTCAGCTAATAAAGAATTTCTCAAAGATTACTTATAGAAATGCTAAAATACCAAAAAAAACGGCAAACAACAAAACACCAATTCAAATGTACATGTTAATAGAACACAAAATGCATGCATTACCATACTAAAAGTTGTAGTTTACATTTTTATCTATAAAACACCATTAAATAAAAAACGTCAAACTTAAAGGGGTGGGAAGTTTTACAGCCCTAACAGACTGAACAAACAATAATTACAAACAGTAACTGAGGCGATGGATACTTGATTACTAACAATTATTATATTGAAAACCACACCATGACACATTAAAAAATCAATTTTTTATATTTTATAAACGCCATAATTACCTGACGCGTTATAGGTCTGCATCCTACATCAAAACGACAAAAAATACACATAAAAAAATATATAGGTCTGCATCCTGCTATTGTTTTTGGCGCCAAGACATAATTTCTTACGTAAAAAAACGCCATCAAAAATGTAAAACACCCACTAAAATATAAAATCCCCACTAAAATATAAAAAGATATTTTTCCTATATTGTTTTTTTTTGAGTTTTAGTTCCTATATTTTATCATCTTTACGTGTCAAAACGCCACTAAATATACAACGCCAAACGAGAAGGATGGGGGGTGTTACATACTTAACAGATAAGGCTGAAGAAAAACAGTGAACCTGAAACGACAGATACTTATTAATTGCATTAATTATTATAATAATATCCCGCTAAAACTACCAGCCAAATATGTCCTATAAAGAAAAACGTCTCAGCACCTTATGTTGATCACACCACAGAATAAACGCCATGTTTCCTAAATACCACTCACTGTAAAAAACGCCAAAAAAGTTAAAAAAAGTCAAAGATGGCAACCAACTTCTCTTGGATATTCAGTACTATTTTCAATGAAAAATCGGTGAATGGATTCTTAGGTGGGGGAGATGACTCAATAAGCTTTTAGTGAATGAGATGGACAGATCTTCAAGAAAAAGAGACATATGACTGCGATATGTCATTTTGTGTGTTTTTTTCTTGATGAAAATTGGCATGGGAAGAATGAGACCGATACCAGTGCAAATGCTATTTTGACTCCAGAATGAGAATGAAGATGATGAGCAAATAGCATCTACCCACATGACGTCGATCTTATCTCCAACATCCACAAAAGCCACTTCACGCAATGAACAACAAATCAAAATGTGTCAAACCCAAAACGCCATATATTTGTGACAGTTCTTGTAGTTTCAAAAGAAGAAAGAGGTTGATGACAGTGAAGATTTGGGGAGAAATTGCATTCGGATTTTTAACTTAATTATTTTTTTCGATTCTATTTTTTTTCTAGTGTTTATTATCTAATTTTCCGCTTAAGAAATACATTATTCTTCTGCAAAAAAAGCTTATAAAACGCCAAGATGACACAAACGCTAAACTCCAAAAACAATAAGTTCTAAATGATAATGCCGAAAAAAATGTTTTAGATTATTACATCTACTTGTCCTTATTAAACGCCATAATTTGAATAATGATAACGCCATCTATTGAGCGGGGTTGAAAAATGACAATCGTACCATGCGTATCATTTAGCGCGCCTCTGCAAGGTGTTGGGCCAGGATCCGTTCTCACCGTTCTCACACTTCAAAACGCGTTCTCCATATCCTGTTTCTCTCTCTCTCTCTATATATATATATATATATGTAATATTTGTTGTTAGTCAATGGTTATAAGATGTAATTGATTGAAATTGACAACCACAAGAACAAGAATGGTCGAAATTGGGAATAGAGATTGTATGTAAGATTTGGTGTAAACCATAGGGACGCATATTGTACTTTATATTTAAAAATCACGTATTTTAGTTGCATTTTATATTTAAACACTTGCTTAAATTAGAAGTGATATGCTAGTCGACAAGTTGAAAATTTCTTCTACTTATGTAAATGCCTGTTTCTAGGTAAAAATAACACTGGTTTTGTTCCAAAGGTTTCAATCAATATTCACAGATTATATTAGACAAACACCTTGGAGACGTGGTCTTGGGTTCAAATTAGAGGTGTACAAAAAAACCGGTTTTTAGAACTGAACCGAAAACAAAACCCGAAACCGGTTTTTTTTAACCGTTTTTTACAACCGGTTAGTAACCGAACCGAAACGCCGGTTGTAGACCGGTTGTGGTTTTTTGCCTTCGAAACCGGTTACAAAAAACCGGTTTTTAATGGTAAAAACCGGTTTTTTTAGGTAAACGGTTAAAAACCAGCCCTAACCGGTTTGATCGGTTATTAGTTTTGAGTAAAAAAAACGGTTAGTAACCGCAACCGGTTATACAAAAAACCGGTTTTTGATTTTGATGAGAAAAACCGGTTCGGTTAACAACCGAAACCGGTTTTCGAAAAAAAACGATTTAACACCTCTAGTTCAAGTTCCACAAACGACAAGATTTAAAAGAAATTTGCAATTAAAATAAAAAACTTTGAATACATGTTGCTTATTTAGAGCATCTCGAAGAACTACCATTGGTCGGCAACCCCTTCTTACCCAGTTACACAAAAAATGACGCAAAGCGAAAGCTAATAAAATACAGAAAATAATATATATAATTTTTTTTGAACGACCAACGAATCCTTCAAATTGGCAATCATCCAAATGGGCTACTGGCGAAATTCACCACATTGGGAAACACTCGTCTCCGAACCGGGAAAAACCCTCACCTAGGGCCGAAGCCCGTGAACACTCGCCCGAAGGCACGGTAGTGCGGTGAGGTAAAACCCGCTCAGTTCAAGAATCGAACTAGTGATTTCCGCCTACTCGCATAGTCTCCCATCATCACCAGGTGCCGTCGAAACTAAATGGTGGGGCAGGAATCGAACCTGGTTCCCTTGGAATATCAGGTCTCTTCCTTACCACTCCACCACAAGCTCAACAGATTGATATATTATTGAAGACTAAAACCATTACATCAAGCCTTTATTTTGGGATTTTTAAGGAGTAGGCATCTCCAAGCAAATCAATAGCAAACCATGTATCAATCACAATAGCAAATCATGTATCAATCACAAAGGTTCTTTAATGAGTAGGCATCCCCAAGCAGGTCAATAACTAACCAATCCACATATTAATCATTAATGGACAGTTAGCAGAAGTCAAGTTAGATTCAGGTTTCCAAATCTCTCCAATCCATACAATGAAACAAACAGATACACACGAAATGAATATTAAGTACCGAATCCGCTAGTACCCACAGCACATAAATCTAACCCGGAAATTAACCCAATGCAACAAACACCATTACTAGCCCCCTCCCACCCTTTTGGTGTAACCTACCAAGACTCGCACATGCCAAGAAGACGAAGCCCCACTACCCCCCACCCAAATAAAAATTAAATATCAAAATTATATGTATACAAACCTGGAAATGGGATCCCCCCAGAAACTAGAACCCACACAACATGAAACGAAGAAACATATACCACCCACGGTCTACTTCCATCACATTGCATTTACCCAAAAAAGCCCACTGTCCACTCACGCCAAACACACGCGACCCCCACCCTCAACGGTATATGGATCTGCCACCATGACTCACGCACACCAAACATTTTACCCCACAACCTCAAACCATTTTGAGAGTTACAAAAAACCCGACTGCCTTTATATACTCCCCCACGAATTTTAAATATTGTAGGTGTTCGGAACGCACACCAATCTCCCAAGAAATACGTTGCCATTTGGTTCTATTTGTGATCAACATAATATCCTCCATCGCTGTTACATATGACGCCTCGTTTGTTGAGAGTTTATTACTTCTATATAGCCAGATCTTCCACATGGTCGTCATGATTCATGAATATGGCACAAGCCAGAAGCTAGTTCTAACGTTATTCTGCTCTTTTTGCTTCTATATCTATATGTCGTGCCTTGTATCTTGTGAGTTATTCAGGTGGTCCCTGGTTATGTCTTGTATGCGAATCCATTCCCCTCAACCCCCAATTAAACTCAAGATAAACATCTACTAATTGTTTATCTAAGACGATGAAAACGGGATATCATGACCCAATTCTTACTGCTACAAGCTAGAAGCTACAATGCGAAGGAAAATGATTACTTATTCACGAATATCCATATGCCACTTTATTTTAATCCTCCGAATGTTTTAAGCATGTGATACGGCTTCATGAAACACATTGGAATCATCCTAACTTGGGATATATACATCCTATTCTTGCTGAGAAAATCAAATATGTGGTTTATCTGCTTCGTAGTCGACTACCAATACGTTAAGCGAAAATGCAAACAAAGAAAAACTTGCACCATATCAGAATCAATGCCTATCTCAAAAATGGGTCGGGTCAAAAACACGTTATGCCTCTTATAGCACAAAACATAATTCAGCTATGCAATAGCATTACAAATACTATCAACTTTTTACACAATAAAATCACAAATAAAGCTGTACATCAGCTAGTTGTTTTATCTTTTAAATATATCACAACTAGATAAAGCTTTTTGAATACATAACAAAATAAACTACCCAAACGAGGAAGATCAAAAGTGCATATTACTACAAAAACTGCAAGGTACATTCGGTTTTCAGTAATCACATTTTGTTTTCTACATTTTTCATTGCAACAACAGATACATCATACATGTCACTAGGGTTACAACAGGGACAGTTGGTTAGAGATGAATAATTAAAGCAAAATTTCATGCTCTTAACTAGCATGAGTGCAGGACTCACCTTTCAGCCTTAATGAAATGAGTTGATAAAAGCTTTGAAACAGTAAATCCGTTAAATGTGTCCACGTCAAAGAGCTCTTTCAGCTTGTCATCACATAGAATTCTTCTTTTGTCAGAAGGATCCTTCAAGACCAAAAACAAAACAGCATAACTAATAGAGCAACAATTATAAAAACGGATAATTTCATATATCCCTCTTAAGAACTTGATCTAAATCATATTTACCGAACAAAAAATCATAATATCAAGAGTAAAATGCCATTTTTGTCCCTGAGGTTTGGCCATTTTTGCGACTTTCGTCCAAAGGCTTGTTTTTCCGCATCTGGATCCAAAAGGTTTGAAATCTTTCCATTTTTATCCGACTCGTTAACTCCATCCATTTTTCTCCGCTAAATTAGGGGCATTTCCGTCTTTTAATACATTTTTTATTAAAATAAAAAACACCATAAGAAATAAAGATCCACCTCTGTTAACTTTCTCCCCACCCAAACCCTTTAATCATCACAAAGTTGTCTAAAAAGATGAGAATACCCTTGACTTAACGTTAAAAAATGGATGGAGTTAAAAAGTTGGATGAAAATAGCAAGATTTCTAACCTTTTGGATCCAGATGCAGAAAAACAAACCATTCGGATGAAAGTCGCAAAGGTAGCCAAACCTCAGAGACAAAAATGGCATTTTACTCTTCGGTTGAGTAAAATAAAAAAGCCGAGCAGATAAAAGGTAAGACATACAAACCTGAAGGTTATTTTGTTTAATGTAGTCCCAAATTCTCTTCACAACGTCTGAACGTGCCAATGCATTTTCACCTGTTCCAAGAAATTTCACTAGAGCTTCTGAAAGCGGAATCGGAGCCATAATACCAGAACCACCACCACCACCCTTCTGCGCTTCTCCTTTCTTTTTGGCTCATCTGAATCTGCAAGACAAACAAAGTGAGACTACAAACTTAAATTCATTACGGGTTTTTGTTTTTTTTGGTTGGATTATGAGGCGTTTGCTTCACAGATGTTGATTGGAAAAAAAAAAAGAAATTCTGTGTACTTCTATGCAGAATGCGGTTGAATATCGTTCAAGGACCGATATTCGAGATATAGGTTATCGCGGTAGGATACCCATAATTTTAATATCATGCAGAATATATATATATATAGCAATTTAACACTAACAATTCAGTATACTCTCTTACCACGAATTAACCTTTTGCAACTTGCAAAATACTAACAATTGTAGCACGTATGAACTGATTTAAGACTTAAAAACAAACATTTAACACTAACAATTAACTAATAAGACTTAAAACACTAATAGCAGCAATAAGAAGAAAGACAAATTGTAGAGCTAAGAAGAAAGGTACTGATATCGGGAAAATTGGTGATATATTGGTTATATGGGTCAAATATCTCCGATAATATCTGTACCGATATTTTGACCGATATTTGACACGATTTTTAGATGGGGACCGATAACCGATATTAACTGCATGGATGTACTTTTTTATATTTTTTCAGTTACATGCTCGAATAGAGGAACTTTGCAATCACATACTTCTACACTAATAATCGTATGAAGTACATCCATAATGCTTGAGATGATAATGTTCTATTGATCTACTTGTTCTTCCCTCATTCTGTCCTATATTGACCATTTATTTAGTTATTTTGTTACAACCAGATGAAAGTTAACGTAAAATGATATGACTGCCCAAGTATAAGTACGTAATTTAATTTTCCTTTTTTATTACTAATTCCAATGCATAAAAAATAAGAACCGTAACACACCTTCTTCTCTTTCCTTCTTTGGCTTTTTTTCCTTCGGTTCTGCACTTACTGGAGCTGCAATAAAAAACTGTGGTCAAATCCAGAGTAACTCAAAGAAAGGTATGTTACATATTTTTACATTTCTACAAGATAACTACGATCACGATGTTTCCATGGTAAGCATATATAAAAATATGAATTCAGAATACGAGGGGGAAAAAGGAGTACCGCCATCAGAATTCAACGGCCATATATGCTTTGCAAGAGCCTTATTCATTTGGAACATGTCTATAGTATCCACACCAAAAAGTTCCTGTAACAGTCCATCACAGCGTATGTTCCTCCTATTGGCTGGACCTTGCAGATTGTGCTCTCGAATGTAACTCCAAAGTTGTTTAACAACCTATAAATCCCATCCAGACAATGATCACAAAACATAAAAAAAGCCCTGAGGAGTTTTCCAGATAACCTCGCGCCTCAAGTGCGCACTTTTCGAAACCAAAACAAGAAACCTTGCATAATGCTACCAATACCTCTGTTCTAGCTAATTCAGGCACCCCAGTAAACTTTTGAAGTTGGGGAGAAAGAGTACATAACTTGGTAAAACCACCCCCTTTTTTCTTCACCTCTTTGTTCCCTTTTTTTGACCTAAATACACAAACACATTCATAACTTCATATCATTTGAGAAAAAATTTCTAATCCTAATGCTACTAACAGCTTTTATACAGTAATATAAGACACAAATTTCTAATAGTTTCCAACATTCAACAAATTAATGCCAAGGTACCAAGATAATAAACTAAATGAACCGCATTATCCTAATCCTAATTAACGGCTCGTATACAGTAAGTGTCAGTAACATAAGACAAATTTCTTATAGTTTCCAACAATCAACAAACTAATGCCAAGTTACCAAGAAAATAAACTAAAGATCTACATTATCCTAATGCTAATTAACAGCTTGTATGCAGTAACAAAAGACACAAATTTCTTCCTATAATCAATAAATTAATGCCAAAGTACCATAAGAATAAACTAAGGGTGATGCTATTTGGACACCCCCTATACGCCAGTAGAGCGCTATATGTGGCGTATAGGGTTACAACCAGGGGCGTAGCTTAGTTGGGGCCGGGGGGCGCCTGACCCCCCGAACTTTTCGCTCAGTAGTGTCCAGTATATAGTTTTCGTATAGAATTTTTGAGGTATACACGTTTTCGACCCCCGGTTTTATAATTTTGTAGGTATAATTTCAGGTTCGGTGACTTCTGACCCCCGGTCGGAAATCTCAAGCTTCCCACTGGTTACAGACTGCATTAAATGATGGCTCTATACGCCACGTATAGCGCTACACGTGGTGTATAGTCTATAGAGTACAAGGTCATCATTTCCCAAAGCCAGATAGCATCCAGGTAAATGGACTGGCATTGCATTGTTAGATTGTACTATTTAAAGCCGGTGCCCAAATAACCAAAGCCTAAACTAAATGAACTGCATTGTAGATTGTACTGGTTAAGGTCAAAGCTAGTACAGTTACCAATCTTAAAACCCTGCATCAGTTAAGAGATAGAAACCCTAAGGCACCAAACCTAAAAACCGAGCATACAATTCCTCAGATTTAAACAAAATCAAATCAATACAACATTCAAAATCACTAAAATAAAAATATAAGCATCAAACCCTAACTTTCTGCTACCGCCACTCTTTCCATTGCCGTCTTCTTCAACCTCATCTTCTTCAACTTCCTCTGCTTCTTCCTCTTCGTTCTCGTTCGGTTGCTGATTTTGGATATAGATATCGATTTGCTCGCGAATAAACGCCTTTTTGTCCGTTAAATCGATTCCGAATTCGTGTTCTAGTTGCCGGCGAATGCTGGCGGTTGTGGTGGTGGTTAAATCGGCGGTGGTCAGGATTTGGTGTAGCCGATCGGTGAGTCGGAGTCCGGTACCATCATGCGCCGGTGCAGGAAGTTGAAAGTCGGTTGATGGTGGAGAAATGATGAGAAGATAAAGTGGAAGTAAAGAGTTTTCTCTTTTTAGTTCCTTGTGGTTAAAAGTTATGCTTGTTTTATGTTTAAGTCATTTAGCTATTTTTGGGTCTTGTTGAAGATTTTTGCTATTTTTAGGATTGTTTGCTTTGTCATTTGTAATGTAAATGTAAATAAGTAAGTGTGAAAAATGATAATGATTTGTTCTATATTTATAGAAAACTAGTGTGTAACTCCCGCGTTGCGGGTGCACGGATTGTAAAACCGTGTCAAGCAGTAGCCAAACAACGACCAAAATCGTAAAGAAATAGTAAAACATAAACGCGATTCTTTTACGGTCATGTGATGTAAAGACAAACAAAAACTTATACCCAACCTGATGTAAACATAAAAAATACTCAAATTTATTTCAAGAAAACTTTAATTTTAATCACAAAAAAGACAAAACTTCAATGACCAAAAATAAAATAGATAAATCTAAAGGGCTAAAAATAAATAAAATATACTTTGGCTACAAAACAAAAACAACTAAAGACAAAAAAAAACAATTCACTATTCCTAAGATTCTATTTGAATTGTATATATATAGTAATAACCATTGCTACCAACAAATTCCTTGATAAGGTATCCATAAGCCATTCAAGATTAAGATTTTTATGGTACTAAAAAACATTCTTACGTATTCTGTTCGATTTTATTCAGATAGTTCGATAATACAAGCATCATTCATTTGGCTATACTGTTTAGCTATGGAATTCGGCTAGTACTACCCGGTTGTGATGGTTGGGAATTCAAGGGAATTAATAATTTCGAGTAAATGGGCAGTTTGGAACACTACCCATTTAATTTCGGTAGTTTTAGTAACAAAATGAGATGGCTCAGTATAATTGGTTATTTTGATTCAAGTATTTGGGTACCTTGGGTTGTGTCCTTAATGCCCTGTATTCTGGATCTACGACTCTGGGGACCTACAATTAAATTTAGAGATCTGGCTCTAAAAACTCTTGTTATATGTTAAGGCTTTGGAACCTCGTAATCTTTTCCAAAGCTATGATTGCAAATACTCTTAATCATCTCTGAAGCTACGCTTCGTGAAGGGATATGGGCCTAGACATCTCGCAGGTCGCGTCTAAGCCTTCGCGGGCCCAGGACCTACTTATACACAACCCAAAAAACAGCCAACTGGTCGTAACAATCCCCTGCGAGCTACGACTACAGGTGTTATATTGTGCCAACACGGAGGAGACAAATAGACCTGCAGCCAACCACCATTCCCAAGGTAATGTACCGGGAGATTCCCATGATGTGCCATTGTGCAGGGGAGAATAGGTAAAACCGAAAACGACTGTGTGGCCAATGACGATATGCCAATTCACCTCTCCTTAACCTCAACTAACGCCTAATGGCAGACGAGACAAAAAGTACATCCAGGAAAGTGGCTTGTAAGCAATTAGGGCTCACGGACGTACTCCCACATCTGCGGGCACTAACTTGACGGTAGAAGGGACCAAATGGATAATCCAATTAGTTTCCATTCTTCTCTAACGTCTCGGCTATAAATACCATACTTCTCCAAATGCTTTAGGACTCTTACCTTGCGCTCTGCTCTTTCACTCTATATTTACTCTATATAACTCTTCTAGAAATAACAATACTTGTTCTCACGTCGGAGGGTGGTTACGAGAAGATCCCGCCACATCTCCTTCTCATAACAAGCTCATATTGTTTGTTAGTTTTTGTAACACCCGGCTTTTTCATACTTTCCATATTTAGAAAGCTCGTATTGTTTCTTTATTTTTGGAAACTCTGTAACCTTGTACTCATTCTTTCGTTGTAATCATTGTAAACGAGACTTGAATCATAATGAAAACCCGTATTTTTATTCTTAATCATGTTATACATATTCATACATTCAAACATATGATACAAAATTCGTGATACTCGTAAGCATGTGACAACTTGCAAATATGTGACATTCATACTTCATACTAGAATTATACATGATGCTTATACTTAATCTTATTCATTTTATACTTGGTGCAACTTTTGGTACTTGCCTTTTATGCTTAAAGACCTTATTATAAGCTTAAAACCACTAATATGTGACAATATGATAAGTTACTAATCAATTAAATCAAAAAAATAAAACATATGGTTTCTGCCCGGCCCTTGCGGACCGCATGGAGAAACCCATACGGTCCGTATGGACCTCTGGGTGGGCAGACTCCTCTTCCAGCCGCGCAAATGCACGAAATCCCAACATAAACTCACACCCAATCACCTTTAAACCACCATTTAACACCTCCCAACCAACCCTAATCCTTCCTCTATAAAACCTAAGCATTCTCCAAGTAATTTCACACTTTCAACACTCTAAATCTCTCTCAAAACACATCAAAATCCCTGAAATATCAAGAACTCGGGCAGATTCATTCATCTTTACAAAAGTGAGCATAACTTGCTCAGTTCTTAACCTTTTTGCTTGATTCTTTCTTCTAAGTACTTGGATAAACCTTGGGTTCGATTCCACGGATTCTCCTTGGAGAATCCAGACCTGGAAGTTCACCTAAAGAGCTCCAAACTTTCTGTTTTGAACAAATCTCTTTAAAACTTATGTTTCACCTTCAACAACCTTGAGTTCTTGTGCTCCTAACCAAGTTTATGATTAGTGAAGCCTAACCAAGCTTGTTTATATGAACTAAGGGCTGTTCTAACACCCTAAACTTTCTGTTTTACATGAGCTTTAAGCTCACAAGGGTTGCCAAGTCTTGAACTTTAAGCTAGTGTGACTATAAGGTTAGCTTGGGCTATCCTACATCTAAGTCCACACAACACTTGTTGTTTTCTCATTCCATCCTAAGTAGCTTGCTAGTTAAAAGTAACACAACCTCGTCTAGCCTTCAACTTGTGTCGACGTCGGCTCACCGGGTTGTAGCTTACTTGGTTACTTAGTGTAGCATGTAACTTCAATTCCTTTATTATTCTTGTTCTTGACCCTCCTTGTTGTCTAAGGCATCTTTTGTAGTGGTGAACTCTTATGAGGTTCCTAAATGGATGGCTATACCACCTACCTCTTACATGACTTCCATGATATTATCGTTAGACTTATGATATAATATATATACTTATTATAATCTATATACTTAAAGCTGAAATCTTGATAATGACTAAATAATCATATGTCAAGTTACTAAGTTTAATCACCAAAGTGTTTAGTTCCTCATTACGATTCTAATAGGTGTTACAACCTATGAAATCACATAAACCCAAGGGGTTCCCATAGTGTCATAACGAGTGCTAGACGTTGGTGAATAATTTCGTATACATACTTTATCATACTTTATTCCAAATCCCGAATCTTCCATCAACATCCAAATACTCACACCTACGTTTTCCTCTTGTAGGATAACTCGGTGTTCCTCCTGCAACCAAACAACTCTTCATGGATTTAACAAGTTGGAAAGCTTGCAAAATCGTGAGTACACTCGACCCATTTTCATTTTATCACTTTTGGGTGTAACATGTTTACCTTATACAAAAATCACCAAACTTAAACTTTATGAAATGCACGAAACAATCCAATATACATGAATGCTTTGATACGTTACTTGATGCTTATATCTTGGACCATTCTTATGTAATATCATAGTTATTAGCTTATCTTAAGCCTCCATTTGACATGTATAGCGCTATAGGAGTAACGCACCGCCCAATCGAGAATCTAGAGGTCATGTTAAATTATCGTTATTATGCGTAAGCAAGAGGATGGACTAGAAATATTGCATGCCATGTATAATGCTCTTGTATAAACTTAGTTACCATGTGGATTCGTTTTAAACCTTATTCGTATATGTATGCTTATGATTAAACTTGTGTACTCGCCTTTGCTTTTGCATTGAACTTTATTTTAAACATGTTACAGGTTGAGAAGGATGATGCTATGAAAACGAAGTAGCTTTGATGCTAGATACACACATAGATGTTTAGGTTTATTAATGTTGTATCAAATTTTGTCTTGTCATTGTTGTTATTTGAAATATCCATGTATTGTAATGACAATTTACTTATGAAATGAAATTAGGTTTAAATTAATTATTGTCACCATTAGCATTATGAGTAATGAGCAATCTTTTTCGTCCCGCCTTAATGTTTCCGCCATTGGCTGGGGTGTGACAAATTGGTATCAGAGTGCCGCCAACCAGCAACTGCAACAACAACAGCAGCAGTTTCAACCAGCTCGAGGCTGAGCCTTCGCCCTTACTGCCGCTCAAGCGCGGAATGCGAACGACGTTATAACTGGTACGTTTTTTGTCAACCATGTCTATGCTTCTTGTCTTTTTGATACTAGCGCAGATAGAAGTTTTATGTCTATTGAATTTGAACCCTTGCTTTAGAGCGTACGTTCTAAGTTGCCCAACCCATTCGCAGTCAAAGTCGCTAACGGAAAATCCGTCACTGTTGATTCCGCCCTTTCTAATTGTTCCCTGAATCTTAACGATCATACGTTTTCAATTGACCTTATACCCATGCAATTGGGAAGCTTCGATATCATAGTAGGCATGGATTGGCTTAGGCGAGTTCGTGCTGAAGTTGTTTGTTTCGAAAAGTTCATTCGCCTTCCTCTTCCTAACGGTGACTCCTTGCACGTCTACGGAGAGAAACCTTCTAATGGTCTTAAGCTAATGTCATGTATCCAAGCAAACAAATATTTGCGCAAGGAATACTTCGCCTTTCTTGCCCACATTGTGGAAAAGAAAGACAAGGGTCTGAGCGTGATAACGTTCCTGTTGTTTGCGACTTTCCTGACGTCTTCCCCGAGAATCTTCCTGGTCCTCCTCCTCGATCTGTTGACTTTCGTATTGATCTTATCCCTGGCGCAACCCCGTTGTGAAAGCCCCTTATCGCTTGGGGTGCTCCCGTTTGGTTTGTCAAAAAGAAAGATGGATCTTTTCGGATGTGCATTGACTATCGTGAACTCAACAAGCTTACTGTCAAATACCGATATCTACTTCCTCGTATTGACGATCTCTTCGATCAAATTCAAGGTGCGACCTGTTTCTCGAAAATCGACCTTCATTCTGGCTATCATCAACTTCGAGTTCTCAAAGAAGATGTACCAAAAACTGCATTTCGCACACGTTAGGGACACTACGAGTTCGTAGTCATGCCTTTTGGTTTGACTAACGCACCTGTAGTGTTCATGGATTTAATAAACCGCGTGTGTAAGCCTTTTCTCGGTCGCTTCGTAATCATATTCATCGGCGATATTCTCATCTACTCCAAGACGAAAGAAGAACACGGGCGACATTTGTAACTTATCCTTCAGCTTTTGCGTACCGAACGTCTTTACGCCAAATTCTCCACGTGTGAATTTTTGCTAAAAGAGGTTCAATTCCTTGGTCACACCGTCAATGAACTTGGTATTCATGTTGACCCCGCAAAGATAGAAGCTGTGAAGAATTGGACTGTACCTAAATTTCCTTCTGAAATTCGTTCGTTTCTTGGCCTAGCTGGTTATTATCGTCGCTTCATCTCAAACTTTTCCAAGATCATCGTTCCTCTTACATCTTTGACTCAAAAAGATAAACCTTTTGTTTGGGGTCCCGAACAAGAGGAGTCTTTCCAAACCCTCAAGGACATGCTTTGTAATGCTCCTATCCATACACTTCCTGATGGAAACGACGATTTCGTCGTGTATTGCGATGCTTCACACCAAGGTCTTGGTTGCGTTCTTATGCAACGGGACAAGGTTATCGCTTATGCGTTGAGACAACTCAAGATCCATGAGAAAAACTATACTGCGCACGATCTTGAACTTGGTGCAGTTGTTTTTGCATTAAAGATTTGGCGACACTACCTTTACGGTACTAAGTGTACGGTCTTCACGGACCACAAGAACCTTCAACATGTCTTTGATCAAAAGGAACTCAACATGCGTCAACGTCATTGGGCAGAATTGTTAAACGACTACGACTATGATATTCGCTACCACCCTAGTAAAGAGAATGTTGTAGCCGATGCACTTAGTCGTAAGACTCATGTAAAGAGTATTCGTTGCTACCAAACCGTGGGAAAACTTCGCGAGCTAATTTGCCAAGCGCAATTTTCAGTCATTAACGAGGGTAACCTCGATAACGCACTGAATTGTGGAGTTGAAAACCCACTTGAAGCTAAGTCCGATGGTATTCTTTACTACCATGATCGTATTTGGATCCCCAATAATCTTTACCTTCGAAACACCTTGATGGATGAAGCCCACAAATCCCGATACTCCGTTCATCCTGGCACCGACAAGATGTACCATGACCTTCGAACATCCTATTGGTGGCCTGGCATGAAGAAGGATATCGCTCTTTACGTCTTGAAGTGTCTCACTTGTTCCAAGGTTAAAGCTGAACACCAACACCCCTCTGGCTTACTCGAACAATCAGAAATTCCAGTATGGAAATGGGAGAGTATTGCCATGGATTTCATTACCAAGCTTCTTCGCACTTCGTCTGGTCATGACAGCATCTGGGTCATCATTGATCGTCTGACCAAATCCGCTCATTTCCTCGCCATTCGTGAAGATTAAAAAGTCAAGAAATTGGCTCGTATCTACACGGATGAAGTCATTAGTCGTCATGGTACTTCCATTGACATCATTTCCGATCGTGATGCTCGTTTTACCTCCCGCCTTTGGCAAATGTTTCAATCCGCCCTTGGCACTAGTCTCCATCTTAGCACCGCTTTTCACCCTCAATCCGGCAGTCAAACCAAGTGTACCATCCAAACCATAGAGGATATGCTTCGTTCATGCATAATCGATTTTGGCGGCAACTGGGATTCGCACTTACCCTTGGTAGAATTCTCATATAATAACAGTTATCACGCTAGTATTCAAATGGCACCGTTTGAAGCATTGTATGTTCGCAAGTGTCGTTCGTCTATTTGTTGGCACGAGATCGGAGACTCTCTAATACTCATACAAGAGACAACGGACAAGATCCTACAAATACGTGATAATCTTCTCAAAGCTCGAAGCCGACAAAAGAGTTATGCTGATAAAAGACGCAAACCCCTGGAATTCAACGTAGGTGATAACGTACTTCTCAAGGTATCCCCTTGGAAGGGTGTTGTTCAATTTGGTAAGAAAGTCAAGCTCGCTCCTCTCTATGTAGGTCCTTTCAAGATTCTCGAAAGGATTGGAAAGGTTGCGTATCGACTGGACCTACCTCAAGAACTCAACAACGTTCACCCAGTCTTCCATGTTTCAAATCTCAAGAATGTCTAGCCGAAGAAGGACTTCAGGCTCCACTTGAAGATCTTCAAATCAACGAGACATTGCATTTTGTGAAAAAACCAGTCGAATGGACCTAGGAATCAAACAATTGAGGCGCAGTCGAATTCCTATCGTCAAGGTTCGATGGGAAGGAAAGCGTGGCGCTGAATTTACTTGGGAACTCGGGAGTGATATGAAGACCAAGTATCCGCATCTCTTCGTTGCATCTTCCTAATTTCGAGACAAAATTTCCTAAAGGAGGGTAGACTCTAACGCCCGACTTTTTCATACTTTCCATATTTAGAAAGCTTGTATTGTATCTCTATTTTTGGAAACTTTGTAATCTTGTACTCATTCTTTCGTTGTAATCATTGTAAGCCGAGACTTAAATCATAATGAAAACCCGTATTTTTATTCTTAATCATGTTATACATATTCATACATTCAAACATATGATACAAAATTCGTGATACTCGTAAGCGTGTGACAACTTGCAAATACGTGACATTCATACTTCATACTAGAACTATTCATGATGCTTATAATTAATCTTATTCATTTTATACTTATGCAACTTTTGGTACTTGCCTCTTATGCTTAAAGACCTTATTATAAGCTTAAAACCACAAATATGTGACAAGATGATAAGTTACTAATCAATTAAATAAAAAAATAAAACATATGGTTTCTGCCCGGCCCTTGCGGACTGCATGGAGAAACCCATACGGTCCGTATGGACCTCTGGGCGGGCAGACTCCTCTTCCAGCCGCGCAAATGCATGAAATCCCAACATAAACTCACACCCAATCACCTTTAAACCACCATTTAACACCTCCCAACCAACCCTAATCCTTCCTTTATAAAACCCAAGCATTCTCCTAGCAATTTCACACTTTCAACACTCTCAATCTGTCAACCCCAACCGATGGCGGAAACATCGAGGTTAGTGGCACTAGGTGACCAGATTGATTTCACGAGATGTTCTATAACAATCATTTAACATATCACAACCTGCTTAATATCCCATACTATTAAACGTAACATTTAAACAATTATTACAAAATGGAGATTTCTCATAAAATTCAACAGGGTTCGATTTCCCTAGATTTCATACATAAGTTCCAAATCCAAAATACATCAACAAACTAACTGAACAAAACTAAACTACACCAAGCAACATCCAAGCATCCACGCTAAATCCTCAACCTGTTATATACGTTAAAATGCAAGTCAATACAATTAAGTCAAGGTGAGCATACATGTTTAAGGACTACTAGCATAATCGAGGAAGCGTTTGCGAAACAATCTAATTACATAACATGATACACCAAAACAATTAACATAACATAGGCTCATTACTCATGCTAACTACCATGAGAAGGCTTGCGCGTCCATCCTAACTAGACCCCGCCGGGTGTAAGCCACACTATAGTACCATACTAGCTAGGGAAGCAAGTTAACGAAAATAAGTCCTAGTCACATGTTTCGAGTATCACGTATTGAGCATACACAATTAGATTATTCGCGTGTGATAAACAATTTGGTTTGTGATGTGATTTTAATATAGGAACGTATGTAACACCCAAAAGTGCGTTAAAGCGAAAATGGGTCAAGTATACTCACTGTGGGTGCGTTTAGGTAAGAGTTCGGGATCTGAGGAGAGTCGAGGAGAGCGTCGGATCAGCCTGCATACGCGAACGGAAGTGCATCAGTCTCCAAAAAGCTAAAACGGTTAAGTCTTGGTTGGGCAGTAGCCAACTTCGGGCGAACTTGTGTGTAAACACACAAGTTCGAGCGAACTTGTATGAATTTGGTGAGTTTTGAGTCAAGTTCGGTCGAACTTGATGAGTTTCCTGAGAAACTTGTCAAGTTCGGGCGAACTTGCAAGAATTTCTTACTGAGGAGACAAGTTCGGGCGAACTTGCATAGTTTCTTAAGAAACTAAACAAGTTCGGTCGAACTTGTAGGAGATTTGGTGAGATTAGCCCAAGTTCGGTCGAACTTGATCCCCTTTGGGTACAAGTTCGGTCGAACTTGACCTGGTGAACCGGTGATTCTCGAGCGAAAATGATGTTTCCGGGTCCAAAATCTTGCGTTTTCGCGTCGTTTGCTGAGGAAAATCGAGTGTTCATCCCTCCAACCCTGTGCTACTGAGCAAACTTACGTTGGAGAGGTCTTTTAGAGCTGTTTTAGCCGTTTTACAAAAGCGTGGCTAATCCGGGCGAACTCGGGGTTCGTTCGGATTAGTCCGGCTTTTGTAAACCAACATAAACGTCCTTGTGCTTCCAGATCTGGGATCTTGAATGATAGATGCTTCGTTTCATACGAGAAAATGAACAAAACATCATCAAAAGTCCGTATCTTGTGTAGAAATCAATGGTTTTCAAAGGTTTTTCTCAGATCTATCACTTACAAGCAGAGATCTTGCAGATCTCGTGTTTGGGAAGTCTCTACTATCGCCAAATGAACTCGTATTGTGTAGATCTAAGCTTAAAACAGAAGTTTTTGAAGAAAATGAAGGCTATGCCTTTTGCCAAAATCGTTGTAAACCTTTGTAGATCGTTGATAAACGTTGTTGCAGTGAAATAGGGTTGATTCTTACTTAGAACACGAAGGTTTCGGGTTTTGAGAGCTCTGGGCGAACTTGCAGCAAGTTCAAACGAGAGAACAGAGCTTGGTATTTATAAGAGAAGGCAAAAATGAAGGCTGGTGAGAGCAAGTTCGACCGAACTTGTACAGATTTGTACAAGTTCGCGCGAACTTGTAGGAATTTGGGAGATTTGGAGCTAACTTCGGCCGAACTTGTACAGGTGTGTACAAGTTCAAGCGAACTTGTAGATAAAAGAGAGATTTTGTTTTCATCAGCCAAGTTCGGGCGAACTTGGTAACACCAAGTTCGAGCGAACTTGACTTATGTTGTTGAATTTTCTTTGTTTTTCGCGTTAAGAGTTCGTTTGGTTATTCGGTTCACATTAGATAGTTATATTAAGCGTTAAATTAAAGCGTTAAGCGTTATAGTTGATATAATAGTGCGATTTAGCGATTCGAGTGTGCGAGAGCGATGCGATAGCGAGCGTAATCATAACCACAAACAAACATAACACATAAATAACATAAAACCATATAATTACTGCGATTTGCGATGCGATGAGATTAGCGATGCGATTTAATAAGAGATTAGATGCAATAATAACGTACAATACCATAAGTAATCAACATAAATTTTATTATAAACCGAATCTCGGAATTATAAAAGAAGTACAACGATAAAAACAAGGAAAAAGATAACAACGAATTTCGAGTTGTTACAGTCCCCCTACTTTAGGGAATTTCGTCCCGAAATTAGGCAGTGGCCATAACAAAGAGATGCAGATATCTCGTTTTCATATCACTTTCGAGTTCCCAAGTGAACTCGGCGCTGGGTTTGCCTTCCCATCGAACCTTCACGATAGGTATGCGAGAGCGTCGGAGTTTTTTGGTTTCTCGATCCATGATCTCAACGGGTTTTTCCACGAAATGGAGCGTTTCATTGACTTGCAGATCTTCGAGAGGGCCATGCAGATTATCTTCGACTAGGCATATTTTGAGGTTAGACACGTGGAAAGTCGGATGTACGTTGTTGAGTTTCTCCGGTAATTCGAGACGATAGGCTACTTTACCGATCCTTTCCAGAATCTTAAAGGGACCAACGTATCGAGGCGCTAGCGTTCCTTTCTCACCGAAGCGGGCCACTCCCTTCCAAGGTGCAACCTTTCGGAGAACGTGATCTCCCACTTTGAACTGTAGGGGCTTGCGGCGTTTATCGGCGTAACTCTTTTGACGACTCCGAGCTTTCAAGAGATTGGCTCGGGACCGGTGATTTGTGCTTCTCCGATCTCGTGCCATGCAATAGGCGATCGACATTTTCTTCCATACAGTGCCTCAAAAGGAGCCATTTGAATGTTGGTATGATAACTATTATTGTACGAGAATTCGATTAAAGGTAAATGCGTATCCCAGTTACCACCGAAATCTATGATGCACGCACGAAGCATGTCTTCGAGGGTGCGGATCGTTCGCTCAGTCTGACCATTGGTTTGAGGGTGAAAAGCGGTACTTAGATTGAGAGTAGTACCGAGAGCGGACTGAAATGTCTCCCAGAGACGCGAGGTAAAGCAACCGTGCCGGTCAGAAACGATGTCACGAGGTGTCCCGTGTCGACATATAACTTCGTCAGTATAGATTCGAGCTAACCGTTCGACCTTAAAATCTTCTCGTATAGCAATAAAGTGCGCAGATTTGGTAAGACGATCAACGATAACCCAAATGCTATCGTGACCGGATGAAGTATGCGGGAGTTTAGTAACGAAGTCCATAGCTATACTCTCCCACTTCCACATCGGGATTTCGGGTTGTTCGAGTAAACCAGAGGGCCTTTGATGTTCGGCTTTAACTTAAAGCAAGTTAAGCATTTTGAGATGTACAAGGCGATATCCTTTTTCATGACCGGCCACCAATACTTAGGACGAAGGTCCTGGTACATCTTGTCGGCACCGGGATGAATGGAGTATCGAGATTTATGAGCTTCGGTCATTAGTAAATTACAGAGATTATCACGACTGGGAATCCAAATATGATCGAGATAATAATAAATACCATTAGATTTAGATACAAGCTGAGTTTCGGCACCACATTTCATTTCTTCTTCCAAAGTATTCTCGTTAAAACAAGCGAACTGAGCGGAGCGAATCATGATTTCGAGATCATTCAAAGCTTGAGAGTCACGAACACTATATACATAGCTTCGTCGACTTAGAGCATCGGCGAAGACATTTGGTTTGCCGAGATGGTAACGTATCTCACAATCGTAATCGTTGAGAAGTTCAACCCATCGTCATTGTCGCATGTTTAGTTATTTTTGATTAAAGATATGTTGTAAGCTCTAATGGTCGGTGAAGACCGTACACTTTGTACTGTAAAGGTAGTGTCACCATATCTTCAATGCAAAAACAACTGCACCGAGTTCGAGATCGTGGGTAGTGTAGTTCTTCTCGTGGATCTTGAGTTGGCGAGACGCATACGCGATAACCTTGTCTCGTTGCATGAGAACACAACCAAGACCAAGGTTCTAGGCATTGAAGTAAACAACGAAGTCGTTGTTTCCGTCGGGTAAGGCGAGTACGGGAGCGTTGCATAACATACGCTTGAGAGTTTAAAAAGCTTCCTCTTGCTTGGAATCCCAAACAAAAGGTTTGTCCTTATGAGTTAAAGCAGTAAGCGGAACGGAGATTTTTGAGAAGTCGGCGATGAATCGATGGTAGTAACCCGCCAATCCAAGAAATGAACGGATTTCGGAGGCATTCTTCGGTGTAATCCAACTCTTGACGGCTTCAATCTTTGCAGGGTCGACGTGAATTCCTTGAATGTTAACGATGTGGCCGAGAAATTGGACTTCTTCGAGCCAGAATTCACATTTAGAGAACTTAGCATAAAGGCGATTTCCTTGAAGAAGTTCGAGGACTAAACGGAGATGACGCGCGTGTTTGTCTCTCGACTTCGAATAGAAAAAGATATCATCGATGAAAACAATAACGAAACGATCTAAGAAAGCTTTGCACACACGGTTCATCAAATCCATGAAGACCGCAGGTGCATTGGTAAGACCAAAAGGCATGACCACGGATTCGAAATGGCCATAGAGAGTACGAAAGGCGGTTTTTGGAATGTCTTCTTACAACACGCGTAAATGATGATAACTTGAAAGAAGATCGATCTTAGAAAAACAAGTAGCACCTTGAAGATGATCAAATAAATCGTCGATACGAGGAAGAGGATAGCGGTTCTTTATCGTGAGTTTGTTAAGTTCACGATAATCGATGCACATACGGAACGATCCGTCCTTCTTTTTCATGAAAAGGATAGGAGCGCTCCATGGCGAAGTGCTCGGGCGTATGAAGCCTTTATCAAGAAGCTCTTGAAGTTGGCTTGATAGCTCGCGCATTCAGATGGTGCGAGACGATAAGGAGCTTTAGCAATGGGAGTAGCTCCGGGAATTAAATCGACACGGAATTCAACATCTCGAGTAGGGGGTAAACCGGGTAAATCGTCGGGAAAGACTTTAGGAAATTCACAAACAACGGGAACATCTTTATAAGTCTTCTTTTCTTTCTCCTGGTTCACGATATGGGCGAGGAAAGCAACACATCGCTTTTGCAAGCATTTGTGCGCTCGAGTACATGACAAAAGCATCAACTTCTTTGAGGGCGTTTCACCATAAACATGAAGTTGATCACCGTTTGGAAGAGAGAAACGAATCATTTTATCGAAGCATACAACTTCAGCATGATTCTCACGAAGAAAATCCATGTCTACTATGATATCAGAACTACCTAACTGCATAGGTATGAGATTGATTGAGAAGACATGGTTGTTGAGATCGAGAGAACAACCACGTAGGATGGAATCAACGGTAACGGTTCTCCCGGTGGCGACTTCCACATCGAAAGCCTTTGGGAGTTTAGCGCACTTACATTTTAAAAACCTTTTTGAATTCTAACGATACAAAACAATTATTGGCACCAGTATCAAATAAACACAAAGCATAAATACCATTACCGAGAAATGTACCATTGACAACGTTGTTGTCCTTCTGAGCCTGGCGGTGATTGAGGTTAAAGGCTCTGCCACGCGCAGCTTGTGGTTGCTGCTGCCGCTGCGGTGGCTGAGGCTGCTGCTGAGGCTGCGGTGCTGGCTGCTCTTGTTTGACAGGACGATTCCGGACAGACATTGGCGAAATGATTCGGATCACCACAAACATAGCACACACGTGCTTTTGGAGCTTGCTTCTAATTGACTTGAGGAGGAGCGGGTAAAGCTGGAGCTGCTGGAGCCTGAGGAGCTGGCTGACGAGGGCTTGATCGGCAACTCACAGTAAAGTGGCCATAGATGTTGCAGTTTGTGCAGAAACGGCAGTTTCACCCACCACATGATGATAAGTGCACTTAGGGCACAGTGGGTGAGGACCGGTGTACGCACGCTTAGCTGGAGGTGCGTTCGGAGCGGCTGACTGAAGCGGCTGCGGGTTTGCTAGAGCGACGAGAGCATAGTTCTTACTCGGGTTTCCTCTTTTGCGTCCCTGACGCTTTCCCTTTAGGTCACTTGGTGGTTCGGTAGCAGCAGTTGGTTCGACGATAACTTGATTGGCGACTTTAGCAGAGTTCTTGAAATAACCATCCTGAACTCGCTGATCGTTGAGCTTAGCGGCGAGCATGTAGGTTTCCTCGATGGTTATAGTACGAGAAACTTTCACAAAATTTGCAACACATTCGGGTAAACCATGGATGTACTTATTGATAGCTTTCTCAGTCGTATCAACTTGGCTGGGACAAATGATGTTCAAAATCTTAAACCGAGTAGTGAATCCAGCATTGTCGGGACCATCCTGTTTGATTCCCCAAAACTCATTCCCAAGCTTTTGCAGTTCGTGCGGAGGACAAAACTCCTTCAACATCACTTCCTTGAGTTCCTCCCAAGATAGACTGTAGGCTTCATCATTACTGCGCCTATTCCTTTCGGCGGTCCACCAGTCAAGAGCCCGGGACTGGAAGACTCCGCTAGCGTTCACTGTGCGGAGGTCATCGGGGCGTCCACTTTGCCTAAAAGTGACCTCAATAGCATCGAACCAGTGAAACATAGAAGTCGGTCTGTCATCGCCCGTGAAGGCGAGAGGTGTACAAGCCTTGAACTTCTTGAAGCTGAAACGCGGCTTGGGATTCTCAGTTTTAGAGTCAACTGACGAGTTACTGCTCACAGCATGGATTTCTGAGACGATTTGCGGGATGACCTTAGCCATTTCCTTGGCTACCATGGTGGCAATACGCTTGTTGGCGTTGCTGCGCTGGAGATTCCTTCGGGTGTGCGATCCCATTGAAGACATCTACATGAAGGATTTAGATTAGATGAGATTCGATTACAATAGAGTTATGTTTAAATATTTATTATTATTATCATTCATACAAGGCACAAAATCACATAAACACATAGGCACGTAATCACGTAACCACATAAGCACGTAAGCACATAAGCACATATTTGCATGTATTCACCTTCTAATAATAACAATGCGTAGCGCGATACGAGATGCTAGATATAGCAAGATATAAGCGATATATAATAGCGAGATAAGCGAGATAGTACCGCGTATGAGGCACACGTCCTCATAGGCGTAAGCGAGTTAAGCGATTAGTTTGGTTGGTGTATTAATTAGCGTTTTAGATTACGTCGGCTCACTGGGTTGTAGCTTACTTGGTTACTTAGTGTAGCATGTAACTTCAATTCCTTTATTATTCTTGTTCTTGACCCTCCTTGTTGTCTATGGCAACTTTTGTAGTGGTGAACTCTTATGAGGTTCCAAAATAGATGGCTATACCACCTACCTCTTACATGACTTCCATGATATTATCGCTAGACTTATGGCATAATATATATACTTATTATAATCTATATACTTAAAGCTGAAACATTGATAATGACTAAATAATCATCTGTCAAGTTACTAAGTTTAATCACCAAAGTGTTTAGTTCCTCATTACGATTAAAATAGGTGTTACAACCTATGAAATCACATAAACCCAAGGGGTTCCCATAATGTCATAACGAGTGCTAGACCTTGGTGAATAATTTCGTATACATACTTTATTATACTTTATTCCAAATCCCGAATCTTCCATCAACATCCAAATACTCACACTTACGTTTTACTCTTGTAGGATAACTCGGTGTTCCTCCCGCAACCAAACAACTCTTCATGGATTTAACAAGTTGGAAAACTTACAAAACCGTGAGTACACTCGACCCATTTTCATTTTATCACTTTTGGGTGTAACATGTTTACCTTATACAAAAATCACCAAACTTAAAATTATGAAATGCACGAAAAAATCCAATATACATGAATGCTTTGATACGTTACTTGATGCTTATATCTTTGACCATTCTTATGTAATATCATAGTCATTAGCTTATCTTAAGCCTCCATTTGACATGTATAGCGCTATAGGAGTAACGCACCGCCCAATCGTGAAACTAGAGGTCATGTTAAATTATCGTTATTATGCGTAAGCAAGAGGATGGACTAGAAATATTGCATGCCATGTATAATGCTCTCGTATAAACTTAGTTACCATATGGATTCGTTTTAAACCTTATTCGTATACGTATGCTTATGCTTAAACTTGTGTACTCGCCTTTGCTTTTGCTTAAACTTATACACCAATCATTTAATATTAAATAATGCACGCGTTGCTCAACTCGTCTCTCACGAGGAACTGATGGGCCTAATGAATGATTTGCATAAACTTGACAATATAAAATATATAACTACAAACAACATAAACTAAATAATACACACACGAACAATAATGGATTTGTTTTGAGGCACGCGTTGCTCAACTCGTCTCCCACGAGGAACTGATGGGCTTAATGAATGAATTTCATATAAGTTGACAAAATGAAATACATAACCACAAACAATATAAACAATCTAAGTTTAGATCACAATATGGTATGGCACAAGTTTAAATAAACGAGTTAATTTTTGGTGACACATGACACACCCCAAAACGTGTAATTAAAAAGGGGAGTTGTAAGATTCACTCACATTGGGTGCGTTCGGTTGATAATGTTGAATGCACGCGAAGTTGGTTTTAACCACGAGTGAAATTAACCTAGATAATGGCATAGTGGTTCGGTAAGTAAACGGATTTTATTAATCCATTTTAGTAGGATTGTTGGGTGTATTTTTGTGAGTTTAAGGCTATTTTCTCACCTTCAAAATGTTATTTTTAAGTATTTTTAATTGATTTTTAATTAAAATAAATAAATAAAAATAATAAAAAAATGTTGACTTTTTGACCGTTGACCATTGACCTTTGACTTTGACTGTTGACCGGTTCGTATGCATGTATGTGTGCGCAGGGTGAGGCTCGAACCCGAGACCTCCCGTACGCGTGCACGCAGCTCTACCAACTGAGCTACGTGTCTAACCCGAAATATTTCTGTTTTTAATTAAATTTATATACTAATTAGATTTAACAGAAAATCATTCATTTTTAAAAAGGATTTTAATGAATCGGACCGGTGTTCTCCACAGGTCTCGAACCCGGGACCTGTGGGTTGAGTTAACACACAGTCCACCGCTGGACTGTGTGTCTAACTTGTTAAATAATCTGATTTTTATTATACTTATTTACAAACTAAATAGTTTCATTTCTGCCTTATATAAAAAGTTGGATAATTGTCCGGACCGATGCGGTAGTCCGGACTCGAACTCGTGACCTGTGTTTTAAACTCGCACACAGTCGACCACTGGACTGTGTGTCTATCTTGGTTATTATTCCGGTTTTTATTATACTTAACAACTATATGAAATGAATCCGGTTCAGTAAGAAAAAGGAACATTTTTATTAAAGCGAGTATGCGTGGGACAAGATTCGAACTGGAGACGTAAGCGTGTTTTATTTGCACACAGTCCACCGCTGGACTGTGTGTCTAACCCGAGATATATCTTGATTTTAATTATACTTATATAATACTGAACTTCGTCTTCTTCGTCGGACTTAACCAGAAAACATATTCCGACTGGTTCGAAGTTTTAATCATGTTCGTTAGTGTCTGGTGGTTAATTACATGTGAGATTAAATAAAAAGAATGAAGGATTTAAGCGTAAGGTATACCGACTGGACTCCTCTGTTTCTCCGGCGAAACTCCGGTGACAGCAGAAACTTCCGGCGATGTATGTCTTGCGGCAGAGAGTCTTCAGGAGCTTGAGATGGATGTGAGTGGCTTCGGTATAAGTTCTGGGTGTTCAGTAAGGCTCAGAAGTGAAGGGCTCGGTTTTCCGGCGAGGTGCAGAACTTTTCCGGCGAGTGGTATTACGTCGGGTAAAGGTGCGGTTTTGAGCGAAAAAGCTAGCAGAGGTTCGAGGAGGTATTTATAGGGCGGGACATCGACGTATTTGACCCGTTTTCCGTCTTGATTCGTCGGTTAGAAACTTTCCGGCGGTTATAACTTGTGTCGCGGACTCAGGCGTCGGTTATAACCGATGATGAGTTTAAAGTTTACGTTATAACTGAAGAAACCGTCAATTCTTGGCGAGTTAGTCGGGATTTCCGACGACTGCAAATAGGCGCGTCGGTTTTGAATTCGATTCTCATGTTATGAATTAATTGACTTCAAATTTGAACAAGAAACGTAAGCGGCGCAGTGGTTGACGGGTTGAAAGATAAGTTGCTTGTTGACTCGCTGGCTGACCCGGGTTCGAAACCCGGCAGCACTAATTTATTTTTAATTCACTATTTTTAACAGTTTTTCAAAAATATATTATATATTCCAATATACTTATTAATTATGTATCGTTTAAAATTATTTTGGGCATTAAATTCACAACGAAATTTTTAACTGATTGTTCGGTTATTAAACGGAGCGGGTTTGGTAAATCCGGTTTTTGACGGATGTTACAGTATCCCCTGCTTTTTAGAAATTTCGTCCCGAAATTTAAGTATAGTTATATTTGACTAAAAAATGATGGTGTTTAGTTTGACAGTTACATGCTTAGAAAAAGTAAGGGTTTAAGTTTTTGTTTGAGGCGGTAACGTTCCTTGTAAGGTTTAAGTACCCTGTTACAGGAATCGCTTTTTGTTGCCTACGGTAAAATATTGATAAGCAGAGTTGATTCGCTAAATTTGATATCATGCGTAAGAGTTTTGATATGTTTGGAGGGATATGGTTATATCCTAAAGCAAAACTTCTAATACTACAACCTACATGGAACTTCTCATAACCGTCTAACAATACCTCTGATCCTTTGACAAGAATACTTATATATAGGAAGTACCAGCGGCGTATCCACCATATTCTTGTCAAATTTTCATTGGTTTTATCAGTAAGTTATGATTGGTCCTATGATGTAACTCTAGAACATAAATAACACAACAACCAATATTTGAATCCACATTCTGATAGCATATATGTTTGAATGGTGACAGTTCCTCTCTCGTTTGTTATGATGGAGAGGTTAGTTTATGTAGAAATAGAACACAATCCAATTTCTTTATATGGCGAGATGATATGAATGTAATACAAATTTCAACCAAGACAATACTAAATCCTACATGGAACTTCTCATAACCGCCTGATAATGCCTCTGATCCTTTGGCAAGAATACTTATATATAGGAAGTACCAGCGGCGTATCCACCATATTCTTGTCAAATTTTCGTTGGTTTTATCCGCAAGTTATGATTAGTTACCAAGAAACTACTAAATCTTACATAGAACTTCTCATAACCGCCTGACAATGCCTCTGATCCTTTGACAAGAATACTTATATATAGGAAGTACCAGCGGCGTATCCACTATATTCTCGTCAAATTTTCATTGGTTTTATCAGTGAATTATGATTAGTCCTATGTGACTCTACAACCAATACAACAAACACAAGATACTGAAAATAAAAAAAATGTCTGTGCGATCAAGGCTCAATCAAACGGAGCCGATCGTATTGCATGTACTGAAAATGAAAATGTCTGTGCGATCAAGGCTCAATCAAACGGATCCGATCGTATTGCATGTACTGAAAATGATAAATTTAATCTAAACAATAATCACACAAACAGCTTATACATGGAACCTCTCATAACCGCCTGATAATGCCTCCGATCCTTTGACAAGAATACTTATATAGGAAGTACCAGCGGCGTATCCACCATATTCTTGTCAAATTTTCATTGACTTTATCCGCAAGTTATGATTAGTTCTATGTGACTCTACAACAAACACAACAACCACAAGATACTGATAATGAAAAATGTATGTGCGATCAAGGCTCAATCAAACGGAGCCGATCGTATTGCATGTACTGAAAATGAAAAATGTCTGTGCGATCAAGGCTCAATCAAACGGAGCCGATCGTATTGCATGTACTGAAAATAATAAATTTAATCTAAACAATAATCACACAAACAGCTTATACATGGAACCTCTCATAACCGCCAGATAATGCTTCTGATCCTTTGGCAAGAATACTTATATATAGGAAGTACCAGCGGCGTATCCACCATATTCTTGTCAAAGTTTCATTGGCTTTATCCTTAAGTTATGATTTGTTCTATGTGATTCTAAAACCTAAAGAAAAACATAAAACTAAACGATTGGAGTTGAATCTTGATTTTCGGTGAAGAGGACTAGTTGGGTATCTTCGTTTGGGCCGTCATTATCTTCGACAGGATTGGCGTTGATGTTGAAAACTCTTCCTCTTGCTGGTGGCCTAGTGGTTGGGTTTTCTTGATTTACTTGGTTAACTGGGTTCGATTGAGCTTGAGCGTTTATGATGTTAACCAATCGAGGGCACGTGTTTCTATAGTGGGTAGGGTCGCCACAATTGAAACAATTCTTGGCGAGTTAGTCGGGATTTCCGACGACTGCAAATAGGCGCGTCGGTTTTGAATTCGATTCTCATGTTATGAATTAATTGACTTCAAATTTGAACAAGAAACGTAAGCGGCGCAGTGGTTGAAGGGTTGAAAGATAAGTTGCTTGTTGACTCGCTGGCTGACCCGGGTTCGAAACCCGGCAGCACTAATTTATTTTTAATTCACTATTTTTAACAGTTTTTCAAAAACAAATTATATATTCCAATATACTTATTAATTATGTATCGTTTAAAATTATTTTGGGCATTAAATTCACAACGAAATTTTTAACTGATTGTTCGGTCATTAAACGGAGCGGGTTTGGTAAATCCGGTTTTTGACGGATGTTACACTTATTATAATCTATATACTTAAAGCCGAAACCTTGATAATGACTAAATAATCATATGTCAAGTTACTAAGTTTAATCACCAAAGTGTTTAGTTCCTCATTACGATTCTAATAGGTGTTACAACCTATGAAATCAAATAAACCCTAAGGGGTTCCCATAGTGTCAAAACGAGTGCTAGACCTTGGTGAATAATTTCGTATACATACTTTATTATACTTTATTCCAAATCCCGAATCTTCCATCGACATCCAAATACTCACACCTACGTTTTCCTCTTGTAGGATAACTCGGTGTTCCTCCCGCAACCAAACAACTCTTCACGGATTCAACAAGTTGGAAAGCTTGCAAAATCGTGAGTACACTCGACCCATTTTCATTTTATCACATTTGGGTGTAACATGTTTACCTTATACAAAAATCACCAAACTTAAACTTTATGAAATGCACGAAACAATCCAATATACATGAATGCTTTGATACGTTACTTGATGCTTATATCTTGGACCATTCTTATGTAATATCATAGTCATTAGCTTATCTTAAGCCTCCATTGACATGTATAACGCTATAGGAGTAACGCACCGCCTAATCGTGAATCTAGAGGTCATGTTAAATTAACGTTATTATGCGTAAGCAAGAGGATTGACTAGAAATATTGCATGCCATGTATAATGCTCTTGTATAAACTTAGTTACCATGTGGATTCGTTTTAAACCTTATTCGTATACGTATGCTTATGCTTAAACTTGTGTACTCGCCTTTGCTTTTGCAAGAAGTAGCGTTGATGCTAGATACACACATAGACGTTTAGGTTTATTAATGTTGTATCAAATTTTGTCTTGTTATTGTTGTTATTTGAAATTTCCATGTATTGTAATGACAATTTACTTATGAAATGAAATTCGGTTTAAATTAATTATTGTCACCATTAGCGTTGTGAGCTATGAGCAATCTTTTTCGTCCTGCCTCGATGTTTCCGCCATCGATTGGGGTGTGACAGTTTTGCAGATTCATTACTCATTGGATTCGAGCTTGTTAAAAAACAGAAGATAACCCTTAGGTCGAGACATCTGGCCATACCCTCGCGGGTCAAACTCGTGTTTCTTTATTGGCACCATCCCATTTGGCAAGAACAACAATCTTCTCTAGTTTTTCTTTCTGGTCACCATGAAGGATCTTCCACCACCGCTTGAGTTCACTTATGCTTCAAAGTCGGCGGCTGCTAGAATCATCGCAGGGGCTCTGGTCCCGCCAATGGAGAGTATGAGACGGTGGGACAAAATCTCACTGGTATCATATCAAGGGTTACCAACAACACCCCAACTCAAATAGAAACGCTTCTTTCAATTTCCATGAGGACCCGCTCACCCCTGAGGACACGCAACTCTTGGATAATGAAGAACCCATAGTTAGTCAGGAGGTCTAGTTTATCCAATAGGAAGAGCACATGCGAGCGGAATACGAAAGCGGGCCCACACACAGATTAAGATGTCGGCAAGAACCTTTTCTTATGGTTCCACATGTCCCTCCTAGTCATAGGGTCGAACACTTATCACGGAGGCCAACATGGGGGAGCTCGGCAGGAAAACAGGGTCAAGGGACCTCGCAAAAGCGACGACGATCCAACAAACAACCTGGATATACCATTAAGCATGACAAAGGCCGCGGAGATGATTATGAGGGAGATGGATACACCAACGAATAGGATCCCATGTATTTTAACGGGGAAACGCAGAGCTACCACACTACCAAAAAAGGTTAGTCGTGTGGTCTATAAGCCACCAACGTTCGTGTACCAATACGGCATGAAAGATGATCTCACAAATCCCTATAGGTTATCAGCATTCGTGGATAAGTCCAAATTCGCGGTTAAGATCGCCATGGCTCCGTTGTCCCTTCGATCGAAAATTCCCTAGACCGTAGGGAAATACAATGACCGACCTAGATGACCATCTCCAATGTTACATAGCCACGAGCAACGCTCCCAATGGACCCAAGCAGTCTGGTGCCACGTGTTAGCCCAAACACTCACGGGGTCGCCCACACATGGTTTGACAGTCTGACAATTGAACAAATTAATGGTTTCGAAGATCTAGTTGCTAAATTTTCCCAGCATTTTAGCCAACAAAGGCGTCACACAAAAGATCCAGCAGCCATTTTTCTTGTCACCCACCATGACAATAAAAAGCTGGAAGATTTCATCACCAAGTTTAACAAAGAAGCTCTTGAAATCGGTGGGGTCAGCAAAGACCTCATTCGCGCCCGCTTCAGGCAAGGTTAGATGTGAAAAACTTATTTGTTGCCTCTCTGACCACGATGGGATGCCCAATTCCTGAGACAATATCATATCTGTTGTAAAAGTCTACGCCTACACCGAAAACTCTCTGGCCAACAAAGGAAGTTCAAACAAAAGCGATCCGTGAGCCCATGGTGGAAGAAACAACAAGGAGGGCAAGGCTTCGGTCTGGTACCGCATACAGTCCAACTCTCCTACGGACGACAAGTCTACGTCCACCCCGAATGGATGACAACTGAACAACGACCGAAACTACTGCGATAACAGTTGGTGACTAAAGACGGGGTCTGGACTCTGCTAACCAAGATACCTTTTCAAGTCCTAACAGTGGAAAATGTGACCTTTAGATATCCAAACCCATGGGCAACAAAAAGGGTGCGGACCTGGAAGAATACTATGAGTCCCATAAGGATATCCGCTCACACTATGAACAACTGTTACAATATGTGGATGTAGATCGAGTCTGCCCTGAAATCTAGAAAACTAACCTATGTTCTCAAGAATGTCTAGAATGGAACCCACAATCTAGAAACCCATCATGAAGATGGACCCTCGAAGAAAAAGGTCTGCAACCTGAATACACACATGATCTAGGGTGGGAGGAAAAACCCCAGCCACAACAACAAAAGGTAGCACCCGCAGTCCGCAAATTGACGGGAGCAGCAAGTCATGATGTAGCTTAGTCCAACAAAGAAATCTTTCTAACTATGGTAAGACTGGCGGTTTCTACTTGTGTAGTCTACGTCTTTGTTTCCGTATAACGGCATTCTATCTCATTGTGCTGAATGATTAGCATGAACACTTAGCGAGGCGCGTGCGGGGGGGGGGGGGGTTATGTGAAACAAATTTATATTATAAATTTAGGAGTGAGCATGGATGAGATTGATTATGAGGTGAAACCAAAATATATTTTGTTTATTAAGAAGTTTTTTAATAATGGTTTGGTTAACCATGGACAAACCGTTATTTTAGCTGGTGTGTTCTATCATACTCATTTTGGTTAATAGACTAAATCAAGTAATATTGGGTTAAGAAATGTGAATTTATAAGCATGGCACATAAATACTGATATTGTCATTTGGTTGAACGAATTTATATCGTATCCAAATAGGTTATTTGTGTTATTCTTTGTATGGAACCATGTAAGATATTGTGTTAGTATATATTATTAACGAAGTCATCAACTGGGTAAAGAAAAAGAAAAAGTCATCTCTTATCTTCAGAGTTGACCTTGAAAAAGCTTACGATAGTGTGTCTTGGAGCTTTTTGGTTAACGTGATGCACCACATGGGGTTTCCTTCGAATTGGAAAAACTGGATTATGGGGATTTTATTTACCGGTAGGGCTTCGGTCTTGGTGAATGGATCTCCGACGGATGAGTTTGGGCTGAAAGGGGGTTGAGGCAAGGTGACCCTTTATCCCCCTTTTTGTTCACTATCGTAATGGAGGGGTTTCACGTTATGATGTCAAAAGCAGTTGAAGCGGATATGTTCAAAGGGATTAAGCTACCAAATGACGGGCCATTGGTTTCTCACTTGCTCTACGCGGATGACGCCCTCTTTGTAGGTGAATGGTCGGAGGACAACCTAAGGAATTTAAATAGAATTCTTAGGTGTTTCGAGCTAGCTTCCGGGCTTAAAGTGAATGTCTAAAAGTAAGCTGTATGGCATATAGGGTGCTAAACCGGTTGTATTCGCGGGTTGGCGGGTTCAACCCGACCCGAACCAGAAAATTTTACACGAACCCGAACCCGACCGAACCAATTGTATCATACATATGAACCTAAACACGACCGAAGTTTCGTGGGTTGACCCGAACACGACCCATTTAACCCGAATTTTTTTATTTTTTTTTCCTGAAATTAATATATTAAAATTAAAAATTACTTAAAAAACAAAAATGTATATAATAATATCATATTTAAATTATAAAATCTATGTTAATTTCTCCTATTAAGTTATAATCATGACATAAAATAAACGACTCATTTAATTTATGACATAAAATATATTGTAAAAAGATAGAATACAATATAAATGTGTTAAACGGGTCAACTCGCCAACCCGACCAGGTTGACCCGAACCTGACCCGTTAACCTAAACGGGTTGCGGGTTCAACCCGAAACTGACCCAAACCCGTTTAGACAAAACTTAATCCCACGAATTTTATGTTAGGTTCGTATCGAATTTTCGGGTTGTGTTAGAAATTCACCCTCCTAATGGCATAGGAGTGGGAGAGGATGTGGTGGATAGCATGGCCTCAATTTAAACTGTCAAAAAGGGGAGCTACCCTTCGTCTACCTTGGACTACCGGTCGGGTCCTCTATGAAACGGATCTCGCATTGGAAGGAGACGATATACAAGTTTAACAAAAGACTGTCTTTGTGGAAAGCAAAAAATCTTTCCTTCACGGGAAGAGTCACGTTGTTGAAAGCGGTATTGGGCGTCTTTGTATAAGGCTCCGAAAGGGGTGCTGAAAACAATGGAAGGAATTCGTAGGAGGTTCCTATGGGGGGTGCGCACTCGGTTCGGAATATTCGGTGGGTGACCTGGGAAAGGATCCTAAGGTCAAAAGCTAGAGGAGGGCTTGGTGTAGGCTGGATTGAGGATCTTAACGTTGCCCTCGTAACCAAATGGTGGTGGGAAAACGGGGAGCAGTTGTGGGCGAGAGTGGTGAATGCTATTCATAAGGGGGAAAGGGAGGGAATGTGATTCCCAGAAAAAAGTCTCTAGGGGGTTTGTGGAATTCCATCGCTGATGTCAACAAGGAGTTTATCAAGTTTAATAAAGATCTTGATGATCTTTTAGTCTGTGAGGTGGGTAGCGGAAATAAAGTCCAATTTTGGAATGACGTGCGGACGCCGGGGGGCGATTAAGAGATAGGTATCCGGGGATGTTTGGCGCTGCGATAATTAAAGATGTGAAGGTTCAAGATTGTTATTCCAGAGATAGGGGAGGTACGAGTTGGTGTGTAGAGTGGCGTACCAGTTCTCTCTCCCAATCCTCAATAGCGGAATGGGTTCAGCTGGAAGAGGAGTTAAGCAACCAAGTTATGGGAGACGGTAGTGACGTGTGGAAGTGGAAGATAGAGACAGGGAAAGTGGAGTTTTCGGTTAGTCAAGTCAGAAATAGCATGGAAGACTGGAGGTACCAGAACGAGTCAACCAATATTTTTGTCTGGGAGAGGTACGCAGTTCCTAAGGAATTATTTTGCTTCGCGAGCGGTCGATGGAAACATTCGGCAGGTCTTGCTAAAAGATGCGTCTTCTTCCGTAACGGATTATGTCCGATGTGTTGGATGAGGAAGAAACTGCAGATCACCTACTGGTGGGTTGTGTGATCGCTAAAACAATATGGTGGATGGTTTGTGTTTGGTTAAAAGTTCCGATCCCGACGTCCTTTGTGTCTGTGGAGCGGATTCTGAATCATGGGAGAAATCAAATGGGGAGGGGTAAAAGGAAGCGGGTCATATATTCGTTGTTACTTTTGACGCTATGGAGAATATGGAAAAATCGGAACGATAGAATTTTCGAGCAAAAGTACACGTCTGCTGTTATGGTCGTGGAAGGGATTAAAGAAGAATCCTTTTGGTGGAGGAAAAAAAGGGGTGGGCTGGCAGGTTTAACTCAGGAGAGCTGGAACAACTTTGATAACCTTGATTTTGGCTAGTCAGGAGCTTGTTTTTTGTTTGGTTGTTGTCTATTTTTGCTTTGCTTTTGTTGGTGTGTTCTGTCTCTTAGCTGCTGGCTAATAGCTGTTTCTTTGTGTTAAATAAAGTGGGTTTCTTTTGGTTGGCCAAAAAAAAGTAACCATTTTATAACTTCGAGAATTGGTGTAGCACTTTGTTTCACTTTGTAGCCTTACACACAAGTTTGAACACTTTCAGTGGAGCAAACATTTACCTGCTAAACAGTATTAAGTTACAAATAATAGGTGTCAAAATTTGGAGGTGTGATAGGTCATTAAACTTGTACATAATATTGTTTATATATTTTTTAACGATGTTAAACTAACGGGACTGCTTTGAATAAAAAGGGACATACAAACATATAATCTATAGATTTTACTACGATTAGGATCCGAATGGAGGTTTAATTTACAAACAAAAATCCCAAACGAACACATAATTAAAAAAAGAAAAATCAGAAAAAGACACATCATAGTAAGGTTGTCCAAAAGACTTACGGCTCAAGCTCGCTCAGATTTAGCTCAGAAAAAGGTCGCTTGATATGGCTCGGTTTCAAACTGATTCGAGCCGGCTTGACTCGGTTAGAAAGTGAGCATAGCTCGGCTCGTAACGAGCCGCATTGGCTCGCTTGGTACCTCGGCTCGGCTTAGTTCGGACTGTTTTACTTATAATATATTTTATTTTTATATAAATTATAACACATTAAAAATAAACTTAATATTATTATGAGTACTCTATTATTATTATGTAAATGTATTTTGAAGTGTAATTTGTTACATATGACATATGTGAAGGTTTATTACCTTTCTAATGAACTACATCATATTTCGTTAAAATTTAAAACTTATATTTTGTTGTTCAACTTGATTTTGGCTTGTAATGTAATAGTTTTAAAATTTTGGACATGTTCTTTTAAACTATTGAACAATATTTTAGACTACTTAATTTTGAGAGTTATGCATTAGTTTTTCTTTCTAAAATCGAGCTAAACCAAACCGAGTCGAGCCAGCTCGGTCTAAAACCAACCCGAGCTCGATCTTGTATTTTCAACTCGGTTTAAAATCCGAGTGGAGTCGAGTAAGCTGTTTTGTAATCGGCCGAGCCCAAACTTGCCCTGGCTCGACTCGATACCCTACATCGTACGCATAATTCAAACGCCCTCTAAAGAAACATTATATTATTATATTATTATTATATTATTATTATTTTTATTATTATTATTATTATTTATATTTACATATTATAAATTTACATATTATAAATTTATGCATTGGATAGTTGTAAATTATGTTTATATGGTGTTTTCTTACAATGTTATGCATTGGGTAGTTGTAAATTATGTTTGTATGGTGTTTTCTTTGCCACATGCATCCATGTCTTTTATTTATGAGACATCTGTCTCTTCGGGGTTTAAAAGCCATTTTGGGTGAAACACCTCTTCATTTTCAACTCAGCTCTTTCTCTTATATCTCTTTCTCTCTCTGAAACTCTCTAAATGGTTGCAAATATTGTCTAGCAACTGTTTGTAGAGAAACAGACAGCCATCGGGGTTTCTAGAGAGAGAAACGCAAGATGGGTGTTGGTTTTATGTTGACGGCAACTTTCCGGCCGTCCAGGGTGGCGACGAACATGTGTGTTCTTCTATATGTCTCTCTTTGTAGTAACTGCTTAACGCATTGTGATGTTGTACCTTTGGTTTCTTTGGTGTTTCGACTATGAGATACCTCTCTCTTTGGGGTTTTAAAAACATAAACAAAGAGAGATGGGTGTTGGGTTACTGTTGCCGGCGGCTATCCGGTCATCTATGGCGACGGAGTACCTTTGAGGCCTTCTATATCTCTCTCTCTTTGTTGTGTTTGACTCGATGATAATGAGCTTAGCCTCATCTAAGATGTTTATAGCTCGATGTTATTGGTTAACCGAAACACTTTTTGGGTGTTGAAACTGTTGATTACCTTTGTTATGACCATCATGTTCTTTGTAATCCAGGCTATGATGACGCTCCATTACTTTGGCGTGGCAACTTATGTTGCAGCCATAAATTAGTGGAGATCTGAGCCTAGATCTGTAACTATTAAACATAACTTTGTTTGGGTCTGATGATTGTTACTGGGTCTCATGCGTTGTCAAAGTGCAAGAATATTTGTTTATTTTTGGGTATTGTCAAGGAAATGGAAGTAGAGCCCACGATTTTGTTGCATTCATATTTTAAGATTTTCTTTCTTTTTCAACAAGTTTCTTTCAATACGTTCAAGAAGATTTGTGTTTGTAATGCGTTTTGTTTTCTATTGTTGCTACTAGCAAATAGTATATTAAAAGTGGTAACCTAAAATCATTACTAAAATCATGCTTTGGATTTGCATAGAAAATAAATGCACAAGAAGAGATATTATGTTTGTACATTTTGGTGTTGGAAGCAAGAAGCCATGACTGAAGGGAGAGGGTGAGTGGTGAGAAGGTGTGGTGTTGTCATAAAATGGGTTGAAGTTGGGATGATATGTCAACACAAAAAGATACTTTGGTTAATGTAAAATGACCTAATGATACGACATTTCGTATAATAATGCTATGCTTTATATAAAAATGTTGATGAAGTTTATTATAATTTTTATATAATAATTTGTATGTAATGTTCGTTTACAGTTTGAATAAGGCGTTTAGAAATAGTGAAGTTTCATGGAAATATCACTTAGAAAAATGTGTTGGTGGTCTTCCATGATACACATTAAATGTCTCATAATAATCATATTATGTAACGTTTTAACTCTGCTCCAAATAAATTGGGACAACTAGATTAGATGACATAACAATAAGGATGGCGCGTAACTGTGTCTTTGTTGCACAATAAGGATGCCTCGTAAGTTCGTGTATATCAAAATTTGTAAGCCCCGAGCTTCATCGCGGCGCGGGACTTTCATCTAGTTATTATTAAATCACATAATGTAAGCTACAGTATACATACTTATGTTTTTTTAGGTTTTGAACACTAGACTTTAATTATTTATTAAAGAACTAGTAGAAGTTATAATATACTTTTTTTTCTAAGACTTATGTTTTCCTTTTTTTTCTAAGACTTAAGTTATAATTATTTATTAAAGAACAACTATTCTTTTGACGAGGTTGTAGACAAATTATATTAAGCTGCCATACATAGGCTGCTGGCGAAATGCGTGTCCGTCGCAACGCACGGGCATCAACATCAAGTTAATGCAAGCAAACACATAGACATATAGAGGTACAGTATGTTAACAAAAACCTTAGGCGAATACACAATTGAATGATATACACTAAAAAGATTTAATTACAATGAAGTGAAGTTATGGTCCCTGTCACTTTCGGACGTAGCATCCTAAACCATCACATAGTAACTACAAAATGTCTCGAAAGGTCGAGCCGTAAAAGATGAATATCCGATAACCATTTATCTTCGAGTAAAAGATAAATTTTCACGACATTGTTCACCAACACTAAAAGTGGGCTGGTATTTGTAAGATGTAGTGCTTTTAGGCCAATACAATTGATTTTAGGCCAATATCGCTGATAGGAGTGGTAACCAAAGCTATCTCAAAAGTTCTTACAAACAAAATGAAGGTGGTGCTAGTTGACATGATTGACCCTGTTCAGTCGGCTTTTATGGCAGGTACAGATATTCTAGCCTGGCATCTAGTTTTAAATGAAGTTTATTAGTGGGCAAAAAGAAACAAAAAAGAAGACAATGTTTTTAATATCGATTTGGCAAAGGCATACGACACGGTTGATTGGAAGTTTTTGTAAACATAATGTTGCACATGGGATTCCCATCAAGGTAACGAAACTGGAAAATGGGTTGCTATATTCTTGTAGATCAGCTTCTGTTATCATCAACGGTTCACCATCCGAAGAATTTATAACCGAGAGGGGTATAAGGCAAGGGGATCCAGTCCACTATCGCCATTCCTATTCACCTTGGCAATGGAAATGCTAAATGTAATGATATTTTGGTCAAGCTATATCCATTTGTTTATTTGATTATTTGAGATAAATCCAACAAGGCTAGGTTTTCTTGGGTCCACTCTTTACTGACATATTCGCTATTGTTACATTTTCTTCTAGCGTTTGGCTGATATTACCCGTTGCTAATTGCTTTTTATGCACGATTTGCATTCCATCATAAGAATCTCTAACTGAATACCATAAAACATCTCACGAGAGGATAAATAAAGTAACCGAAAATGATTACGGCGTTGCAAATCAACAACGCTGTTGCAGATCAGACGGGTTTCCTACTAGTAATTTTTAATGGACGTATGTTGATTTTGTAAGCATGTTTAGAAGACTGTAACGAAATTCCCTAGTAATTTATAATGGACGTATACTGATAACTAGGTTATCACCCGGGATTGCTTTCCGCGTTCAAGAAAGTTATTTATTAATTATTATTTATGATTAATACGAACTTAAAATCATAAAAGGATTGACATGTTAACGTATTCGCTATAAGAAGGAAACTTAATCACGGGTTGTGAAGTTGTAAACAAACTTATAAATTTATTGAGTGCTTATGGCATATTTAATGTCTTCGCTATAAGAGGATTGGTAAACATGTTCAGAATCAGACGGGTTTCCTACTAGTAATCTATAATGGACGTATGTTGATAATTTGTAAGCATGTTTTAGAAGAGTGTAACGAAATTCCCTAAATATGATTTTCGTATTATTACACGTGTCACAATCCGAAGCTGGTACACAAAAAGCTTACATTGCATGCATAGCATACGATTCTTTCCCTCAACCTCCTATAAATACACACCGTTGTAAACTTGTAACCGCTCAAAATATCAAATAACAGTTTTCTACCATCACTACACCTCTCGTTGTCCATTAATGGCGTCATATCTGAAATTCAAGCTAGTTCTCCTAGCAAATCTCCTCTCAACCGTCTACTTTCCGGCAGCCACCGCCACCGGCGGCATCTCATCTCCACCGTCTCCGGCCACCGCATCCCCTCAAGACGTTCACAACTCCTTCGCACCGACATCAATCTTCGAGAACATTCTCGCAAACCTAGGGTTTCAAGAACTCTCCATCGCCGTTCCGTCACTCTCCGACGACTCATCCTTCACTACCTGGAATGGTCCGACTACTCTCGTCGCTCCAACCGATGCTTCAATCCGATCTTGCTCTTCATGATCCGCCGCTCGTCTCCTCTGCGAACACTTCGTTCCAGGTCTGTTCGCTTACGATTACCTCCGTAAACTTGCGTTCGGTACGAAGATCGAAACTATGGATCCAGGCCGGTGCATCACGGTGACGTCATCGAACGACGGTAACAACAACACGAAGATATTCATCGTTGGCGTGGAGATCACGCGTCCAGATCTGTTCAACAACGGCATCGTCGTTGTTCACGGACTTCAAGGCTACGTCGCTCCGTTATCTCCGTTCTCATTTAATATCGAGCGGATGACGTCACTATCATTTCCTCCTCAGATCACAGATCGTAACCGTCAAAGCGTTGCGGAACAATCCGTACAGTATCCGACGTATATCATGAGGCTTATGCTCAGAGATGCTGTATTACGTCTCCGTAACAGCGGATTCAGCATCCTTGCGTTAGCGTTGAAGATGAAGTCATCGGAGCTGATGAATCTACAGAACTTTACAGTTTTCGCACTCGATGACGTGTCAATCTTCTCCGGTTCGCATGCTTACATCAGCAATGTCAGATTTCACATAATTCCGAACAAATTACTCGCGATTTCTGATCTAGAGAAGATCTCGTCTGGTAAGCTTTTACCGACGCTTGAATCAGGTCAGTCGCTGATGGTGACGACGGCTGCCGGAACTTTTACGCCGATTAGGATTAATTACGTCAGGATTAAGGTCCCTGACGTCATGCGTAACTTGAAGATTGTGGTTCATAGCATCTATTTGCCGTTTCCGCATCTTCATCCGTCGGCTTTGTTTGAAGAATGTGGTGGCGGTTTGGACGATGTTGTTAATGTGACGGTGGCGCCGGAAATTTGTACGGATGGAGGAAGTGGTGGTTGTGTGGTTAAGCCGACGGTGGGAGGACGGAGCATCAAGGTTTGTAGTTTTGTTGGTTTCGGTTAGTCAACGGTGGTCAACTGTGAATAAAGCTTTGTGATGCATATAGCAGTTGTACATTTTGTTATTGTGTTTTGACGCATGTCATGGTTGTACTGTTAGTTACTGAAACATTATGTCAGTTTAAATGTGAGTTTGTACTTCTTTGAATTGCCTTCATTTTTTATTTCATTTGTTAAAAAAAAGTATGTTAGGTTTTTATAAATATTGAGTTGATAACTTAAAAGTTAAAACAATATCCTTAAAATAAAGATCAAATACTTGTCCGTAAAAGTTAAAACAATATCCTTAAAATAAAGATAAAATACTTGTACGCAGAATCCGGATGATCTCTGCACATTTGTCACATATAGCTAGTGACTGATAACTTGTCTTGAGAACATCTAAAAGCTAGACATATAAAGTAAATATGATTTCGAACACCGATGATGTCCTGGCCCAGTGGTCTAGGACTGAGGTGGGAGGGTTTTCTCTGTTGGGTTTCCGTCTGGCAACAGTTGCCGTGAGTTCGAGGCCCTGCAGTCATCCAATGCCTCAAGCTCACGGATCAATGTGGTTGCAGAGAGAGTATTCAGAGCCACACTTTCAGAGCTCTTACCCATACCAGCCACCGTCCTATGAGTACTCGTCTCAGCGGCAGCAAGGAGCTCAGTCGTCATCTTCATCTCAGCAGAACCCGCAAGCAGGAGGCTTAGCGGATATTTTTGACATGAGCTCCTTTTATGAACATCTTAGCGAGTATTACGGTGGGCAACCGAGTCCGTCGTATCAGTGAGCACTCTCTGACCTGTTCAGGTCCATGTGCTTTTTCTTATTTGTGTTAAACAATTTACTGCTTTATTTCATTGTGTTTCTGTGTTTGGTAGTGTTTAAACTTATTATGTTGTTTTATGGGAATGAGTGTTATTTAATTGTTAGGAGTTAGCCGCTCAGTTGGGTGTGTTTGGTTGGATTCCCGGGCAAAATTTTAAAAGTACCATATATTGGGGACAATGTATCCCAAATGTGGGGATGGGAAGCCTGGGAAGAGATTTGTAGATAAAAGTTTGAAGAGATGAATTAGTGATTGGAAATCGATGAAAACTGAAAAAAATTGAAAATTTTGAAAAATTTTCATCGCCTTAAGCTTGCTAATTGGATATGAAAACCTAAAGTTTCAATCACCAATGGATTCCTTACCGGAGTAGACTAGATTAGTTCCCTTGTCATGGTTGTCCCTTTAGTTTCATGAGAGTAGGCTTGGCAAATGTTTTTGTAGAAAAGAGTTGAAAAGAGATGTCTATCTAGGGGTAACATGTTTCTAATTGCATATGCTACATGTCGTTAACCCTCTTTACATGTCTTGGTGAGATCTTGAGCCTGTAGATGGATAGGATGCAGTACATGATGAATTCATTTGTTGAGAGCAGGCTATACGTTATCTTGTGTTAGAACTTGTGTGATTCGATGCATGCTGAGATTGTAGGTTTGACATGTGCACGTATGTGATAAAGACATTAGGATGTTTGTTCTTCATTCGTGTTTGTGTTTGTTGCGTTGTGTCCACCAAATTCAATTAGTAGCCCTGTTGAGCCTAATTACCTTTCGTTTGTTCACCCACTGTTTTGTGAAGACCAACCGTGATGATAAAAAAAAAGAAAGAGAAAAACAGAAAATTACAAAAATATAGAAAATGAAAAGAAAAGAACAAAAAGAAGTTTGATTGTTGTTTGGGTAGAAACCAACCCAGGTTGAGTTTGAATAAAGTTATCACGGTCTGGTTACTGTTTGTGAGCCAATTAGAAAAGAAAAATCAAAAATATTTTCCTACCTTAGCCTAAGCCCAAAACCGGAAAGTCCTTTTGATATGTGCCATGTTAGATGATACATTGGAGGTGTGATTGTCATACAAGCTTATGATTACAGGATTTCATATTTGCTTAACTGAGTGTTATATACTAGCACATTACACACTAGTTCAGATATTAAACCGAGAGGAGAGAATATTGTGAGAGGTGTGTAGCATGTGACAGTATTTTAAACATGTTAGTTTTAGATAAACAAGTCTTATATTGTGAAATTGCATGAATTGCTTGTCAGGCTGTAAATCTTGATTGTGTCAGTCTATGGAACGGGTATGACTTGGGAACTAAACAGGTTGAACTGGTTAAGGGTTTAGAGGTGCTGATTCTGGGTGATTAGTTCTAGTTGGTTTGCTTGAGGACAATCAAAGGTAAGTGTGGGAATGTGATGTAGAGGGTGAAAGCCGAGTATTAAAGTGTTTAATGATGAATTTTATGTGTGTTGTATGTGTTTACTTGCCTAGAATGTGTTAACTACGAGATCTAGTTGTTTTGCAGGTAAAACACATAACTTAGCAAAGTTACGGGAGTTCAAGTGGAAGTGGAATGCTTGAAGATGATATGTATAGCTTGAAGGGTGATTAGGAAGTTGTTCGGTTGATTACAAGCTGTAGGAGTGCAAGACGCGTGAATGGAAGAAGTTTAGGGGCTATTCGGGTCTTAACTTGAAAGTGGTTTGTGCTTTGGTAAGGAGGAAATGGAAGATTAGAAGTTCAGGGGCTTGTTTGTCAATTGTTGAAAGTTGTATTTAAGAAGAGAAGAAGAAAAGGAACACGACCGTCCACAAAATCACAAACAACAGACAACCGTCGGTGACGGCCCCTAACCGTCACTGACGGTTGTGTCAAATTGAATGAACAACAAGTCTTAACCGTCACTGACGGTCCAGGACCGTCGGTGAAGGTTGTAAATCCGGAAAAAACGTAAATTTGGGGTGAAGAGAGGTATATTAGGGTTTGGTAAAGTCTCATAACAGATCCAACACCTCTAGGGATGAATTTCACCATCTAAGAGCGTCAAGCTCCAGGCTTTTTCACTCCTCCATCATCATTATCATCCGCACATCCCAAGATCTAGATCATGAATTCATCATCCAAGACTTTTGTTGACTTCTCGAGTGAGATGAGCGGCTAAACTCTCTTTGGTTTCCTCCGGTTAGAGGGTTTTCGTATGTTATTTCAGGTTATGTTTTGTAACTTATTTGAATCCGGTAATCCAAGCATTCGATGCTTTTTGCCGGTAACTTGATTCATTAATTGTAAACAGTTGTTCTTGCTTAACTTCAATTCTTAATCATTCAGTTCCCGAGAGTTCTAGTAATTGGGATTTATTTGACATGGGATTAAGGTTGGTAAGTATAATTGATAATTGTTTGATAACCTCCCGTTATGTATTGACCGGAGTACTTAGTCTGCAATTATCACAATTGATGAGTTAGGGTTTGTTTACATTCATGTCTATGTGAATGTTAAGTTAGATACATAATTGAATTTAACTGGAAACCTGAATGCCGGAGGAACCATTTTTCTTCCCATTGATAAGAAACCTCATTTTCTTAGATCATAATTTGGTTAATTCTCAAATCAAACAATCAAAATTTACTTTTTCATAGTTGTTACATAAAACTTGGCATTATTGCACTTTCCACAATCCTCCTCTTGTTCGATATCCGACTTACCCTTTCTACAGAGTTAGTTGGTTTTGCATGACACTGACGACAGTCATCAAAATGGCGCCGTTGCCGGGGAGGCGTGCGCAAAGTGTTTAAGTGTTAAGTTTAGTTAGATTTAAATAATAATCCAAAAATATTTCTTTTATTTGCATTTCGTTCGAAATTACGCGAGGTTTTCTTTTGTTTGTGTGTGCAAGTGATCACAACCGTGTATGCATCATACTCGGAACTCTGGGAACTCATCACCGCTAGTTTTTGATCCGGAAATCGCGAGAACAGTTCGACAAACTCGAGTGGTACATCGGGAAAACAGAGTTTTGCTATCACCAGCAACCACCTCTAAAACAATGGAAAACTCAAGTAGTTACGATACGCAACCAGTCACTCCTTCTCCACAACCCCAGTTTACACCAACACCATCACACCTGCTCCAAATACAACAATATCACCTGAACCACAATCACAAACGCAAACCACACAACCTCAGTTACTCAAATTCCACCCATGCCATCATCACTTTTTCCAAACTTGAGTGACCTTCTACCTTATCCCAGCCAAACCTACGAACAGACTTCGACGTTCCAGCACTCTTCACCGTATGTTCGAGTTGTAACTAGTGGTACTACAACTTACCAGACCAAACCGGACCATCTAGCTCCACTACCAATCGCCTTCAACCAACTCAATATACATACTTCCAGCCTTCACAAATGCCACAACATTATTCGGTAGGACCTACAGTTTTGAATCCACAAGAAGGTATGAATGGTCGTGAGGACGAATATGACAGATACGAAGGGTATGGAGGAAATCAGATCGATAGGCAAATGATGGGGTTGGGAATTCAAGTTGGAACTGATGTAGGAATTCGATCAAGTGGTAGGGGAATGTATGAACCAGTAGGGCAGCAAGCAGTCTTTTCAAACAACACATCAGCTGAACCAGCACCCAGGTAGCACTTTTGTCACACCCCCGATTTCCACGTGAAACCCGGTGGGCCCGGATGGGGGTATGGTGACGTATTTTGATATCATCATTACCAAACATTTCAAGCATCACAGGATAGCACAGCGGAAGTCTTGGATTAAATATTATTACAAACCGGAATGTTCAAAATTAAAATACAATGGCTCGTAATAAAGATCCACAGCGGATCGAAAACATATACAAAAGATGTTCAACAGACTTTGGGCACATCTAAGGACTTGCGAGATCCTCTTATGTTGCTACTGAGCAGCTTCCAGCCTATTTACGTATCTGTACCTGTGACTTAATTATTTTGAAAATACGTCAGTTTACACTGGTAAATACAATCAGCCGACACATTTTGAAAACCTTTTCAAAATTTGATTTAGGTGGACAAGGCACGAAAAATCTTTTTATACTTGGGATAAACTATATCTCATGTTATCAGTTTTACATAACTTGACAATACATACGGGGACCGGAATCTATGCCGGTTCATGATTAACCGACACACCACTTATTCCCTTATTGGGAAAACCCATATTGGGTTATAAATTTATAATTTATTACCTTATTGGGAACACCCTTATTGGGCAACCCTTACTGGGCTGTAAAATTATTTATTTGAACTGTATCGCATCTGTCAGGTGTATGCCTACACCCCGTGCTTAGGTCGTGGTCATTTGCAATTAATGAGTCAAGGATATCCAGGACACGGTCGCATTAACCCCCAATGTTTAAGTCAAGCAATACACATTAAAACAGGTTATTTGAATTTCCCGACACATAGGTCTTCGAATCCCATACCCGACCATGCGGTAATAATTTACCGTATCCCAAGCCCGTATAGGGAAAATAGGTTAAGAGTATTTACCTGAGCTTAGCAATCCTTTTAAATAAGAAATATAATAAGCACAGCCGTATCCAATTTAAGTAAGCGTAGGTACAATTTACCGGAAGGCTCTAGTCTGGAATGATGGTATAAATAACCAATTAGAATACTAGCGGATCTTATTTAAGTCGTAGACTTAGACCGGCTAGCTTAAAGTATTAAAAACGGTACTTATACGCTTGATTAAGCGATGACCGGAAAAGAATGTAGTTTAAACCCGACAAGTACAATGACTTGTATAATATGGGTAAACATATAACATTCTGGATTTTGAAATAAAAATGATAAGGTTAAACCCGTTTCTGTTAGATTACGTAAACTAGCCTCGTAGGCCTAACCGTACGCATATAAGCGATACCGGGTAACTGGATGAGTCATGAACGAGTTCCATATGCCAATATAATTTAAACAAGTTATAATATCAGTATACTATCAACTTGTATGGCCGTTATAGTTTTAAAATCAAACTATGCCTCACAAGGGCGTTTTGGTCATTTGGTGAGGTATAAAAGGAACTTGCGTATAATATGATGTTACAACCATAATTATTCTATGAAAATACTTTATTTATGATATAATATCAGTAGGATATCGAATATATGTGTGTTTTATAGTTTAAATCCAATCTATGCTCCGAAGGGACATTTTGGTAATTTTACACATAGTTTCGAAAGTATATTTGGGATTCTGAGTTTATAACATGTACGCACTGTAAAAATATTTTAAATGAGTTACAATCAGTGGGTAACAAGTCTTGGTTGGTAATTATGGTTTAAAACCAAACTACGCGCGGAAAGGCGTTAGAGTCGTTAAATGACGATATTTGCGATATTTTGTGAAAACTGGTGTTATGACCAGGTTTAAATAATTAAAATATGTTATTTAGTATAACATGTCAGTAGGGAAAAGTTTCCATATGAAAATCATGATTAAAAATCATTTTAAGTGCCTTAAGAGCGTTATCGTCATTTAAGAGCGTAATACGAGATCTTGTGCATAAACTCAGTTTATAAACTGAAATGATATCCCAATATCCTAATTATGATATTACATCAGTAGGCAATAAGTTTGGTATGAGAAATTATATTTAAAACCGTTCTATGCGCCGAATGGGCTTTACGGTCACTTTAAAGCCTTATTTACGATATATTACGAAAACTCGGTTTATGATCAGATTTGTAACATCCAAATATGTTAGACATGATTTATATCAGTAACTAATTTATTTGAAAGTTCTTTGGTGTTTAAAACTCATTTTTAAATAAAAGGGGCAATATAGTCAAAGTTTGGTATTTTTACGAAAACTCGCATAAAACTCGGATAACTATTATTATCATGTAATGTAACCTAAGAGGGTTATGCTACATAATAATACGATCATAACGAGACCTTAAATCAGTAGCATACTAATCTAATTTGGTTCATAATCGAAAGTCAACGCGGAAGTCAAACTTCCACGACTTTCGGTTGCGAACCGACCCTAAAACTAAAATTGACGAGCCGAACATGTTTACACATGTTCCAATAATTATTACCAAGTTGTTTACGTGTTAAAACATATTTTAGAACATCTTTAAACTTAGTTTATGAATATTTCGAAATCTGACCCGTTGACTTTTTAAAACGTTAATATGTTGACCCGTCAATTGACTAAGCAAACATGGTAATTAGGAGGTGCCCTTTTGAGGGATTAACACCTACCTAATTACGATCACGTAGCCACGTTCATTGCGAACAATGGCTGGACCTTTAAGGTCTAAACCAAAAGTCAAAGCGTTTATTGAAAACGCTTGACTTTTAGCTTTAAAAGCTAAATAAAAGAACTTAGCCATGAAAGGAACACTTACTTGTGGTCCTAATGACTGAAGAAAACTCAAAGGAAGCTCCCAATTGCTCAGGAACCTCTAAAGGAGAATTTATAGAAAGAAAGAAGAATAGGTGCAAGTTTGAACTCAAGAATTCAACACCTATTTATAGTGGAAGAGGATCAAGGAGATCATTCCAGGTGTTTAGAGGGTTGTTAGGATGATTACAAGTGTTAATGATGTGTTAGAAGCAGATTTAGTGTGACAATTTTCGAGCAGGTGTCAAAATTTGCGAATTGGAGGCAAGGAAATATAGCTGGAAGCTGCCACACATGTTTCTGTCAAAAAACGGGTGTCGCACTACGCGACGGGTAGCCCTCTAGAGCTACGCGCTACACCTAGCCCCCATACAGAAGTTATAAAAATCGAGAACAGGCCCTTGCAAAGATTTTGATGATTTTTGACGAGTTTAACACCTGTTAGCCCAATACCTAGGCTTTATAAGGTGTTAAAGCATAGGGAACTTGGATTATGTCCAAAAATATTCCGGATGTCGGTTCGTTGAGATGTACGGTTGCGCGTTTCGCTAAAAATGCGTAAAATGGTTAAACGGACACAAAAACGATCGAAATTTCGCAACGATGGGCATCCTTGCATCCTCATCAATAAAACATAATATTTTATTGTATGTAATATATTTGGATACATATTTTGGGTCTGTATATCAAAATACGAGAATCGACAAGTTTCCGCAGTTTGTCAAAATAGTCCCTTGACTTCCAAACTTGCGTGAAACGTTATAATTAGTGCGTAAAGCCTTCATTCGCATATAATAAGCACTCATAAGAGTATGAATAATATTTTAAAACTCTTGGTTCATTAAAAGGTCACTCAGAGGCTTAGTTTGAGCATGTTGACACTTTTAGTCCCTTAACTATTAATTTATCGTTCAGAGGTTATAAAATAACATAACGATGCATTTGGCCGCTCTCGTTTTAGCACACGGCATACGAGGATCAGTGGGACGCATGTCGGAATTTTACAGGACGGGTTTTTATGAGGTGTTACAACTTTCCCACAGTATCAACGAGTTCCACAACAACAGCAGCCAGTTCGGCAACCAGAGCCATTAAATCAGCATCCGTATAGACTGGACATTCCATTGCCACCACCAGTACCTCAGATGCAAGGTCAGCCAAGACCTCTTCCTCGAAATTTAGCTCACCAAGTTAATCCACCAGAAGGCATTCCTATGGGATGCAATCGGGGACCATTAAGAGGGGTGGAGAGCCACTTTAAACCAGCGATAGCTAATAATCCTTCACCCGTAGTGGTTCGCCAATTAAGAGGAGGAAGATCATTGGAGGTGCGTGAACAATCGATTGCTAGTTTACCAAAGTACCATGGCAATGCACATGAGGAACCTTACTTTCACTTGGCAGCTTATGACGCTCGGTGCAACACAATAGCAAGTCAAGGATCTACAGCTGATGACGTAAAATTGGTACTATTCCAATTCACACTAGATGACAATGCTCAGAAATGGTTTCACTCTCTACCCTCAGCATCGATCTTCACATGGCCAGAAATGCAACAGTCGTTTTTTAGACTAATTTTACACCGCCTTGCGTACAAGCAATGCAAGGAAGGACATTCGTGGCTTTAGACAACAACAAGGCGAACTCTTTCATGAGTCCCTCAATCACTTCAAGATGATGCTTAAGAACTGCCCACATCATGGAATTCAATTGTGGAGGCTTCTTAATGCATTCCATGAGGGGTTGACCGAGGAAGATGCGAGAGAAATTAGTTCTACTTCTAATGGAACTTTTGGTACTAATGATGAAATGGTAGATTGGGAAATTCTGGAGCGGACTGCTAGAAACTCGAAACGGAAAGCACAATCTTCGAGGAGTTCACGACATTCTGTGTTGAGAGCGGTCGAAGACACACCTGATACGGTTAGTGGACAATATCCTTTATGCGGGCATTGTGGAGATTTTGGACATATAGCCGATCAGTGTACAGTGGTTCTGGGCGGAAGTGATGATGTCCACTTTGTTCAAGGTGGAGGTGGAGGTAGAAACTTTACCTTGCAATCGAACACATATCATCCGGGCCTTCGGAATCATCCAAACTTTAGCTATGGGAATGCGAACAACCAGAGCAATCTCGGGTTTCAAGGAAATAATCAGTCGAGTGGTCAGAAAAATTTCAATCAGAATCGTTTCCAGAACAATTTTCAAGGAAACTATAACAATGCACAAAATAGATCGGGTGGTAATACATATGGCTCTGGGGGTAATGATGTAATGGAAATGTTAAAAACAATTCAGCAAGATCTACAGAAGAGGACTCAGATGGATGAGATGAGAGATAAGGCCATCCAAACGTTGACTACACAGATGGGCCAACTCGCAACGGAAATGAGAGATCTGAAGCAGACAAACGGAAGATTACCGAGTGACACAACCACAAATCCTGCTCATCAGAAAAAGGGAAATTCGTCAACCAGGTAAGACTCTTCGTAGTGGAAAAGACTATAATAGAGTCGATACTCCACCACAGTTTGTTGAGGGTGTAGTGGAGGATTTGGGTGAGGACGATGAGAGTAGTGACGAGTTAGGACCTAACGAAATAAAAATTGACAACAATAGCCGCACTGCAACAGTTGAGCCAACCAAGGCTAAGGAAGGGGAACCAATTCCACCTCAATTTCCCGAAGCCTTGAAAGATCCGGGTAACAAAAATATAATCAACAAAAGGGACCTCAACCGGAGGAAATCTGGGAGGTATTTAAGCAAGTAAAAATCAATCTACCCTTAATTGATGCGATTAAGCAGGTCCCACCTTACGCGAAGTACCTCAAGGACCTGTGCACTCAGAAACGGGCAGCACAAGGTTCCTAAGAAAATTGACTTGACAGATATAGTGAGTGCCGTTTTGAATGGAATCCTTCCACCAAAGCTACGAGATCCGAGAACACCATTGATTTCAATTCAAGTAGGCGATTTTAAAATAAGCAGGGCGTTATTGGATCTCGGAGCTAGCATGAGCATTCTTCCAGGAGCTGTATGACCAAACGATTTTGGTCCACTTGATCGTGCCGACACCACCGTGGTGTTGGCAGATTTAACCCCAAAGCTTCCCCGAGGAATAGTTCGCGATGTGATCGTCAAGGTGGAAGAATTCTATTTTCCAGTGGATTTCTTAGTGCTTGATTATGTTTCTTCTGATCAAACTAATCAACCGAATGTGATTTTGGGCCGACCTTTCTTAACCACTGCACATGCACAAATCGATTGTCGTACTGGCACGATCGATATGACTTTTGGCAATAGAAAGGTCCGATTAAATGTGTTTTCTAACGTTTCTGATATGTTTGCTAGTGATGTGTTTCATGGCAGATATTTTAGATGGATGTTATCCTCATCTGGATGAGGACGCATCAGAGTTTTGCTTGCTTTGTGACAGGGTAGAGGAAAATCACATGTGTGATTTGGAGACAGAGGTTCAGCAGTTTGAAGCACAGGCGCGCATGAAAGAAGGCCTCCATGGACTCATCATGTGGAGAGCCTTCCAGCTGAGATTCTGTCAGGTATTAAACCATCACTGATCGACCCACCTCAGGTTGAGTTGAAGGAGCTGCCGATGCATTTGAAATATGCATTTTTGGGGGAGGATCAGACTCTTCCGGTAATTATTGCAGCAAATTTAGAGAAGGATCAAGAGGAAGCACTACTGAAGGTGCTGAAGACCCATCGTGCAGCGATTGGGTGGACTCTCCACGTACCTAAAAGGTATTAGCCCGTCTATTTGTATGCATAAAATTATCACTGATACAGATGTAAAACCTTCACGCGACACACAAAGGCGGCTAATCCAAACATGCGAGAAGTTGTGAAGAAAGAGGTGCTTAAGTGGTTGGACAATGGGATTATCATATCCCATCTCAGATACCCTTGGGTCAGTCCAACTCAGATGGTTCCAAAGAAAGTAGGAATTCAGATCGTAAAAGGCGACAACGGTGAGCAGATAGCCACTCGGCCGGTAACCGGGTGGCGAGTATGTAGACTACAGGATATTAAATGCTGCCACCCCAAGGGATCATTTTCCTTTACCTTTCATAGATCAAATTGTCGAGAAACTATCAGGTCAGAAATTTTATAGCTTTCTTGATGGTTATTCGGGGTACAATCAGATTGCTATCCACCCCGATGACCAAGAAAAGACAACATTCACATGCCCATATGGCACATTCGCATTCAGGCGAATGCCATTCGGGCTGTGCAATGCCCCGGCCACCTTCCAACGGTGCATGATGAGCATATTTTTAGATATGGTCGGGGACGCCCTAGAAATTTTTGGATGACTTTTCAGTCTTTGGGTCATCATTTGATACTTGATTGAACGAATTATCTAGGGTATTAGACCGATGTGTCCAAACAAATCTAGTGCTAAGTTGGGAAAAGAGCCATTTCATGGTTCAGGAGGGCATAGTTTTAGGACATGTTGTGTCGAGTAAGGGGATTGAGGTCGACAGAGCTAAAATCAAAGTGATCTCTACATTACCTCCCCCTACGAATGTGAAAGGCGTCCATTCCTTTTTAGGACACGCCGGGTTTTACCGTAGGTTTATGAAGGGTTTTAGTGTCATAACAAAACCTTTGTGTAACCTATTAGCTAAAAGATGTCCTTTTGAATTTAATGATAAATGTTTAAAAGCTTTTAATGTGTTGAAGGAACAACTGGTACAAGCCCCGATCTTGCAATCACCAGACTGGACTAAACCTTTTGAAATAGTGTGTGATGCAAGTGATTTCGCTATCGGGGCAGTACTCGGGCAGAGAGTAGATAAGAAACCGGTGGTTATCACAATTGAACTACACAACAACGGAGAAAGAGTTGCTTTGCGGTTGTCTATGCGTTAGACAAATTTCGAGCATATATTAGGGGAAGTAAAGTGATTGTTTACTCTGATCATAGTGTAGTTAGGTACTTAATAGAAAAGAAGGATGCCAAACCGAGGCTGATTCGGTGGATCCTACTACTGCAAGAGTTTGATCTAGAAATCAGAGATAAAAGGGGTGTGAAACCGTGGTGCCCGATCATCTGTCACGCTTCCGGCTGAAGTGGAGGATATCACGCCGGAAATCAATGAGCAATTCCCCAATGAGTTTATTATGACGGTAAGTTCTGGATCATGGTATGCTAATTTTGCCAATTATCTCTGTACAGGTACTGTACTAGATGCATGGAACAAGCGTAGGAAGCAAGCAGTTCCTCACGCAGATAAAGAACTATATTTGGGATGAGCCAGATTTGTTTCGCATTGGTGTTGATCAGATAATCTGACGATGTGTTCCCGATATGGAATTTAAGGAAGTGTTTCAGCATGCTCACTCATCTGCATGTGGTGGACATTTTAGCGGTCAGAAGACAGGTCATAAGGTTCTTGAGTGTGGTCTGTATTGGCCACTCTATTTAAAGATGCTTTTGAATTTGCTAAACATTGTACAAATTGCCAAAAGATGGGTGGGGTATCTAAAAGAGATGAAATTCCATTGCAACCAATTTTGGTTGTTGATATTTTTGATGTATGGGGGATCGATTTCATGGGTCCCTTCCCCAATTCAAATGGTAATATTTACATCTTAGTGGCGGTTGATTATGTCTCGTAATGGATTGAGGCAATCGCCACTAAGACGAATGACCATGCCATTGTGTGCAGGTTTGTCCAATTAAACATTTTTACCAGATTTGGGATTCCCCGTGTGATCATCAGTGATGGGGGATCCCACTTTAAAAACTTTAATTTTGGCAAACTGCTTAAACGGTACGGCGTGGACCATCGAATTGCTATACCGTATCATCCACAAACGAGTGGACAGGTTGAAGTGTCGAATAGGCAAATTAAACAAAATTTGCAAAAGACGATGCGAACTGACCGTAAGGATTGGTCGTCCAAATTGGATGACGCCTTATGGGCCTATCGCACTGCCTATAAACTCCTATCGGCACTACACCCTATAGATTGGTGTATGGGAAGGGTTGTCATTTACCCATGGAAATTGCGCATCGGGCCCTATGGGCGGTTAAACAAGTCAATACTGATTACTCTGATGCAGGTGCTCATCGTTTGTTGAAGCTAAGTTAGCTTGATGAATTACGTCACGAGGCGTATGATGTAACAACAACCAAATAATCTCACACGCCATCTTGACGGGGGTTCGGGGGCAGCGCCCCTGAGAAGCAGGGTCCTAGGGGCGGCAACCCCTAGCAGGGTCTAAGGGGCAGAGCCCCTGGCTGGGGTTGACGAAGTCCTTTATAGAAAAAATGCTTCAGAAATTTAAATTCGGCTAAAAATACAAATAATAACAAAATAATACGGGCCGCGACAGGACTTCTCCTGGGCCTCGCGGGCCGTAACCCGGAGATGAACGGGGACACCACAACGTGCCACGTGGCAGACACCCGGCTGACCTACATGTTGACTGGCCAAAGCTGGGCCCTAGCCTAGCCCTCTCGTGGGCCGCGAGAGAGACAAAGAAATGGCTCGCGGGGCGCAAGCGACCCAGGTTTCAGCCTATAAAAGGAGGCCTCTGGCCTCACTTTCGTTTGTTCGATTCTTTTCTTTCTCTCAGTCCCTATAATAACTAAATGTTGCTCGATATAATACCCCTAAGCAACAAAGCTCTGCTATGTTGTAAGTACTTTAACCCCTGTTCACCAATTTGTCACCCTACCCGGTTGACATAGGACCCAACGTGCATGTCGAGGCCTTGTCAGACTAAACTGTTGGAGTTCTGTCTCGTGATGTATGGCTAAAAGTGACTTATCCTACCCGGTTGACATAGGACCCGACGTGTATGTCGAGGCTCTGTCAGACTAAGCCGTTGGAGTTCTGTCCCGTGATGTATGGGTTAATGTGACTTGGGTTATTTTACTAACACGCGTGCATTGTGTGTTTTTAATAGATAACAATCAGGAATAGTTTCCAGAAAACCAGTAGGATTACCAAAGATACCAATGTGAGTCATTTCTCTTTTTCTCACAGTTTGTGAGTCATTCTCTTTTTCTACTACATTGTTTTACAAAACCTCAAATGTTTTAATTATACTTAACAATGATTGAGTCTTTGTATTCTACCAATGCCGCCGGTATGTGGGGTTTTGTATATACTACTGAATATAGCGTTGCTATTGGACGAGAGTTAGCAATAGCAATATGACCACAGTCAACATGACAAATACTGAATGAGTACTTGGTAGAAGTAAACAATGTAATCGCTCTTAATACTGTGAAGTATAATATTGTGTCATTGTGTAAAATGGAATATACTCGCCATATTTCTTGCTGATAAAAAATGGTTTTTAAAACGCGTTTCAGGTAACTTAATGTGAAGCTATAAGAAGCCAAACTATGGAGCACTAAAGGCTTAAAGAAAGTGGCTATAAAAGTTACCTACATAAAAGTTTATGTTTTCATAAATTGGGGTTTACCCTTCTACGAATGTATTGTAATGGAAACATGGGTTTTATCCCTTTTGTTACTTAAAAAGTTGGTGTTTTGAAACTCTGATAATATTTCCTAACTACGATCCTGATGTTTAACTTCCGCTCCAAATTAATAAACACCGGTAACCACTTGACTGGTTCACGGCTCCCACTCCCGGGGTAGGGTCGGGGGTTGCGACATATCACACCGCTGCGGCATATAAAGAAAGAATGAAAGTGGTGCATGACGCAAAACTGCGGCGTTCGGTGTTATCGATAAGTCAACGGGTTTGGTTATATAACTCACGTCTTAAATTGTTTCCAGGTAAATTGAGGAGCAAATGGACAGGTCCGTTTGTTATCACGAGAGTGGGTCATTTGGGGATGTGGAGATTGAGGACCCGAGGGACCAGCGAAGACAGGTGTTGAATGGTCACCGGTTGATGCCATATCTTGATGGTGATGATTTGAATCCTTTACCAGAGGAGGTGAGCTTTCTTGCGGGTTCACCGGAATATACGACTGATTGAGAGGAACGAGAAGTCCAGCGAAGACTAAAACATAGCTACCGGGAGGCAACCCGGATGTTGGTACATATTTCCTTTTTTATTATTATTACTCTTATTTAAGTGGTTTAAAGAGTTTTGTTGTGAGTACACCTGCAGCTTTGAGTAAGTGTGGGGGTGTTGAAGCACCCAGGTATGTTTTCAGTCTATGTGTCGCGGTCGACACGCATTGTTAAAGGGGGTGGAGTGGGCGAGTAATAATTATTGATTTGTTAAAGGTGAATTAGGTCTTCACACGTCATGCTCTAAACAAAACATTTAAACTACAAAAAAAATTTGCAGAAACTTGCGACCGTCACCGACGGTAACCCAACCGTCACTGACGGTTGGTGTTGCTGGGGAAATTTGATCAGAAAGACCTGACCGTCACTGACGGTTTGGAGATGGTAACCAGGTTGGCTCGGGTTGGGTGCTTTAGGTACGAATTTTTTTTATCAAAACCCGGATTTCACTCGGATAAGACCCATACCCAACCAATTTAGGCCAGAATTTCTTACAAATTGACCACAAAATCCTTATCTTTTCTTCATCTCATCTCCATCTTCTTCTTCAAGCCCCAAAAATCTCCATAGCCACCGAGCTTTGTAAAAACTTTGTTTCTCAACCAAATCAAGTGATTAAGAGTCCATCTTAATTAATTTTTCGAGAGGAACAAAACCCTACTGATACTTTCCACCGAAAACGCTCAGATTCATTCAATTCAGTCCGCAACCGAAGAACCCTAGTTTTTGAATTTGGGGTTTTTTTGTTCAAATTTCAATATTAAGCTCTTCTTGCGTGTCTAACCTTAATTAAGCGACAAAGGTATGATTTTTACTACTCTTTTGCTCCGATTTGATGAAACCAAGGTAGTTATGTTGAGTTTATGCTTTGTTCATGTTTCTTTAGTTGTTCAATGACTAATTAAGCATGTTTGGAGTATGAATTGTTCTTGTTATCTTGTTTAATGAATGGAATTGGGGTAGAAGGAAGTTGTATGAGGGTTGGATAGATGTCATGGCTAGTGGGGTGTTATTGAATTTGTATTGATATTAGTTAATGAACCACATTGTGATTCTCATAAGTTCAAATTACAGATTAAACATGTTTGGTAAGGATTTAGCTAATAATCAAGTATAGCCATGGCATAGAACAAGTGTGGGGAGGTTCTATGTATGACACACTTGTTCTAGTTTACGTAAGCATTGGTTTGAATTGATTTTGGTGTTTTTGATTGTGTATGATTGCAGATGGTGCGGTCAAGGCAGGCAAGGAACCTGCAGTTGAAGCTTCGTCGAATGCTCCAAAACGAGCAAGAAGGGGAAGTGGGTGGAAATACAAGAGGCAGAAATGGAGGAAGTTGTTGAGCCCACAAGGGGGCTTGGTGATATTCCGTACCGTCCTACATGAAGAGAAGGGCCGCTTGACAAACAACAAGCAACTTATCAAGCCGAATTGTTTTACTGACAGATGGGGGATAACCGGTCCATTCGGGACAATTTAGGGTTTGGAAAAACTGATTAAAAAGAATGATTTTAAGGCATTGGGATTTTATAGAAATTTGTGGAACTTGGTTGGGAGAATGTGGTGGATTTTTGTGGAGCTAGAAACGGGGATGTCTATGTCAAGAATGTGATGGCCTGGATGAGCACTCTAACCAAGGAGGACGGGACTAATCGGCCAAAAACAGTCAAGTTGACAGGGAAAGTCAATGGGAAGCCGACAACAACGTCTCTGGCATTGCTGAATCAGCTTGCAAGTTTGATTCCAAATCTAATAGTTTTTATACATATATCAAGGAAGATGACTATTTTAGTGAGCAGAAGAACGTTGTTGCAGAAACGGTAATGTATAACGAATTGTTTGTGACGGAGAGTAGTTTAGAAATGAAGAAAGAGTATCTCAAACGTTGGTGAGACTTCTTTTGATGCTGTGTTTCACTAATGTTACGATGGTGCCAAAACTCGACAAATGTGGCAGAACAGGCTGCTGCCACCTTTCTGTTCACTGGCGGGTCCTTACGGACCATATGGGCTTTGCCTTGCGGTCCGTCAGGACCTCAGGCGCCCACAGAATCAGGTGGTCTTGTGGACCGTATGGCTTGAGCCTTGCTGTCCGTAAGAGGTCTCCAGAGCATGAAAATCTTAAATTTTTATTTAAGTCCCCAACTTTATTACATATTATAAGATACGAATATTATTATTATTGTTTCAAAGACTTTGGTCCTCCTGCGGTACATGAGGATTACCGAGACACGTGTTGAACAAAATATAGGTCGTAAAAACACGAGGTGTTACATCCTCACCCCCTTAAAATAAATCTCGACCTCGAGATTTTAATCGAACAAGTATGGGTATTTCTGTCGCATAATGGACTCCACTTCCCAAGTGTATTCAGACCTCGACGAACGTCCCACTTAACTTTCACGATCGCCACATGCTTCTTACGAAGCTTCTTGACTTGTCGATCTTCAATGCAACTGGCTTCTCAATGAACCGTAGGTTTTTATCAATCTGCACATCCTCGTGAGGCATTGCCAATGATTTCGTCGGCCAGGCATTTCTTCAGATTGGATATGTGGAACACATCATGGATCCCACTAAGTTTCTCCGGCAGTTTCAACTTATAAGCCACCGACCCGACACGTTCAATGATCTCGAACAGTCCAATGTACCTAGGGCTCAACTTCCCTTCTTTCCAAAGCGCATAACGCCTTTCCGAAGCGACACTTTTAATAAAACTTTGTCCCCTACCTGGAACTGAAGAGGTTTACGCCTCTTATCCGCAAACTTTTCTGCCTATCCCTGTCAGCCTTGAAACGATCACGAATCTGTAAAATCTTGTCCGTTGTTTCCAAAACAATCTCTGGCCCTGTTAGTTGAGCTTCCCCAACTTCTGCCCAGCAAACGGGCATCCTACACTTTCTCCCTAAAGAGCTTCAAACGGGGCAGCTTGAATACTTGCATGATAGCTGTATTGTAGGAGAACTCGACTAGAGGCAAGTGTTTGTCCCAACTTCCTCCTAGATCGATTACACATGCGCACAACATATCTTCTAACGTTTGTATACGTTCACTTTGTCCATCTGTCTGCGGGTGGTATGCCTTACTAAATTTAAACGCTGCCTAAGGCTTGCTGAAAGCTTTTCCAAAAGTGAGAAGTATATCTGGTGTCTCTATCGGACACAATAGATACCGGCACCCGTGTAAGGATACAATCTCATCCACATACAGTTTCGCCAGATCATCTGAAATGTAAGTTTCCTTAAGGGGCAGAAAGTGTGCCGACTTAGTCAATCTATCCACATGACCCATATCACGTCATTCCCACGGTTAGTCTTTGGTAACTTGGTGATGAAATCCATCGTTACACATTCCCATTTCCACATGGGAATTTCTAGCGGCTGCGTAGTCCCGACGGTTTCTGATGCTCGGCCTTAACTTGCGAACATGTCAGACATTTAGCTTCATAAGTAGCTATGGATTTTTTCAGCCCTGCCCACCAATAGTTGGGCCTTAAATCCTTGTACATTTTATCACTACCGGGTGAATAGATATTTTGAATTATGCGCCTCCTGGAGAATTAATTCCCTAAGTCCTCCAAATTTGGAATCCAAATTCATCCATAAAATCTAAGGATTCCGTCATATCTCGGTGTGAGTTATTCCACAACTTTACCCAATTCTTCATTTGGAAGATTTGCCTCTAATAAGGCTTGTTTCTGCGCATCTAGAATCTTTTCATTCAAATTATTTCTTATTTCCATTCTTTTGGCGTTAATTCGAATAGGTTTAATTCTTTCCTTGTGATTTAAGGCATCGGCAACCACATTTGCCTTGCCCGGATGGTATCGGATTTCACAATCATAGTCATTCAACGTTTCCATCCATCGGCGCTGTCGCATATTTAAATATTTCTGATTGAATAGATGCTGAAGACTTTTATGATCTGTGTATATAATACACTTAGTTCCATATAAATAGTGTCTCCATAACTTATCGCAAACACTACGACACCTAGCTCCAAGTCGTGTGTGGTGTAGTTTCTTTCATGTACCTTCAATTGTCTTGACGCATAGGCGATTACTTTCCCTCGCTGCATAAGTACACACCCCATGCCGGTGTGTGATGCGTCGCAATATACCACAAAGTCCTCTATACCTTCGGTAAGGTTAACACGGGGGCATTGCTCAGTTTCTACGTATCTCTGATGGAGTATGGGAGCTTGCCAGTTCATAAGTGCCTCGACCTTGGCACGGTCAACTTGAATTCCACGCTCACTTACAACATGACCCAAAAACTGTACCTCACGCAACCAGAATTCACATTTTGAAAACTTTGCGTAGAGCTTTTCTTGTCTTAACAATTCTAGTATGCACCTCAAATGTTTCTCGTGATCAACCTGATTACGAGAATAGATAAGTATGTCATTAATAAAGACGATGACAAACTTATCAAGATACGACTTGCAGACCCTGTTCATCAAATCCATGAATGCTGCAGGTGCATTAGTGAGCCCAAAAGGCATCACTAAGAACTCGTAATGTCCATATCTTGTCCTGAATGCTGTCTTCAGCACATCATCCTTTCGGACCTTGAGTTGGTGGTATCCCGACCTTAAATCATTTTGGAAAAGTAGCTCGCTCCCTGAAGTTGATCAAACAAGTCATCGATCCTGGGTAATGGGTAGCGATTCTTGATAGTTAACTTATTCAGTTCACGGTAATCAATGCACATCCGCATTGGACCATCTTTCTTTTTCACGAATAAAATTGGGGCTCCCCAAGGCGAAGAGCTTGGCTGATAAATCCTTTCTCTAAAAGCTCTTCGAGCTGGTCTTCAATTCTTTCATTTCTGTTGGTGCAAGTCGATACGGAGCTCTAGCAACAGGAGCTACACCAGGTATAATATCAATTCTAAACTACACTTGCCTGTCTGGAGGCAGACCAGGCAAGTCTTCTGGAAACACATCAACAAACTCAGAAATAACGGGTAAGTCCTCAATCTTCGGTTTTGGCTCATCAATGGTCACTTGTGCCATATAAATGACACTACCCTTCTTCAAACACTTCGAGGTCTTAAGCAGTGATTCCTTTTCTGACAATCCATAATGTATATATCCTTGAATAGGAAGCAATTCACCAGAGGAGGTTTTAATCTCGATTAGTTTCTTGTTGCAGGCTATATGGGCTTGGTTACTAGACAACCAATCTATACCAAGAACTACATCGAATCCGGCCAACTTCATTGGCAATAGAGAAACAGGAATGGAGTGATTCTTAATGGATATGAAGCATCCATGAGAATTGTAGAAGCGGTTTTGATTGTTCTATCAGCAAGTTCTACGTCATATGTTATGTCTAGGGTTCTTATGGGAAAGTTTAATAAGGCACTAAACTTATGATCTACAAATGATTTATCAGCCGCTGAATCGAAAAGAACTCTAGCATATACATAATTTATCAGGAATGTACCTATTATCACATTGTTGTCGTTCACGGCTTCCCTAGCATTCATTTGAAAAGCACAGGCTTTTCCTTTCTTCTTTCCCTCGTCCTTGGTTGCATCATCTTTCTTGTATTTTGGGCAGTTGGGTTTGATATGCCCTTTCTCACCACAGTTGAAACATGTGGCCTCCTTCAAATCCTTGCAATCTAGGGCCGTGTGTCCTGACTTCTTGCAAATACCACAAGGCTTGTTCTGCGATTCATTACGATACGCACCAAAGTGTTGTCTGTTACATTTTCTGCACCTAGGCCTATTGTTAGACCCATGGCAATTCTTTTCGACCCAAACTTCCTATTCTTGTTTGACCGATGAAATCGGTCGTCTTCTCTCTTCCTCTTTCCGTCTTTCTCTACTTTAAGAGATCTTTGTCTCTTCAGATCTTGTGTTAGAACCATGGAAAGGTCTATAGCAGACCTAAATGTCACAGGCCTTGATGCCCTGACATCACCCTTGATTTCTGGCTCCAATCCACCAATAAAACGCGAGATGCGTTTTGATTCCGGAGTTATCAAATAAGGTACCAACCTAGAGAGAGAGTTATAATCCGACACATATTTCCCACAATCAAGATTTTTCATAGTCAGTCCAATAAACTCAGTCTCAATTCTTTCCACCTCTGAGGTGGACAGTAAGCATCGTTAACTAAATCCACGAACTTCTCCCAGCTCATGTTGTACAGCTGGACTTTCCCAGTTGACTGAATCATTGATTTCCACCAAGTAAGGGCATCACCCTTGAACGATTGCTCAACATACTGTATCACGTCCTTCTTTGCACATCCACTTATTTCAACTATCATCTCAATCTCGTCTAACCAACAGAGAGTCTCTACAGCTCCTCCTTCGCCCGTGAAGTCAGGTGGTTTGCATGACACAAAGTATTTGTAGGAACATCCTTCCTTAGAAAAGTGGGTTCTCCTTTGGTAATTCTTTCTCTATCTTTCAATGTTAGACGAGTGTTCAGAGTTCTCATCTCTGTCGGAGGGATGCTCAGATTTCTTCAATGATGAGTGCTTCAAATGGTATTGGGAAGAATGCTTTGAAATGTGCTTAGAATGCGAAGCACTAGATTCCCAGTTTCTTTCGTCATATTCCTTCGTACCCTTGCCAACTTCCGTGGTAACAATGGCTTGTAATTCACCTTTCGTCATCACAATCTTATCGTCTGCATTATCGTCTCCACGCTTGCTGCTCACTTAATTAGAGCTCACCATTTTCTCTGCTTGATGCTGAAGTAACAATTTAGAGTTAATTAGCCTTACTTGTTGGATAATGGCACTAATGGCCTAAAAATTTTAAGGGGGGTTTAAATGTGACACAATTGGCCTGTCTCACAGGACATTATGAAAATAGCACTAATGGCTTATCAAAAGGACTTGTTTTAAACAAGTCGGATCTCAAAAGGATCATGAAACTTTGAGGTTTGAACATAGTTCATTTCCTCGAGACAGAGAGTCGTAGACTACACTGTTGTGTCACCAATGGACATAATATAGTCATAGGCGATACAACACTAATGGATGTTATATGTTATGATTATCGCACTGGTGATATTTAATTGGATCACAATGATCACATAGGTTCGGACATAGTCCATTACCTAGATGGCTTGTGTGGTTCCTCAAGTCACACTGTCAGGAGGTTAATACCTTAAACATATTAATGAGGTTAATACCTTAAACATATTAACTTTTAGGACGAATCTTAAAATGGTTTAATTAACTAGCCCGGATAGGGCAGACTAGTGAGGTTTAGAACATAGTTCACCACCTCTAGATAGATGGGACTCCACAAAGGGATTTCTCAACCTTAACTATCAGGGTAGAAGACCATCTTAACTACTGTTTTGTCAACATATGTGACCTATTGCACTCGGCGGGTGTAAACCATTAAGAAGATCTTTTAGATATATTTCGTAGATCATAAATTTCGAATCAAAATCGAGACGTTTGTTTGAACAACGGATAAGACAAAACATAATAATTAAAATAACTGAAAACTTCCATTAATCAAAACAAGACTACATGTGCCTAATATATTAGGACTTTAAATAAAGAGGCAATGTCCACGAAGGGACTATATAAGACTTATCCACGCAGGGACTTAATTTAAAATAACAAAATACAAAGATAATTATGAATTTAATCCTTTTTCCCTCTCAGCATCTTTACTAGTCTTTTCATCAGCTTTTTGTTCTTCTTATTGTCCTTAGTTGTTTGTTCCTGAAGCTCCTTGACTTTTTCTATTGCTTCAGTAAGAACTTCCATTGTTGGCGGTGGCTGTTGCGGTTGCGTTTGAGGTTGGGGCTGAGATGGTGCAACCGGATGTTGATAACTATAATAAGGATATCCACTTGGTTGGTAGGGATAGGGGTTAGGATAGTGTGCATTCATGGCCATTTCTAGATACGGGTCATGAAGAGGTATATTTTGACTGTGGCTATGCTCCGGCCAGGTAGAAGGCTCAAATATGTTGTACCCAGATGGGTTTGAATAAGAAGGGATAGGGTTATCAAAACCCGATAGTGGTAGTGCTGACGGCTCACCTGTAGGAAATGGTGGTTGAGGCTCAGGCTCAATAGTTGGTTGTGGTTGGTTCTCCACAAAAGGTGAAGTATGTGAGGATCCACCCATTTGTGGGTCCTCAGGAATAGTAGGGTAAGGGTTAGGTGAGAATGACCCTAATCTCGGTCCTAGGCGCACTGACATGCATGCCCCACGTCTTCTTGGAGGTGGAGGTGGTAGTGGCTGCTCTACGGTGGTTCTTGTGGTGGAGTGTGGTATGAAGGTGTGTTGTGGTAGGATGGGGTATCATGAACTGAAAGAGTATTGTAGAAAACGTATTGTCCCCACCTCTCCTCGTAGCTATCAGTGTAATGATGTGGGGTTCTAGTGTATGAGTTAGAACCGCTGGATATGTCAATGGGGTGACCCATCGATCCTGTTGCTGGCATTTCGGGTTCTGAATCTTCCTCCATAGGTTCAGGAGAATCTTCGGGTGGAGTTACCGAAAGTGAACGAAGTTGTATATCAGTGTAATAATTCCCTTGAAAAGAATGGGAATGTGAATGGTAGGATTGATGGCTATGGTGTGAATGTTGTGAATGATGGGAGTTTGGTGGTGGTGAGTACTCGTGAGGTAAGTCAGGGTCATGTTCCCATGGTGATGAAGAATCATCTGAGCCCTCATACGGGTTGTAAACGGGGGCGTTAGAAGGCCCTTGCTTTGAGGATCCACTCCTCATTAATCCATTTCCTTTTGCTCTTTTTGAAAACTTAGGCGGCATTATCCAACTCCAAAAAACAAGTCAAAACCATAAACAAAGCAGGATAATAATATAACAGGGAAATGAATAATCCTAGGTCAAAGCCTAGACTCGAGAGTCTAAGGAATGTGTTACTGTGTCATTTGAGATCAAACACTAAAGACAAGTGTCGAATTCCCTCAATCATTGGCTCTGATACAAACTTGTCACATCCCGACATCCACGTGTCTACCGGTGGGGAGTATCGTGACGTAAAGTTGATATCATCATAACCAAATATAAGATAACACAGCAGAAGTCTTGGATAACATAAACTATTACAAACCATAAGTGTCCAGAGTTCGGAAAAACACAAATAATATACAGACGAGGTTTGTAATAAGATCCACAGGCGGGTCGGATAACATACAAAATGAAATCAGACTCTACAGGCAAATCCTAAGGTCGCAACTCCTCGGTATATGCCCCGCAGCTTCCGGCCTATTTCGTACTTGTACTTGTAACTTGATCTTTGAAAATACGTCAGTTTACACTGGTAAATACACTCAACTGACTCATTTTGAAAATCTTTCGAAAATGGTTTTACGTGCACTTGGCACATTTTCATAAATAACTTGGGACAGTACAAACGACCTTGTATACAAATTTACACGTCGGCTTTTACATATGGGCCCGGTACAGAAACCAAGACATGATCGACTGACACACCACCCTGAACTTTCACAAAGAAAGCAGTTAGCAATTACCCAGTGTATGCCTACACGCCATGCTTTAGTCGTGGCCACTAACACTTTGGTGAGCCAAGGATATCCCGGACACGGTCAAGCCCACCCTTAATGTTTGAGTTTCAGACAAAACAGATCAAAACCGGGTTATGCAATTTTAGTTAATTATCACAACTGGGTAAAACATAATTTCCATACCCGAACAAGCGATAATAATTTACCGTATCCCAAGCCCGTATAGGAAAAATAAGTTAAGAGTATTTACCTGAAGTTAAGTCTTTGTAAAGTCAGTACTCAGCCGCAGATCAGAAATAAGCACAGGTACAATCTACCGGAAGGCGTTTAGTCTGGGAGTGATGGTAATTATTAACCAATTATTAGAATGCTAACAATTCTTAATGAAGTCTTAGACTTGAACCGGTTAGACTTACGTTAAATACGGTACGATGCGCTAGATTAAACAGTGACCGGAATAGGATGTTAGTTGGACCCGACAAGTATATAAACTTGTCTAATATGGGTAAACCAACAACATTCTGGATTTTGATAAAGAAATGACGAAGTTAAACCCGTTCCGGTTTAAGTACGTAAATTAGCTACGTAAGCTTAACCGAACGCGCATAGGCGAAACCGGGTAACCGGAGAAGTCATATATAAGTTCATTTGAATATATATGTTTGAAATATGTTAAAAAATCAGTAGCTTTGCAAAGGATAGGCCCGAGGTATGTTTAAAACCGAATTATGCCTTACAAGGGCATTTTGGTCATTTTAAGGTTTATCAAAGATGTTTAAAATGAATCTGATGTCAAGACCTTTATTATTCTGTAAAAATACTTATTTTATAATGTTATAACAGTAGGATTTCAAATATATGTGTGTTTGATGGTTTTGAAATAACCTATGTCCCGTAAGGGCATTTTAGTAATTTCACACATAGCTTTGAAGCCAAAATTAGGATTCTGGGTTCGGGACTTGTACTTATTGTTAAGATGTTGAAAAAAGTTTATAAATCAGTAGGTAACAAGTCTTGGCTCACAGTTATGGTTTTAAACCGTACTATGCGCCGAAAAGGCGTAAAAGTCGATAAATGCCATTATATTCGATGTTTAAGATAGACTGAGGTTAGGACCTGTTTTATATACCAAAAATATGTTATTTAACTTATTACATCAGTAGGTTTAAGTTTTGATTACAAAAAGATTGATTTAAGTTATTTTTCGTAAAAAGGGTAATTTGGTCATTTCTTGGCATTTAACGAATCTTAGACCTTCACTCTGGTCATAATCTGAATAAACATCCCAACATGTCCTAATAATCATATTATATCAGTAAATATATCATTTTGATGATAAAACCATGTTTAATCTTTCTAAAATGCCGAAAAGGGCAATTTAGCCATTTAAATGCCATAAACGCTCTTTTGCAAAAACTCAGATTATAATCAGATTCTTGACATCAACATAATCAAATTATGTTTACAAATCAGTTTATGTCTTATTTTTACATGCATGGGTGTTTAAAATCATGATTTGCACAAAAGGACCCTTTTTGCAAAGTTTTAATAAATAATTATGGAACTTATATAAAAACTCAGATTTCTAATAAATCGATTAACGAAACTTTAGGAGGTCATCCTATACTTAAATATGGTCTCATAGTGACCATAAGTCAGTAGCCAAAATGGCTAAATCGGGTCAGAACTAAAAGTCAATGAAAAGTCAAATATTGCGACTTTCGGTTGCAAACCGAGTCTAGACCGAGACTTGACGAGCCGAATCAGTTGGTAAAAGTTCTAATACTTATTTTTAGGTTTTTCATGCCTCAAAATGTATTTTATAACATCTAGATCATTAGTTATGAATTTTTATAAAACTAGTCAGTTTGACTTTTGTTGACTTTTCGTTTGACTCGTCAATTGATCAAGAATTCGTGGTAATCAGGAGGTCCCCTTTTGAGGGATTAACACCTACATCATTACAACCACATAGCCACTTTCGTTACGATTAATGGCTAGTTTATAATGACCTTAGATCAAAGTCAAGGCGTATTTACGTCAAGACTTTAACTATGGTTTAAAACTTGAAGGAACGACTTAGCACGAATTTGGGATACTTGCACAAAGTCCAGAGGGTACTAAATCAGTAGAGAATGCACAAAGTTGCCTGGAACCTCTCCAAAGTGAGCTTGTTTGAAATTGAGGTAGTTAAGAATAATGTTGCAACGTAGAATGCATCATAAAAGGTTAATGAGGAGCTAAGAAGTGTTGCCAGGTGTTATAGGACGTCAACAAGTGTCCCAAGGCGTGGCAAGCATGCAAAGATGGTGCCAAAACTCGACAAATGTGGCAGAACAGGCTGCTGCAACCTTTCTGTTCGCTGGCGGGTCCTTACGGATCGTATGGGCTTTGCCTTGCGGTCCGTAAGGACCTCAGGCGCCCACAGAATCAGGTGGTCTTGCGGACCGTATGGCTTGAGCCTTGCGGTCCGTAAGAGGTCTCCAGAGCATGAAAATCTTAAATTTTTATTTAGTCCCCAACTTTATTACATATTATAAGATACGAATATTATTATTATTGTTTCAACGACTTTGGTCCCTCCTGCGGTATACGAGGATTACCGGGACACGTGTCGAAAAAAATATAGGTCGTAAAAACACAAGGTGTTACACCGACACGCCCCCGTGCCTCCTGGGCACGGCCCCGTGGTCAACTCTTTACTATGCTATCAAGATTCTGCAAATCTAAGAGTTGACCATGGCCCCCGTCTGCGTGAGCATGGCCCCGTGGTGGGCGTGGAAGCTTTCTTTTGTCTTTTCTACCATATTAACCTCCTTCTTTTTAACTAAAAACTTTTGTAAATATCAAGAGGACTTTTAAAAGGGTTAGACTTGGGCTAAGGGTAGGTGTTTTTGGGTTAGAAGTTAGTAAAATGGCGAAAAGCGTAAAAAGCGTCGGTGTCGTAATTTTATTTTTGTGTCAATTGTTTAAATTAGATAAGTTCAAACAAGATTTTTTTAGGGTCTTGTTTGGTTATTTCAAGAACTACAGTTTTTTCAACGTCACAACTTTAGAAGACAACCGAGCTTTTTACTAAAATAAATGGGTTTAAAATGAAAAAGGGTTTTGGTGGGTAATGGGTGTTTTTACGTTTTATGGGTTTAGAAACGAAAAGGTTTAGGCTCAAAGGGGTTAACTAGGGGGATTTTTGGGTGAGGGATAAGAAAGGGAAAAATAATGGTTTTGAAAAAAGAAATGGGTTAGTCCTAATGCCTTTATCATTTACTTACTTGGTTTTAAGTTGGTAAGGACCAGGAATGTATCGTTTTGTCAAGTTCTAGAGTCGTAAGAACTAAGCGGGCTATTCACACAAGAAACCAAAAATGAGCATTTAGTTAAAGATGCATATTTGTATGCTCGTTAAAGGCTCAAAGCTCGCTTATTATGGGAATGGGTTTATAGTGTGAACATGCATATATAATCAAATTTTTAAAAGGATTTTTTATGCCTTTTTATAATTTTCTTTGTTTGGTTCTTTTTACCATGACGCTATCGGTTGTAAATTTGTAAAAACATAATATTTAGAACTTGATATTCCCAAATTAAACCAAGACAAGCAAAAATGAAATTTTTTCGAAAAGATTTGGGGTGATTAGCGATTCCAAGGTGAGTTTTGTGTAAGGCTTGTTTTTAAGACTTACAAAATTCAAGGTTTTATTATCCCCCTCACACTTAAATTACACGCTGTCCTCAATGTGTCCAAAAATAAGTTTTTCGGTTAATTAGAATGTGTAAAAGTAGGTTTAAAACAAGTTTTTATGTTACTGGACAGTTGGCCACTGGCCCGTGTTGTCCGGCCATGGCCCCGTGGTCAGGTTGCTAGTACCAAAAATTACAGAAGGTTGACCATGAGGCGTGCTGGGTGAGCACGACCCGTGGTCAGTTACCTGTTGGAAAAGATTTACTGTAGACTTACGGGCATGGGGCGTGGTGGCTGAGCACGGCTCCGTGTTGCACATGCTGAAATGTCCGAAAAGTTGTCGGGAAGCTTCTGTTTACGTGCATGGGGTGTTGATTATACGTTCCCTTGGCAGTTTCCATCTCTTTAAGTGTGTTTTATTCCTGAAATATAAAGCTAAACTAGAAAACATGAAAGTTAAACTAATTTTATACTACGGATAGTTCCACGGAATGCCTCTGTGGTGTGCCACGTTTATAAGGGTCCTTGGCTAGACCCAAAGTCGGTCATATGTTACCCGAGTGAGATGTCTCGCATCTCGTGTTGCATCGGCGGAGAGCGCATCTAAGCTTGGGTCTGTGACTTTTATGTAGTCGACCGGGTCATCCTCGAACTTTTGGCCAACCCCGAACTTTATCTCCTTGTCTCCTACCCTCAAAGTAAGTTTACAGTCTCTCATGTCTACCATAGCCCGGGCGGTGGCGAGGAATGGTCATCCCAATATGAGGGGGACTTTGATGTCTTCCTCCATATCTAGTATGACAAAGTCGACGGAAAGACAAACTCCCCGACTTTTACTAGGAGATTTTTGATGATACCTTGAGGGTATTTAACGGACCTGTCCGCAAGTTGGATGTTCATTTTTGTAGGGTGCGGCTTTCCTATCCCTAGTCGGTTAAACATGGAGGCGGGCATTAGATTAATTCTAGCTCAAGGTCGGCTAAGGATTTCGTATAGGTGATCCTCCGATGGAGCAAGGTATCGTGAGGCTTCCGGGGTCGATTTTATTTTGTGGAAGTTTGTTGAGGAGTACCGCTGAGCATTCTTCGCTCAAGTTAACCTGTTGTATTGTTTCAATCTTTCTTTTGTGGGTGAGGAAGTCTCTCATGAACTTAGAGTATTTTGGCATTTGAGCGAGGACTTCGACGAAAGGAAGATTGATATGTAATTGTTTTAGTAGGTTTTTGAACTTGGTCAATTGCTCGTCGATCTTTTGGCGAAGTAAACGACCGGGGTAGGGTACCAGGTGTTTTTTGGTTGGTTCGGCAGTTTGTTGGTGGTTCGGGTTGTGTGTTTTTGTTAGGAGGTAAGGGTACTTCCTCGGGACCTACTTTCCGGTTTCTCAATGTTATAAAGTTTACTTGCGCCTTTGGGTTGGCTTCGGTATTGCTAGGTAATGCGCCTTGAGGTCTCTTGGAGAAACTTTGGGCTAGTTGGCTTATTTTTTTTTTCAAAATTTGTAGGCTAGCCCATTGGTTTCGAATGTCGGATTCCGTTTGGAGGAACCGATCCGAATACCTTTTGTCGGTTTCAGAGGAAGGCGTGTGATTAAATCTTCAAGCCTTTCCGCCCACCTTGTTGTTGAGGGAAATTTTGTTGCTCATTTTTTGGTTGTTAAAAGTTGCGTCTTTGATTTTGATTTTGTTGGTACTACCACTTCCGGTTCTCTCCAACTAAGATTGGGATAGTTTCGCAATCACGGGTTGTAAGTGTTTGTTGGGGGACCCGGTGGTCTAGGTCGATTATCTAAGTAGTTTACCATTTCCGTTTGATTTTCCATTTCTTTCATACAACTCCAATTTTCGTGTGGCTCACCGCACCCTACACAAGCCATAACCGAGGCAGTATTTGAAATTTCTAATTTTTTATTTTCGAAGACTAGGCCTTAATTTGGGCTTGTAAAGAGGTGTTTTCGTCCACTTTGTGGGCTCCCGAGGAAAATGATTTTGAGCCTCAGGGGGTGTGCCATTGAAAATTGTTTTGAGCAATTTCCTCAATTTGATTGTAGATTTCGGTTGGGCGTTTATTACCTAGGAGACCCCCGGAGGTTAAGTCAAGTGTTTGTCTTTTGTGTGGCAAAAGTCCATTATTTAAAGTGGATACTTGTTGCCACACCTCTAGACCATAATGGGGGCATTTTCTCAATGGCTCCTTGAATCTTTCCCAAGTTTCATACAAAGATTTTCCGTCCTCTTGTGAATAAGTATTTATTTCAGTCATTAATTTAGCGGTTTAAGAGGGCGAAAAATATTTGTATAGAAACTTCTGGGCAAGTTCATCCCAGGTGTTAACCGATCCACTTGGGAGGGTGTTTAGCCAAGCCTTAGCTCGGTCTTTTAGTGAGAATGGGAACATTCAGAGACGGATGGCATCGTTTGATGCTCCGTTAATCAAAAAGTGTCACATATTTCCAAAAAGTTGGTAATATGTAAATGGGGATCCTCATCGGGTAGGCTGTGGAATGTGGCGGAATTTTGGAGCATTTGTATTAAGTGTGGCCGAAGTTCGAAATTGTTAGCATCGACGTTCGGTGGGTTGATGGCGGCCCCAAGATTACCGACCGTAGGTAGTCCATTAGAGTACGTGATCCGCCATTGGGGTTTGTTGCCCCGAAGCTTTCTCTTGATTTTTGGCTTTTAATCTCCTCTTTTAGAAAGCGTTTGGGTTCGTCTAGAGGTTCTTTTATGTCTTTGTTGGAACTGGAGCTCATGCACCACGTAGAGAATTCAGGTCTGCGATTGAGTTCGGAGTTCTATAAGAAAACAAAAAAAGATTTTGTTGGTCAGATAGTTCACCATGGCCCGGTGGTCATTGGCCACGACCCGTGTTGGGGGTTACAGTTTATATTTTATGGATCCCAGTTACTGGGGAGTTGGCCACGGCCCGTGGTGCACCTCCACAGCCCCATGTTCGCTTTTCTGTAACTCAGAAAATAAAAAATGTAGTAAGATGCTGGGCACGGCCCGTGTCTCACCGAGCACGGCCCGTGTTGAAACTTGCAGAATGTGCAGATTTAGCTGGAAAAGAGAAAAAAACCTAAAAAATAAAAGAAAATTGTTAAAAAAAATTAGGCCGTCGGTTTTAAACTTTCCTTAAAATCCTTGTGTCCCCAGCAATGGCGCCAAAAACTTGTACGCGTCAAGCGTGATATGATTTTATTAATACTTTAAGTCCGTTTTACACATTAGTCAAGTTTTAAATATATAAAACACGATATTGTACTAACACTAAACACACACTAGGGCAAGGGCACCCATTGTGAGCGAGTATAGTGTTGGTAATATACCGAGGTCGTCCAAGGACACAAGAGCTTTTAATACCGGTTTAGCATCAACGTCTAATCGATACAAATTTTTGATAAAAGTTTTGAAATATAAAAATAAACATAAAAATGAAAAGATAAATAAAAATGAAATACAAATAGATAAGATAAAATCACTTAGTTCCAACTCCTTTTTTATGTATCCTTTGATGATTTTCGCACTTTTGGACTTTTTAAGAGATTCACTTAGTTAAAGTAGTAGGCCCCTCTTTTGAAGGTGACGTTACCCACGGCCAAGTGGTTTGAGTCAACAGGGATACAATCCCAAGAGGCCGGAATATTGAAAGACAATTAAGTAAGTTATTAACACGAAAAGTGATAGGCCCCTCTTTTGAAGGTAACTTACCATCGGCTAAGTGGTTTGAGTCAGCAGGGATACAATCCCAAGGGGCTGGTTTAATATATTAATAGTAGTTTACATATGAGGGGTTCAAGCTATTCGCACCCCCGCCATCCAATACCGTAGGGCATTGAAGGAGGTCCTAGTAAGCTTGAACCAAGTCCTCGCAGGATCTATACACTGAACGAGACAAAAGCTTTACCAAACCACCCTTCAACCCCCTTCCAAGTAGTTAACGCGCTTTATATAGACCATAAAGACACGAATGAGCAAATCAAAGACATCATGAAGAAATGGTTAGGAAAATTCACTTTCAACATAAGAAACTAGTTATTAAAGTCATTAATACATACCCAATTAAAAAGTTGCCGAAAGATTAACAATCAAAAGTAACACATAAAAGATTTGTCTTCACAAAGTGATGTAAGAGATTAGCCAAGCATGGGCTTTCTTTGACAAGAACTCTTAAGATCAATCTTGGATCCCGAGACTACTACACACTCTAAAGATGGACAATTAATGATGGTGGTGGGTGTTGGTGTTATAGTGGTGGTAAAGTGAGAGAGAAGTGGTTTGCCAATGGATGCCTTTGAAAGAAACAAAGCACCCCTATTTATAGTCAGAACAGAGCCCCGGTCACGGCCCCGTGCCCGCTGGGCACGACCCGTGGTCACCTTGTTCTCTTCCTTCATTTATTGCAGCTGTCAGCATAGGGCCCCACACGCCCCCTTGCCTCCTGGGCACGGCCCCGTGGTCAACTCTTTACTGTACTATCAAGATTCTGCAAATATAAGAGTTGACCATGGCCCGTGTCTGCGTGAGCACGACCCCGTGGTTGGTGCGGAAGCTTCCTTTTGTCTTTTCTACAGGTGTTGGAGTTGACCACGGCCCATGCCTGGCTTGACACGACCCCGTGGTCAGCTTCTATTTTCCTTGTTTTTGTTGTTGGGATGCTGCCATGGGGTCGGGTATGTCACATTATTCCTTGTTCTTGTATTTTGTGTTGGTTTTAGCCGCTAATTTGCTTCTTTTGGTCTTTGAAGCTCATTTGGTCCTGTAAATTTAAAAGGAACAAAGAGACGTGCTTTTTCCAACATTAGTACTAAAATAGTGTTGGTTTTATGCCTCGTTTGATGTAATTTATATGTTGCATTTCATTCACATGAAGAATGTTCTAAAGTTCTTATGGGCAGATTTAATATTTCACTAAACTTATGGTCTACAAAACATTTATGTACTCCAGAATTAAACAAGACACGTGTATAAATGTTATTAACAAGAAACGTACATGTTATAACATTTGTGTCATTTACCACTTCCTTTGCGGTTAACTAGAAGGCTCTGGCATTTAATTTCTTTGCCTCCCCAAATTTAGCATTTCCGTCAGTTGTACGCTTGGGACAACTGGTCCTTATGTGATCTTTTTCGCTACACCTGTAGCAAACATCATTCTTCAAGTCTTTACACTCATGAGACTTGTGGCCAGTCCTGTTATAGATGCCACATGGTTTCGGTTGCTGATCTATCCGACACTTTCCCCAGTTTCGCCTTCCACATGTCTTACACAGAGTTCTATCATCATTAGACCTTTGTTGGTTCTTATTAGAACCAAACTTCCATTTCTTTGAGCCTTGGAAGCGGTTATCCTCACGCTTCCTCTTCCCATCAACCTCAGCCTTGATTGACCTCATGGTGAGAGTCAAGAAATTAGACTCCACCTTTTCAACCTCATGAGGTGGGCAGTAAGTTTCTTTGATCAGGTCGACAACTTTGGACCAACCCATAGTATACAGGGGATGCCTTCCCCGTAGATTGTACCATGGCCTTCCGCCAGGTCAAAGCATCGCCCTTGAAGGACTGAGATACATACTTAATAACATCTTTATCAGCATAACCGATGATATCAACCATGGTTCCCATCTCATCTAGCCACTTCATGGCATCTATAGCTCCCTTTTCCTCCGTGAAGTCATGAGGTTTGCAGGAGACAAAGTACTTGTAAGAACACCCTTCTTTGGCATAATGGGTTTCTTTCTTGGCCACATGTTTCAGTTCACTCCTCACACTCGAGAAAACTGTGAACTCTCTGTTTTATGTGTGGAAGATGGAGGGATAGATGGGGATTTAGAATGTGTTGGATCTGGCCCTTTAAAATTAGCCATAAAATCGGCCATTGCTTTGCTGACTTCCACAACATTTAGGGATCGAAGGTTATCTCCTTCACCCTCGCGGTTCGCATGCTCCACATTGTCATGCCCACCATTAGCACCATCGGAATTTCGGTTTGACATTATATTGAAGTATGAGCTACATGCCACAATAATTTATTTCTCAGGGCAAATCATTTAAACATTACATTGAATGTTAAATGGGGGTAATCATTGAATTCATGTCTTAATCGTTTGATCTTTAAATAAATAATATTATTAGCCATGGTCTTATTCGACCACAAGGGCTATAAGGCTTGGAGATATCTCATCCACCTTTTGGGTCGGTGTGCACCACATTGTCACAATCGCCATTAATAATTGCCAATAATTTAGGCTTGCCATATGGCCCCAAACCATTAAGAAGATTTTGTTGAGTTTGGGTAGATCAATTAAAATCGAATTAAATGTCGAGACGAACGCTTGAATAATTGTGAAAAGAATTTAAAAGATAATAAAAATTTCATAAAATGAAAAGCTAATTTCGCCTTTGGGTACTAACTTTTTTTGTAACAGGTTCAGGTCTCATGGTTTCAGTTTTGTAACACATTTGGGTACTAACACCAAATAATGACTAAAATGTCATTCCATGCTATATTTTAAGATTATTTTAAATGTAAAATTATTTTTATATATAACAAAAACTTTTAAATTAATTTTACCAAAAAAAATTAAATCAATTTTACCAAAAAAATTTAATGAAAAATATTTTTGTATATAACAATTTAATTAGTTAATTACATGTAATAGGTAAAAATTAATTTTAAATGAAAATTATTTTTGTAATTTAGTTTTAATAAAAAACAAAAAAAGTTTAATGTAACATTTTAATGTAAATGTTTCAACCTATTTGTGCTAACCCGATCTATTTTTATCGACTTGTCCATTAATCTTAACTAACGAAAATAAATGGAATATGAAGCTTCTAATATATATAAGAATTCTTGAGTTTTAAATATTAAAAAATAATATTTCTAAACATATTAAATTTAGCCCTACTAGTTTTACATATTAAATTTAACCATATTAATTTTCTCAAAAATATTTATTTAATTTTTAACATGCTCTTATCTTAGAATTTTGAATGTTATCCATTGGATATTGCAAATGTATCGATTATCAAAAAAGATTTCAAATCAACGTTGCTTATGTTTGTCTTCTTATAACTGAACTATACGTTGAGTTTTCATTTTAGTTTTTTTATACAAAGTAAGAAACCACATATTATACAGTTTAATTATTTAAAACTTCATTTTTATTTAAAATAAAAAATGGATCGAGTTGACAGATATAAGTTGAAAATTTATATTAAAATGTTACGTTATCGTTTTTCTTTTATTAAAACGAAATTACAAAAACAATTTTGATACAAAAATAATTTTCACCTTGTTGGGATTGAACCTTTGGAAAGGAACAGATGATACAAAGTCAAAACACACCATCCGAGCTTTGATCCAACCATCAGAGGTTCTAAGCGCTGATGAGTATCTACTGCTTTCATTAAAACTCATTGTTTCCAACCCTCTGACTGAAGAAACTCCTAACCGCTGATAGAAGAACACAAGAACAGAGGATAGCCAACAATGCTTAGATTAGTATTTGTTTAGTAAATGTCACAGTGCTATGCACTGATAGTTTAGTCCAAGCAGTGTTTGTAGTTAGTTACGTTTGTTAGCTGTTACTATCAACCCTGACGTCATTGAAAGACGATCCGTGGTTAGACAATTAGTATAAATAGGCGCTCAATGTAACAGTGAACACTTGTCTTCTTAAAAAGATCAATTTCGCATATCTTCTTCATTTCTTACTATCAAACGATCGTTATTGGGCTAAGGGGGAGTTTGTGAATCACATGCAATAGTTTAATTACTTGAAAGCATGATGGTGATGAAAACAAACGACTGATTGATTGTTGTAAAAGTTTTCCATTAATCCACTGCATTTATTTTCTGGTTCAAATCATTTTCCATTACTTGAAACAAAAACAACAATCAATTCAAACTTAGATCCTGACAATTGGTATCAGAGCTTGGTCAATCGATTTTGATTTAAAAGTCAAATTGATTTGAACATATCAACTCTTTGTTGCTAATTTCGTTTGATAAGTTTTGCTTGAATACAGAGTTTTATTACTACAAAAGTTTTTAAAACACAAACTTGTTGTAAACAAGAGAAATGGCACAAAACACACCGGAATCCAATATTGGATCCATGTTCAAACCACCTATGTTGAAACGAATGAGTATTTTATTTGGCAACGTAGGATGGGTCATATTCTCGCCCAACAGAACACCAAATGTTGGAGATCCGTTGTATTTGGTCCACATGTCCCCATGGTTCCAAGTACAGAGGATCTCCACACTCAAGTCCCTAAAAAACTCGAAAATTACCCTGAAAAGGATTTCCTCAAAATCGAATTGGATGCTAAGGCTTTTAGCATTGTTGTTTCGGCTTTGCCCAATTAGATTTATGCGGGATTACTTCATTGTAATAGTGCTAAAGAGTTATGGGATGCTCTTAAAGAGCAATTTAGTGGTACTGAAGAGGTGATCGAGAATAATAGAGAAGTTTTAAATCAACAGTATGAAACATTTTGCCACGTTAAGGGTGAGTCATTAACCCAACAGTTCGAACGATATAGCTGTCTCATCAGTGAGCTCAAATTGGTAAATGTAGAATTTCCAAATTTGACTGTCAATAGTCGTTTCTTGAGATCTTTACCTGAGAAATGGGAGACTGTAGCTTATGTCACTCGAATAGCTGTTGGTTACAAGGAAATGACCTTGACTCAACTTCATGGTCGACTTCTCACATATGAGAGAGAGTTGAAAAAGAAAAAGAAGTTACAAGAGTCGGGGAAAATGACCGATGACTATACTCTGGGAAACACTGCCTCTCTATAGTCATGAAGAGGGGTCTGGCAGTGGAAAGGGTCAGAGTTTTGATCATTACATTGACATAACTTCTGGAAACAATTTCAACTCTGATCCCTGTACACCCAATTTTGCTTTTGCAGTAAATTGTGAAAGCCAAACCTCTGACAATCTAAGTTTTGAGATGAATGACCTACAACACTTTGAACCCACTGATTTGGAAGAAATGGACATCCTACACCAGTTGGCACTTTTGAGTGTCAGGGCTAGTAAGTTTTACAAAAGAACTGGTAGGAGGTTTCCAGGTTTGCATGGGGGTTAAAAGTTGGGTTAGATAAATCAAAGATAAAATGTTTCAAGTGCAATAGGATGGGACATTTTGCCAGGGAATGCAGAACTCAAACTGCAGGACCAATTATTACACATCCTGGCCCCAATCCTCAAAGCACTGTCCAATATTCCCAGTTTGCCCCTGCACAACAAATGCAAAACACTGCTCATTTTGCAAATCCTGTAGCAACTGTCCCTATTCATTATGTCCAAACCCCTGCTCCACAGATTCAATATGTTTAAGCACCACCTCAAGTGCATGTGCAACAAGCTCCACATGTCACTCAAACTACTCAAACCACTGTTACACCAGCAGAGATTACAAAACAAAGCTTCTTTACCCAAGGTTTTGTTGACTGGAGTAGTTTGCCTGAGGATTTAACTGATGAAAACTTTGCTCTCATAGCCAAAAATGATTTTTGAAAATGAAAATTTGTGTTTAATGGCTCTTGAGACCATAGTTGAAGGTGATGAGTCTGTGGAACAGGAGTCAAAATCTGATGTGGTTAAATGTTGTGAAATAGCGGTTACACCAGAAGTTACACCTTTGGTTGAAATGCATGCTGTTGATGTTGAAAAAGACAATCTATCTGACCCATGGGACACAAAGGTGTGTGAAGAAGAGTGTGACTGTGCTCTTATGGCTGCTTCGAAGGTAACACCTCAGATCCTTAAAGATCTATGTTCTGAAAAATGCATCATTGCTTTTACAAACATAAAACAGGTGAATGAAAACCTGAGAAACAAAATTTTAGAAGATGAACTTAATTTTGAAAAACTTGTTAAAAAGTTGAAAACAAAGTTAAGTGAAAAAGATTCTGAAATGAGTAGCCTAAGGCAAGAATCAAGCATAACCAAAGATCAGCTCCAAACTATGGTAGAAAAATACCAAGTTTGCAAACAGGAGCTAGAATCTACCCAGATCACTTGTGAAAAATGGGTAGAGTCTTGCAAAGGTTATGAGCTTATGCTTGATGCTCAAGTCAAGAGCAACATAAAGTTTGGTTTAGGCTTTAGGGAAAATGACTATACTTGTGAAAATGTTGCAAAAATTGATTCTGAGCTGGTTGAAATAGTCCCAACAAACTTGGCTGGTGAAGAAATTAAAATCACTGATAAAGAAGGAAACAAAATTGTTCTTGAAAAACCAGAGGTTTTACCAAAAGAAAAAGAAATTGAAAAATATCAGTTTAAACCAACCTGGTCAAATGAATGTGATATTTTGGAAAACTTCAAGCCAATGGCTTTTCAACTCTTGATGGTATAAAAGCACCAAAAGCACTGGTGATCCCTATCAAAGACTTGCCAGCAGAGGTTACACCATTTGCTCTCAAAAAGTCTGATAGGAAAAGGAAAGAAAAGGTTAAACACTTGTTTTGTAAATTTTGTGAAAAGAGGAATCATGATACGACAGACTGTTTTCTTCTGAAAGCTAATGATATAAACAAAACATGTGTTATACCTAAAACTCCTAGATGCACCATCTGCAACAAAACAAATCATCCAACTCAAGAGTGTGTCTATCTCAAAACCTATCATCAAAAGGTAAAAGAGATTAGAGAAAAAGCTCTAGAAAGAGAAAATTCAAATTCTGCCAAACAGAAATTTAATTCATGTGAAACATCTATCACCAAAGCTTTAAATCAAACCTCTGCTCGCATAGAAATTCAAGTAACAGATGCACCTCCATCAAACCAGTTTCCAAGAGGTAAAAGCCAGCCTAACTACCAAAAGGTGTCTATGACTTATGAGACTTACAAAAAGTCTTCTAAGGCAAGGAAAAAATAGGCATCCTCATGGTTACCAACAGTTGATAGGAGGTAGTTCACAGCAGTGGTTACAAAAGCCTGATCTAACCACTTCTCATCAATCTGAACTTGAGTCTGGATCATCTGATACCCCATCCAAAGCCATTTTGGCTTTGGAGACCCACCTGAACTAATTATTTTAAAACATGTGCAGGGAGCTTCTACTTGCCTTGACAGTCTTTGGTATGTAGATAGTGGAGGCTCCAGGCACATGACAGGATGTAAAGCCCTGCTCAGAGATTTTAAAGCTCATGGAGGGGGTGATATATCTTTTGAAAATAATTCAAAAGGGAAGGTGTTAGGGTCAGGATGTGTCTCAACAGGGAAACTCAAGTTTGAAAATGTGAATCTCATTGACAATCTAAAATTCAACCTCTTAAGTGTCTCACAGATGAGTGATAAGGGTTATGGTTCCTTTTTCGCAAAGAAAACTTGCCAAATAGTAGGGCCAGAGGTTGTCAAAAAGATTGATCAAATCATTGCAGAGAGCAAAGCATAGTTGTCTGCTCATAGAGTAGGAAATGTGTATGTGGTTGATATGGTAAAGGATAATCCTATGTCAAATGCATGCTTGTTCTCAGTTTCCTCAAAAAAGAGACAGAGCTATGGCATAAAAGGCTAGGACACACAAATCTAAAAACCATCTCCACTCTCTCAAAACAAAGTATGGTTAGAGGTTTACCCCAAAAACAGTTTACTTGTGAAGAGCCTTGTGTTTCCTGTTTAAAAGGTAAACAACATAAAGCTCTTACAAGTCAATTGAGGAGTCAAAAACAAGTCAGTGTCTACAGTTGCTTCATATGGACTTGTTTGGACCTATAAAAATCATGAGCTTAAAAGACAAAAGATATTGTCTGGTGGTAGTTGATGATATTTTTAGGTTCACATGGACTTTCTTTTTACACTCTAAGGATGAAACAGCAAACATTTTGCAAAACTTTGTCAAACAAGTTGAAAAGCAATTTGATCTTCCTGTAAAAATCTTTAGGAGTGATAATGGGACAGAGTTTAGGAACAAGGAGTTGATGCCTTCTGTGAGTCAAAAGGGATTGTTAGACAATACAACATCCCTAGAACTCCAGAATGGGGTTGTTGAAAGGAAAAACAGAACTTTAATTGAATCAGCAAGAACCATGCTTGCAGACTCAGGTTTACCTTTGACTTTTTGGGCAGAGGCTGTAAACACTTCTTGCTATGTCCAGAATAGAGTTTTGATAAACCCTAGGCATCAAAAGGCTGCCTATGAAATGCTTTACAAAATCAAACCTCTGATCTCTTATTTAAAAGTCTTTGGCTGCCCATGCTTCATTTTAAACATCAAGGATTCAATATCCAAGTTTGCAGCCAAGGTTGATTGTGGCTATTTTCTGGGATACTCAACCACTGCCAAAGCCTACAGAGTTTTTAACTCTAGGACCAAGTGTGTTGAGGAAACTCTGGATGTGAAGTTCAGTGAACTCTCATATTTGAAAATCCAGCAAATGGACCTGCTGAATTGTTTGATTTATCTAAATTTACATTTGAAGATGTGTCTGTTAAGATTAACCCTGCATGTACCCCACAATCATCATTTCAAGAGTAAGGATATGATTGCATTCTTCCAAGCTTCAAAATCAATCAGACAGGCAGAGAAGCAGATGTTAGTAGCAATGGTGAAAGCTCTGCTAGGTCAACAATGGTTAATATTCAATCCTCTGCCAGCTCTCAACACCAAACATCTGTTGATAAAAGTCTACAACAAATGGACAAAATCAACCCACTTACACTACCATTCCACCAATCCCTCCACCACCATTCCAATCAGAGGCTGGACTATCAAATTCACCAGCAGAGGTTAGCTCAGATGATACACATTTTCAAGCTTCACCTCAAAATGCTATTGTCTCATATCAAGGTGATTTGATCTTCCTCAAAAGCCATCCATTGGATCAAGTTATTGGCAACATCAATGCGGGTGTGCTCACAAGAAGCCAAGCCTAAAACATTTGTCATTTTGCTGGTTTTCTATCACTTACACAGCCTGTCAAGTACCAAGAGGCACTGAAAGACAACAGCTGGGTAGAGGCCATGCAAGAAGAGCTCCTACAGTTCAAGAGACAACAAGTATGGGAACTTGTACCACTGGCAAAAGATGTGAGTCCCATCGGCACAAAGTGGGTCTTCAAGAATAAAACCGATGAAAGGGGTATTGTTGTCAAGAACAAAGCAAGGCTCGTGGTTCAAGGCTACAAACAGGAAGAAGGGATTGACTACGATAAGCTTTCGCTCTAGTAGCAAGGTTAGAAGCCATTCGCCTGTTCTTAGCTTTTGCTACTAACCACAACATCAAGGTGTATCAAATGGACATCAAAAGTGCATTCCTGTATGGAAAGATCAAGGAAGAAGTATATGTTTGTCAACCTCCTGGATTTGAGGATCACTTTCACCCTGATCATGTTTACAGGTTAAACAAAGCATTGCATGGTCTAAAACAAGCACCAAGAGCCTGGTATGAAACTCTATCCACTTTTCTCTTATCCATTGGTTTCACCAGAGGTAGGATTGACAAAACTCTATTTTTAAAATGGAAAGAAAAAGATTTGATGCTTGTCCAAATTTATGTGGATGACATATTTTGGATCCACATGCAATGCCATGTGTGAAGAGTTTAGAAAGCTCATGGCAGCAGAGTTTGAGATGAGTGCAATGGGTGAGTTGCAATGTTTTCTTGGTTACAAGTCAAACAAATGCAAAAAGGCACTTTCATTCATCAAAATAAATATGTGAAAGAACTACTTAAGAAATTTGATATGGATGATTGTAAACCTTGCAGCACACCCATGGCAACATCCAAGCTAGTCACTATAGATGGCAAAGATGACCTTGTTGATCAAACTTTATACAGAAGCATGATTGGGACTTTATTGTATCTAACTGCATCAAGGCCAGACATTATGTTTGCTACATGTGTCTGTGCCAGATCACAGTCAATGCCAAGAAAATCAGACCTTATTGCTGTAAAAAGGATATTCAGATACATAAAAGGTGCTCCCACACTTGGTATCTGGTATCCAGCTAATGGTAACATTGAGCTTGAGGGATATTCTGATAGTGACTTTGCTGGATGTAAAACAACAAGAAAGTCCACATCTGGAGGAGCCCAATTCCTAGGAGATTGCAATAGTGTCTTCGCAAAGCAAAAAGCAAGTTGAAGTATCCACATCCACTGCTGAGGCAGAATATATAGCTGTGGCAAGTTGCACTACTCAAATTTTGTGGCTTCAAAATCAACTCTTGGATTTTGGTGTGACTGCCTTGAGGACTCCTCTCAAAATGATAGTCAAGCAGCATAAAACATCATAAAAAATCCAGTTTCACATTCCACCACCAAGCACATTGACATCAGACATCACTTTGTGAGGGATTGCTATGAAAAAGGTCTGATTTCTTTACAACATGTCCATACCAAGGATCAACTAGCAGATGTGTTGACAAAAGCACTTGATGCTTCCACATTTGACAGTTTGATTTCTAGGCTTGGAATGCTAAACATGGATTAAAAACAAATTATCTTGTGATCCATGTGTAATAGCAAATAAAATGTTTTTAGAAAATCAGAAATTCATCCTTAAAAATAGTTAAAATTGAATTGTTCAATAAATCCTTAAAGTCTGTTCAAAGCTCTGATAGAACAAAAACACTGTTGTTTAGAAAGATCTATCCACTGATGCAAACCTCTGATAGTGTTTAAATTGGTCACAACCACTGGTAGTTTTGTTCTAACAGTGGTTAGCCAAACAACTGTTTTCCAATGTTAAACAAAGGTTACATGTGGACAGATGTTATTCGACAGATGTTGTATAAGACGCCACGTCAAATGCACTTTTTGAAAAACCCTATAAAACCCTGTTCTATCCCCAAACAGAGGTTTCACTTTTCTTGTGCGATTTCAAATTTTTCAAAGCCTTCTCTCAAAAATCTTCCAAAATCATGGCTCCTAATACCAAATCGAAGAAGAAATCGACATAAGAACAACCCCCATTTATCCTAATCATCAAAACACCACACAATTACACCAATTCTTGAAGAAACCGACGCAAACACTCCTATCATCCAATGATCCGGATTCTGAAAGAATCAAAATTTAAGCACATGTTGGAAGTCAAAGCCCCAGTTTACATCGACTCTTTAAGAGAATTTTGGGAAAATGCTAAAGTAAACTCATCCGTTGATGGTGTGTCCTATTCCATCACTTCCAAAGTTGGTGGCACATGAATGCAAATAAGCCCACAATCTATCTCCCAAGTTTTCATGTTAAATGATATGCAACATCCGGTATCATTTCCTTTGAGGGAGAAGCAGCATGAGTTTGTTGAAAGAGGTTACACCGAGCAGTTGAAAGGTATGACAATCTTCAAACCCAATTTTCCTACAGAGAAGAAATTCTTTTTTCACACATTGCTTACCTGTGTCTCTGCAAAAACTACTGCTTTTAATGCGATCCCTTTAAACATGCAATATCTGGGATTTGCAATCTTAACTGACTCTGATTTTAATCTTTCCCAGGTATTATTCAATGATCTCATTACTAATTTTATAAACATTGAAAAAAGAAAAGCTTTCTTGATACATTCCTCGATTCTTGAGTGTTAGCTTGCAAGACCAGATTAAATCAGATGCAAGTAAACAACGCCGTAACCAATCCTGGCTACCTCAATCATGAAACCTTTACACGAATAACAAATCAAGACAAAGTTTCCAAAACAAAAGCAGAGGAGGCTGAGCCTATTTTACAAGAACAAAATGTTCAAGCTCAACCTTCGGCTGCTGAGCCCACTGCTCTAGGTGATCAGGGCAACACAACCGTTACTCTGAAACCCACAACTAAAATCTCCAAAAAGAAACCATCCAGAGCATCCCGAAAACCCACCAAACCAAAACGGGTCCTATAGAAGATGAGATCCTAGAGGTTAACCCTGTGAAGCACCAAAGATCTCAACTCGGCTTTGAAACTCCTCCTGCATCCTCACAAAAGGATCAGGTTGTAGGCACGGGGACACCAAATTATGAAGCTCTAGGACCACTTGGTTCTATCTTCCACAGCCCCTCTCCCAGGGCAATGTTGCTTTCTACAAACCACTCTCACCAATGACATCACTTCCACCAACAATGTTACCCTTGCTGAATGCAATAGATATTGAGCATACATTATCCAACACTTCTCACCAACTCATCAATGAGAATATACTTCACCAAGAAGCTGGGTCTGACTTATTTCTAATTGCTAGCCCATCAGCAAATGAAGAGGCTACATCCCTTGGGTTACATGTAACCCTTGGTGATGGTTCAACAAAGGCAGCCACTACAATTGCTGAACTCCCAAGTTCTCAATTGGATAGTGGTTACATAGCTAAGTCCCTGTTGAAGGCAACCACTGCTGAGGCTACTATGGTAACCTCTGTTCCAGTGGGAAGTCCCCAGAACCAAGAAAAAGGGGCATCTAAGATTGAAGCAAGTGGCATGCTCATGATATCTTAGATAAAACTACCACATCTGGTAGGAGTTCAGATGATCCTATTAAGTTGGTAGATGAGCTAAAATACAGCAATTGATGGAGAGGGTCACCAATGTTGAAACCACTGTTGAGAAATTAAAGATCTTTTGAAATAGTTGATCACTATTCAGAGTCAACCCCCTGTTCCAACCACTGCTGAGCTCAAATCTGCAATAAATCCAATCTTTCAACAAGAAAAACATTTCCTGAGCAAAAACATAAACATCAAATGATGGAACTCAGGAATATGGTTTATGCAAGATACAATGATACTGCTGCAGACATCAAGGCAATCAAAGCCCACTTGCTCACACCACTGGTAAATCTCCTCCTACTGTCATTTTTGTGAGTCCAGATGAAGACAAAAAGGGGAGAAACCTTTGGGAAAAGAACAGTTGAAGATGGATGATACAAAGGCAAGGCCTACAGTGAATATCCCTAAGCCAGATGCTCAAAGAAACCAGACTTAACTGAAGATATCCTGGCAAGGGCAAAGATGTCTCACAAGAAGACTGTGTTTGATGAAGGCAAGGTGTTGGTTGAGAAAAAGATTGATCAGCAGTTAGAAAAGGGATAGACCGGTACCTCAACAAAGAGGAGATCTTCTACAAAAGCAAGACAACCAGAATCCACACCTCTCAAAACTAAAGTTGCTACCAATCCAACCACAAAAACCTCTGTCATCACAAAATCAACCACATCTTCTCATACAACTCCCATATCCACCCCAACAGATGTTACAACAAATATTGTGCCAATAGTTGTTAACACAGCAGAGGTTGTAGCAGATGTTATCAAAACCACTGCCATCATCACTTTTCCCACTTCCACACAAACACTACCAACACCACCTCGAATTCCAAGCCATCCATCGTCACCATCAATAAGTTTTAAGAGAAGGAAGGTAACAAAGATCATAAATGAAGAAAAGATCCCTGATCCTATGCCTCTTGCATCTGCACCAATGTTAAATCTAACCTCTGCTTCCCAAACTACAACATTGTTCCTTCAAAAGAAGTGGTTCCTGTAGGTATGAAATTTCCTCTGATTTGCCACGAGTTAGGAAAGAAATCATATCTTTCTACGCTGAAGAAGATCCAGACAAAAGACATTTCCCATCTCTTCAAGGTTATCAAAAGCCTGCAAATCTTGATAAGTATCTGAACTCAAAGAAAAGCAGGCAGTGGATATTGCTAAGAAATTATCTGAAGGAAAAAGTGATAGAGAAGTGCAGAACCAATACCAGTTTCAGTTGAGCAAAGTCCAATCACTGGAAAGATTTTCAAAGAATCTATCAAATCAGATTTCTGAGGCAGATGATAAATTTTCGAAAGAAAAGTACATCTCTCACATCATGGAATACAAGAAATATGATGCAACTAGGGCACATTTCAACGATTGGTCTGTGAGTGAGCTTCAAGAAGAAATTGCAAGAATGCAAGAACAACTAAAAGATCCTCACAACAGACCTACATGCCCAGATTGGAAAAAATACAAAAAGAATGTACCTGAAAGACCCTAAAGCTCAGAAGAATGAAAGAAGAGTTAATTCAAAATCATTATGGGTCAAAGAATCAGGTAATGAGATGGGGAGAGTTAAGAGTGTTGGATACCTACAAGATGCTGGAAGCCAGAAGGAAAAAAGATCCATCAATGCCTCCTAAACCTGATTATACCAAAGAAGATGCTACTCTCAAAGCCCAACTTTCTAAAAAGCCCAGCTCAACATCTGCCCAATCCACACTTGCCTTGCTAAAGCGAAAAAGGCAAGGGGAGATGTCAGAGAAGGTTGACAGAGAGTTTGAAGAAGCATTCATCAAAGAAGGCATCAAAAATATGATGAACTATCCAACAGATGATACAAGTGCCAAGTTGGCAAAAGATCTAACAAGAATAGCTCCTTTTCTAATCTCAGCAATAATGGCTCCTTCAAGAAAGCCTTCAGACCCAAAAATTCTAAAGTGGAAGGTCAACAAAGACACCCACGAATTGACTCTGCTCAAGTCTGATGGTAAAGCCACTAAACTATCCATGGAAGTTGTTTATGGGATTACAGTAGAAGACTTCCACGAACTACTAAGTTTAGAGCTTGAGAAGGATGCTGATGATTTAAAATCTCTTAACTTTGAACTGCAATTCAAGGGTCAAATAAGAGAATTATTTCTGAGGAATATAGATCAAGAATAAGGTGTTTTTAGCATCATTTGTTCCAGGGGGAGATTGTTGGGATTGAACCTTTGGAAAGGAACAGATGGTACAAAGTCAAAACACACCATCCGAGCTTTGATCCAACCATCAGAGGTTCTGACCACTGATGAGTATCTACTGCTTTCATTAAAACTCATTGTTTCCTATCCTCTGAAGAAGAAACTCCCAACCGCTGATAGAAGAACACAAGAACAGAGGATAGCCAACAATGCTTAGATTAGTATTTGTTTATTAAATGTAGCAGTGCTATACGCTGATAGTTTAGTCCAAGCAGTGTATGTAGTTAGTTACGTTTGTTAGCTGTCACTATCAACCCTGACGTCATTGAAAGACGATCAGTGGTTAGACAATTAGTATAAATAGGCGCTCAATGTAACAGTGAACACTTGTCTTCTTAAAAAGATCAATTTCGCATATCTTCTTCATTTCTTACTATCAAACGATCGTTATTGGGCTAGGGGGAGTTTGTGAATCACATGCAATAGTTTAATTACTTGAAAGCATGATGGTGATTAAAACAAACGACCGATTGATTGTTGTAAAAGTTTTCCATTAATCCGCTGCATTTATTTTCTGTTTTCAATCATTTTCCATTACTTGAAACAAAAACAGCAATCAATTCAAACTTAGATCCTGACACACCTATTACATGTAATTAACTAATTAAATTGTTATATACAAAAATAATTTTCATTTAATTTTTTTTATAAAATTGATTCAAAAATTTTTTTATATACAAAAATAATTTTACATTTAAAATAATCTTAATATAAAGCATGGAAAGGGCATTTTAGTCATTATTTGGTGTTAGTACCCAAATGTGTTCCAAAATTGAAACCATGAGACCTGAACCTGTTACAAAAAAAAGTATACCCAAAGACGAAATTAGCTATAAACCACAGGGTCCATCTTTGTAATTAACTCTAAAATGAATTAGAATACATGTCCAAATATGGACATTTGGAAGGAGATCATAACACAATGTCCTTAAAGGACTTTTGGAAATAAAATTACTATAAAAGATAACATTAAAATCTTCAATCATCTCTCTTTCCTTTTACAATCTTTGAAAGTTTCTTGAATATCTTGCTTATCCTGTGTTCATTCTTTTCTGCTTGTCGTTGGATTTGTTCAGCTCGTTCCGACGCCTGATTGATAGCTTCAATCGGTAATTGTTGTTGTGGTGGTTGTGGTTGCGGAACAACCGGGTATGGATATCCGGGGTATGTATAGCCCGGGTGTTGGTAAGTATGAGGAAATGGAGGTGGGTATAAAGCATTTGGAATGATCGCCTGTAAATAGGGGTCATATGATGGAGCCGAATAGTAATAATTAGTAGAGACTGCCGTATAAGTATTATCATATCCGGTCACACTCGGATATGTTGGAATAGGGTTGTCACAACCCGTAGGTGGTTGCTGAGGTGGCTCAACAATAGTAGGGTTAGAGGGTCCATCCATTTGGGGGTCCTTTATATAGTTGGATAAGTTGGGGGTAGTGGTGGAACCGGTCCCAACCATTGCCCCGCGCGTACTAAGATTTGTGCGCCGATGCGAGGCTTCCTTGGTTGTGGTGGTGGTTGTTGTTGTTGCATTTGTATATCCTCAGGTAGAGGTGGTAGAGTTTGAGGTGATGGATAAAGAGGTGTTTGGGGTTGGTGTTCAGGTGTATGATAGAAAGTAAATTGGTTAAACTAATGGTCCCACTCATCAGGACCTTGATATGATGAACCTGCATGTGATGCAGTGTCATTAGATAGTTCTATGGGATGTAGGTTTGTCCCATATGGCGGCATCTCTAGGTCGGATTCGTTATCAATTTGGTTTTGCTAGGATAGGGAGAATTTATATAATGGGCTGGGTTGAATGAATCATGATGAGAGTGGGAGCGGGAATGATGAGAATGGTGTGAATGAGAGGAATGATGTGATACAGAGTGTCTAGCGGAAGTCTTGGGATTATAAATTAATATTACAAAGTACAATCGTCCAAAATTTCAAAAATAAATATACAGACCGAAAGTACTTAAAAGATCCACAAGCGGATCGAAAATGAACAAAATGAATATTAAAAATACAAGGCTTTGCGTGGAGTCGCAAATTCCAATATGCATATACCGAGCAGCTACAACGTATTTCGTATTTGCTAGGCCGCTTAGTCTTTTGAAAATACGTTAGCTTTCGCTAGTAAATACAATTAATCGATACATTTTGAAAATCTTTTCAAAATCATTTTTATACCATTTAGAATATCATTTTATAATAACTTGGGACAAAGTGATATCTCTTGTTATTAGTATTACATGCTTGTATATACATATGGGGTCCTTAACTAAACTCCGATACATGATTTTTCAATAAAAATATAATAGCATTAGCGTCTGTCAGGTGTATGCCTACACCCCGCGCTTAGGTCGTGGCCACTTGCAAGTAAGTGAGCCGAGGATATCAAGGACGCGGTCGCATTAACCTCCAATGTTTAAGTTATCAAGCGAAACGGATTAAAACGAGTTATTTGGATTTTGGACAACATTCGTCATTAATCCCATACCCGACCAAGCGGCTAGTGCCGTATCCCATGCCCGTTTAAGAAAAATAGGTTAAGAGTATTTACCTGAGCTTATCTTTACAAATCAAAGATGTTTAAGCACAACCATAATCAAAACAACCAAATTTAAACAGGTGCAATTTACTAGAGGCTCCTAGTCTGGAATGGATGGAACTATGATCCGTCAGAATGGTAACGGGTCTCATTCAAGTCATATGACTTTGACCGGTTACCTATAATAAATAGGTACGGTTCGCTAGAATAAGCGGAGACCAGATAGAATGTGGTATCATGACTCTAATGATACGGGTCAACAACCACACATTCTGATTAGAACTAATTTAGGAAGGTTTTGACCCGATTCGGCTAACTTATACAAACTATGTTATATAAGTCAACCGTACGCGCATATGGGCACCGGGTGGTCGAATGGGTATATGAAAAGTCCAATATGCTAAAAGATGTTTCATTATGTTACCATATCAGTTTCAAACTCAGATTACATGTTCATTATCTTTCAAAATCGTTCTATGCGCAAAAAAGGCATTTTAGGCATTATTTAGACATAATATATGGACTTTGCATAAAACCTGACAAACGATATGATCAAATGGTATAACCTCAGAGGGTTATTCCACACAACAATATGATCATATAACAATCCTTTAATCAGTATTTAAACTATTTTAAACAGGTCAGAATCGAAAGTTAAAGTAGAAGTCAAATTGTTTGACTTTCGGTTGCGAACCGAACTCTAATCAGGAAATGACGGGTTGAACATGATCTAACATGTCCTAATATGTTATATAAACTGTTATAACATCAAAAATTAAGGTTTCGATACTTAGAAGTTCATTTAACGTTAATTACGAAAAAATGCGTTTTTGACTTTTATTTAATAAAACTTTGACCCGTCATTTGACCAACTTAACGTGATCTTCAGAAAGTGCATGTAGGGGCTTAACACCTACATCATTATGACCATGTAGGCATATTTAATTCTAACATTGGCTTGACCGAAATGGTCATAACCGAAAGTCAAAGAAAAAGTCAATTTGCTTGACTTTCGGCTAATAACTAGCCTATAAAATGAAAAGAGACTAGGGAGAACACCTACAAGTGTTCAAAGGAAGATTAGACTTCAAGTAGGAGGCTTCTTTAGATTAGAAACACTCCAGGAGATAGAGAGAATGATTTAGAAAGGTGCAAGTTTAAGTGAAGTAAGAACATGGCTATTTATACTTGCATTCAAGCCCTCAAATCTTGCCAAGTGGATACTGAGGTGTTATGGAGGAGATTGGTGGCACCCCAGGTGTCAAAAGGAGGAAGAGAAGTGGCCAAATCGCGACAAAAGTAGCAGGAACAACAGCTGCATATGACAACTGCCATTAAACTGCCATCAAAGGCCTTACGAACCGTAAAGGTCAAGCCTTGCGGTCCATAAGGACCTTTTGGCGCGCCTACTGTTTTAAAAGCCTTACAGACTGTAAGGCATAAAGCTTGCGGTTCGTAAAGGACGTCAAGAAGCCAAAAAATTGGCATTTATTCATTTTGACCCCTCCACATCCAAACTTCCACATTTTTACGTATTTGGTTCCTCTCGTCCAACTTACCGGATTAATTGAGAGTTAAATGGACACGTGTTGCCATTTTATTTGTCGAATTTTCTGAGGTGTCACAATTTAGGATTCCATGATGATGAGCGTCAAACTTGGAGCATGATTAGGAGCGCATTCTACGAATGTGTAGGTGAGAATTGTCACACCTCAACCGATGGCAAAAACATTGAGGCGAGACGTAATAGATTGCTCAAAGACTTTATAACACTAAATTGCGACAATATTTAATAATTCAAATATTTCATCAATTCAACGATACATTGTTTCAAAAGGAAATACAACATCTTGAAAGTAACATAACTAAACATTGAAATACATAAATAAATTTGGGTGAGTTTCTAATTCCACCCTAAGTAGTTTTCTTGTGGTATTATCATACATTTCCTGCAACATGTAATAAGTATCTGTCAACATAAATAATGTTGGTGATCATACTAGTTTTGTTTACGTGTCATATAAAAGATTGGTTCTCAAATCCACATGTTAAAGTATACTAATCATGTTACATACTAGCATGCATAACTGAACATCAATCCAACGTTTCCACTAACGTAATCTTATCACCGAAGTGAATAAGACTGTAAATATTTATTATTGGACAATGGCCCAACAAACAGGGCGGTGTGCTAATCCTATAGTGTTACACATGTTAAGGGAGGCTTGCAAGGTTAGTGACATAACAGTAAGGATGAAATGCCAAGCATGGAATCACAATAAGCATATCAATTTAAGCATGTATACGGATTAAGTGTTTGCATAAGATGTTTGTATGTGTGTACGTGCATTTAGTATGTTTACATGTTACAACCCAAGTAGTGATTAAAACGGAAAATGAGTCAAGTATACTCACGGTTTGCGAAGATTAGTTCCACAAATGCGAGTGAGCGGTTTGAGAGGGTGGAATCACCAAGTTACCAAAAAGGATAAATGAAGGTGTATGAGTATGATGAGTTGGAGGTTGGGAAATAAATGAGAATTATATGTGTATTAAAGTACTTAAAACATACCTTGTTGTGTTTTTCATGGGTACTAAGTCACCCATTAGAAGTCCAACCTAAGGAATCCGAAACTAAGATATTTTCAACCTTATTACATAATATTCAACCATGAGTTGGTTGATATCATGGTTAGGTTTTGAGGGTAGTGTGTGTGTATATATATATATGTACACATATATATTATGTATAAGTCATGTATTTGTCAAGTCATGTATTGTCAATCATAGATTGGATACATCCATTAACCTTATGAGTTCACCAATTCACAAATCATCACATAGATGTTCGAATGATCATGAATACAATATGAAGAACATAATTAAATCTTCTAATTCATCAACAAACCAAATGAGTTCAACTAGACGAGTGCTTCTATTAGGATGCTCTTAAATTGTGTACATTATTTAAAAATATCTTGCATACTTATGAAAGGGATATCAAAATAAAGGTATTTAAGTGAATTTACTTTTGATAACTAATAGAGTTGCAGTTAGTACGAGAATGATAATTCAATATTGTATATTGGCAGTAAACAAACATATATCATAAGCATAAGAAGGTCACCCGGAAACTAATTTCAACAAAATCAAACATATAGCAAGCGTAGTTGCTCGATTTGCAAAACCCAAACCAATTTCAACAAAATCAAACATACCTATTCTTGAATGCAGACCAGATACGAGCAATATTTTCCAAATTTCAAGGCACCGCAACTGATTTAGAACAAATTCGAGCAAAATAAAAACAATGCACAAGTGCATAAAAAAAGTTAAACTTGAAAAATAAAGCATTTTTCACAGTAACAAATCAAAGGTTATGCAAAAAAAAAAAACACTTGTGCGGATAGTCACTGCCTTGGTGTCAACCATTTTCACCACACAACACAAAATTAACCTTATTATTTAGTGGCAGATAATACATCACAAGATGTAATAAACTACTTAAACATGTAGATTTAGAAAGATTTTGGCTTGCTCATTTGAAATGAACTCTTGAAGCCTAAATTAGTTGATTTTGACCTAAAAATTAAAACTGAGATTTGAGAGGTAACACCTTCTACATCAAATTGACATGTTTTATGTTTAACTTCACTCGAACATTAATCAAAATTCGGAAATACAAATCAATCGAGTGTTTATTATTGTATCGCTATTTGTAATCAGAAAGCGAATCTTATATATTTAAGAGGAAAAATATGGGTTTTTACGGTGAAATTAAGCAAAACGAAGATATAAAGAGATGTAAAGAGTGAATATATTTGCTATGTCTCCGCCGTCGTCGCTATCGTTTCCATCATTCCTTGAAAGGAGGGACTAGAATCGCGGCGTCACTCCACCGTCAGATCGGAGATGGCGTGAACGCGTTCCATATTTTCGGTGAGGTTTAGAGAGAGTGGGTGGGGCGAGGTGCGCCTTCGTCGAAATGGCAATGGCAACATCTCTAGATCTATAATTTTCTGATGGATTTGTGTTTGATGATCAACAATTGCAAGGTAATTCTAATGCGAGAAATATAAACCAGATTTTAAGGGACGGTGGGTATTTGAATTATAATACAAAGGAAGCTGGATTTTTAGTGGGTCTTGTCAAGCGTGGCAAATGAGGGCGTGTGTTATATTTGGTGACGAGGCAACCATCGCTAAAACGGGTCAATCTCAGCACTACAATATGATCCAATGAATAGCTCCCAAAGAGATGGTAGGTACTATTCATTCCAGTTTGTGATTGTGATTCAGTAAAATAAAATAGAATATATATATAATATAATAAATATAATAAATATATATATATATATATATATAATAAGGTAAACCATAATAAGAAAACCTTAGGAGTTCAAAAAACTCAAGAAACTCAATCTCCACCGTCCACTAGAAATCTAGATTGAATGCATTTACATAAGTAATTTTCAGAAACATTATAGACTGTAAAAGTACGTGTAACAACGTTTTGCTTTTCTCTTTGACACACTGACATGTAACAGGCTTGTCTGTTACACTAATTTTTTTCTATAAAAACATGTAACATGTCTTTTTAACGTGCACTACACATTGAAAACTCGTAATTTTAAGTTCGAAAGTTTTAAACTTCATAAAACATGCAAAATTTGATGTTGAAAAAACTGTAACATGTGATGTTACATCTACATAAACAGCGAAAAAAGTGTAACATATTAATTTTCTCTTCAGATCTAAAAGTAAGGAAAATGATAAACCCGAATATTTAGAAGGTTTTTATATGAACCCGGATTGTAATTGAACCGTGTTGGGGTAAAACGGGGCTTCATTGCTAAAAAAAAGCGGACCCGAATTTTCCCGCCTAAAGTGAATCCTAGAAGCTCTAAGAAGATGACACCTAAGCCATAATAACTTTTATTTATTATATATAATAGATAATAATAGATGGTTTGTAGTTCTTAATGATAATAGAAATGGGTTGACTTCTTGTAATTCGATTAAAAATGTTCAACAAGATGCATTTATAATGTTAAAATTGAAATCCATGTTCTTTGTTGTCAAGAACACTGTTTCGACATAAAAAAAAAACAATATTCATTTCATAAATATTTTTTAATTAAAGATGCATTCATAAGACCCTGTGGTTTGGTGGGACGAGAGTTTGGGGCATGGCCCGACATATAGACTTGGAGGGGCACCGCTGGTCCGACACATCTTCGGTGGGTATGGTTCGGCGTGGCTAGCCCACGTGGCTTGGCCACGTAATATTTTTTTAAATTTTATTATATACACACATAATTAAAAAAAAGCCTAAAATTTCCTAAAAAATTACAAAATCCTAAAAAAAAGGCTTACAAATCTAAAAAAAACATACTTAGGCATATAAAAAAACCCAAATTAAGCGTTAGGTAGATTTCGAACAGGACGAGCTTGTCAAACGGCTTTCGCTCCTTGCCCCGGAACTCGATGTTGGCTACCGCCACCCGGTCGTCGTGACTTATCTCATCGCCCGGGACGCTGTCGTAGTAGGCTTTAAAACGGTCGAGCTTCGGGCGTAGTTCGCGCCACTTGTGTTGGCACGCGTTTAGATTGTGCCGGTCGTTCCCCACGTTGTGCCGGTAGTTCGCGAAAGCTTTCGGCCAGTAACGCGTCTCACCGGGTTGGCGGCCCTTCATCCCGTCCACGACGCTCGTTACTAGTGCTATCTCTTCCTCATTCGTCCATGAGGCCATGATTTTCAAGTGTGAGTAGCGGGTTCGGGTAGCCGGTGTGAATGTTGGGTTAGCGATTTGGGCACTTGGGGTAGCGGTGGGTGGGTTTTATATCACTTGGGGTAGCCGTTTGGCCAAATGGTTGTTTTTTAAATTTCAAATCCTAGTCATCACCCGTCTAGCAAACCCAGCCAATAAGAACCGGCCACGCAGGACCGCTACGGTCGTCCAACTCCCGGCTGAAACCCCCGCCCAAGGGGCCACGCCGAAACCCCCGCCCACCCGGGGTGGTGAACTGGGCGTTTGGTCCACGCCCCAACCCCGCCCATACCCCATAATTGAAAAAAACACCCAGATTTCCTTTTTTTTTAATGAATTTTTTTATTGTTATTTGTTCATTAAAATACCAAAGTAACAAATTACAAATAAGTGACAGGTAAACGGGCAACAAGCTGCGCCGTAACCCCCTTTTGAATTGCAAAACCAATCTTACTAAAGACGAAACGGCCCTTAAAGGTTAAAAGATTACTATTCACAACCTTTGGACCCTGTTTAGAAATTCCACAGCCTCTGGGGCTAGGGACCCAAATGTATCAAAATAGAATAGGTTAAACACGTGTTGATTCTCTAAACAAGCATTCTCGTGTTTAACGACCTTGCCTGATTTCTGCAATGGATTATCTGAGAACACTGTTTGGACTCAAAAAAACACAATATTCAAATATTATATATATATATATATATATATATATATATAAATTAAAGATGCATCCATAATATTGAACCAAACACCTTGATTTCTGTAGTGGATTATATGAGATAAACGGTTTGTTAATATTTTTACCAATACGTGCAACAATTTTGGGCAAAGATCCAAGAATACTGAGGACTCAAAGTGTAGGGATTTTCATAGGCTAGGAATTCAGACATTTAATTTTTTTTGGAAGACTTAACATGACACCGCCGTTATGCCTTACAGACGTACTTTACTCTATATATAATATATATATATTATTTTTAGAAAAAGTAAGTTTTATATGTTTTTTTTTTTCAATTTGTGTTAATAAAATTCTGTATTTGATTATTACTATATATTATCTATATTAAAAAAATCGAGGCATATGGCTAAGTTAAAGTTCAGTAGATTACGATTTTTAAATTTTTTTAATTTTATGTTTTGATGTGCAAAATCAAGTTATTGTAACAAAGCGAACATGTGTAGATTTTGGTCACATAATGACTTTATTTTTAAGTGTTCTTTTTTGGTTACCTTAATATTTCTGTCCGAAGCAATACGTGTTGAATTCCCGCCCCAAACCGTTTGTTGAATCTCATTAGTATATTTAAAAAAAAAACTTGCCTTACGCAAGGCATATAACTAATACCACACCGTTTTCAAACAACCATCTGACCAAAACGATTGTTTGAGGTCAGAGCCATCTTCGAGAACTCTCAAAATCGAGTGAAATAAAAAATTGGCCCAAAATTGTGGTAAGAGGTAATGAATTAAATAATATAAATCCTTAGTTGTGGAGCAAAGCCTTGAACCACTGAGACATCTACATCATCTTAAGATGGTTTTTCCTACTCCACCACCAACACTTTTATGTTTAATAAATGATGCATATACTAAATATGGATGAGGATCATTACAGAACACTAACTATTGCGAGAACAAAAAGAACAACCCTAAAACATTAAATTTTTGGGATTTAAGGTTTATATTTTTTTAGATTTTATGTTTCTTACATTCATATGTGTATTATCTATACTACCTTATTAAAGAAACTAGTTTTCTACCCTTATGGTAATCTTGTATTGTGTACACATTTTGAAGCAACATGTACAAGTGAGCCAAGCTATTTTAGAGGGGGTAAACTTACGCATAGTCCAAAAATTTAAGACACTTTAGGGGCATTTTAGGGATTTTGGCACCTTTGTAACCTATAATTAAGATGACATGTGAAGAGTTTAAATGAAATGTTATTGTAAATAAATTTATGCATTTAAATTGATAAATCTAAATTAATAATTGTTGTTAAATACAATAAATTGATGTGACAAGTATATAGATAATAAAAAAGAATTCAAAGAGTTGGGTATTTTGGTTTGACACTACTTCACACCCAAAAAAAGAGAGCTATGTCTAAGTTAAACTTGGAGATGGAAGTCTTCTTTCGTTTCTCGACAGTTAAGTAAGACCAAGCTCATGAGCTTATTATCTCAGATCGGAACAAGTTGATAGGATCCTCTTTTTACGTCCCCATGCCGCTTATTGTCTCCTTGATAGAACCATGTAAGTTACCACCTCATCTTTGAAACCTAAGCATCCCATTTGCAAAAGAAAACATTAAGTGATTAATTTACTCTGCATTATTAGAAGAGTTTTGTGACCACGGAAGTAAAGAGCCATAAATCTCATTATCAAATCAAAATTATATAAATTATAAGAAAAAAAATATTTCAAAAGAACATAAAAATTCTTTTATTCTCAAGCTGTCATCTAGAATCCCACGATCTCCATTCTTCGACTATCTTCTAATAACACACAACATCCACCTGATTTTTATTCTCAAGCTCTCCCCGCCAATTGATCGTCCATTCCATATCTCTCTCCCATAGCTTATCGTCGGCGTGACACCAACGTTTAATCGATAAACTTGCAACCAATGATGGATTTGTTGAATCATGTCTTCATGTTTCCTATTCATTTGACACCTCGCATCACGTGAAACCAGCTAAACACCATTGCATACTGCCGCCTTTAAAGGATGTAAGAGATTGAAATCTTAAACTGATCGTAAACTTATTTGTTTTGAAGAAGAAACTAGGTAAGAAATATGAGGAATTGGATTTGCTAAATGAGTTGTTTGTTTTCTTAATGCAGCAGCAGGTGAGAATATTCTTTTTTTATCGAATCATAGAAGATCTGCAAGCAAATTACATTAAAAACTTGTTGTTTTTAGGTTTTTTAAGAATATAATATATATATATATATATATATATATATATATATATATATATAATGTGTATTGAATGGTTTAGGGATGTGTAATGTAGATTTTGTATGGTTATCTTAGCTTGTAAAGGACCATCAAATTGTAGGCTAGACCTCTTTACTATATCATAACTTCCATTCCTACCATGTTTTTTGTATGTGATCTTTAGTTGCATGTATTAACAACATTCGGATTGTTTCAACATTGTGATGTTATTTATTGCGTGTATTTTTATTCTACCTGCCTAGCAGTGGATGATGGCGATGGTAATATAGTTGCATGTATAACACATTCGGATTGTTCACATGTGATTTATCTATTGCGTGGGATTTATTCTACCTACGTACAGTGGGATGATGCCGATGGAGTAGGTAATGGAATCAATAGAGAGTGAAAATAAATAATGATTTATGAGTGGTATAAATTTTTGTAGGTAGTATTTGAAATTAAATTTCGTATGTTTTTTTTTTTTGCTTAGATAGATTTTCATTATCTAAAAGTAAGACTGTTCACAAGAAAAGTATAAAGCTCTGAAGCATTGGTCATTACAATAAGTGGTTAATTTTTGTAAATTGTTTAAAAGATATATAATTTAATTATGTAACTACAATATAGATGTATTTATATATTAAGATTATTGACCGTATTAATCATTAGTAGATTACTATATTTTGAGTGTGTACATATAAAAGTGTAGTGAACTTACGGATTTTCTTACATTAATACCATGTGTGTGATGTTAACGTGTGCATGTGATATTTGCAATTAAATTGAACCAATATAGATTATATCAATCGAAACCGAATGTATGCAATAGGCTACGGGCTCAATAGATTAAATTTTTTATCGCATCTATATTTTTTCCATCTCGTGGCTACTTTTAGGGCTCCATAACACACTTACAAACAATCGTAAAAGAGCAAACGGTTCAAGCGACACCAGCATCAATACAGAAGCCTATAAACTATTTAGAGCCCAGTATAGCAGCGTGTTTAACTTGTATGATTCTTGAGAGCTACTTCAAAAATCACCAAAGTAAATTATCTTAATGAATCAAATATGTGAAACCCGACACCAACGAGCGGCAAAAAAACATAAATATCCGCAGTAACGCGCGGGCTTATCCACTAGTATATAAATAAAAAACCATATATTTTTACACACATAGCCTACATATATGTTGGAAATTTAACCTACACATAATCAACATATATGTAGGTCATAAGAAAAGTGAAATTTTTCATATTTTGCTTTGAATTATAATGTAAGAAATAATAAATCTTATATTTGTAACATTTTCACTTACTTTTTAGGTTTTTAAGATTGAAAAAAATGGGTGATTGATTGTGTTCTGCGTGTTCTCACAATATTTAGTGTTCTGTATAGAACCTTCCCCTGCTAAATATACTGTTTACTATATATATATATATATAAATAAAACTGCCAAAATGGTCCCTAATGTTTGGTCAATTTTGTCACTTTAGTCCAAAACTCAAACCTTTTGAATCTGGGTCTCTGTGATTTCAATTTTGTTGCCATTTTAATCTAAAAGCAAAATCTTGCTAAAATTTTCCAGTTAATATCAAGTTTTTTTGTCTTTTTCCTACATTTTAATGAATGGCAAAATAGCTAGTTTTTTAATTTGTTAAAATAAAACGTTAAAAGACCAGTTTGCCCTTCATTAAAAGCAGGAAAAAAGACAAAAAAAAAACCTGAATGTTAACTGAAAAATATAACCACATTTTGATTTTGGATGAAAATAACAACAAAATTGAAACCACAGAGACCCGACCCAGATTCAAAAGTTTTGAGTTTTGGACAAAAGTGACCAAACCACAGAGACCATTTTGGCAGTTTACTCTATATAAAAGCTTATAAAAACCTTTCGGCCCTTTAAAAATTTAGGTCTTAAACGACGACAATGGTTGTCCGACAAAAGGGACGGCCCTATTTGAGGTTACACATAACGAGCATTTTAAAAAGCATACGTCATAGCCCCTTACTTCTAAGCGATTGTCTTAGTTCTAGGGTGGCGTTTTATTGACTTTGGTGGTAGTGTAGGATATAAGAACCCCTTTTTAAAATGTAAAAAATAAGAAAAAGAAAAAAAGAATGTGCGTGTTTGTTTTTTATTTTTCCACTAAATAAAGTACAAGACACCCGTGGAACAATCATCGTTACATGTTGCCAACCCTTGATCAAAGACAAGTAGAAATGAATGTGTGGTTTAAATTTAAATTAGTATGCATTTTACTTTCACACGGTGTGTGTATATATATCTAAATCAAACACAACCTACATGGGAATACACAGCCACAAAATGGAGATTCTAGTTATTGTGGCTCTGCTGTTATCTTGCATCCTTATCCGAGCCACTTTCTCAGTTTTTGGTGTTGGTAGACCCAGGAACTTGCCTCCAGGCCCAACACGGCTGCCAATCATCGGAAACCTTCACTTGCTTGGAGACCAACCACATGAGTCCCTAGCCAAACTAGCCGAAATCCATGGCCCAGTAATGTCCCTAAAACTTGGTCACATCACCACAGTTGTCATCTCCTCCGGCACTGCCGCCAAACAAGTACTCCAAAAACAAGATGTCGCTTTCTCTGCACGCCATGCCCCTGACTCGGTGCATGCTTGTAACCATGCGGGCCACTCTGTCGCATGGCTACCTGTTTGCACCGAGTGGCGCACCCTCAGAAGGATCCTCAACTCCAATATCTTCTCCAACAAATCCCTTGAAGCGAACCAACAATTGAGGAGCCAGAAAGTTGAAGAACTAATAGCATACTGCCGAAAAGCTAGTCTATCGAATGATTATGTGGACATCGGTCGGGCTGCTTTCAGAACCTCACTGAATCTTTTATCCAACACTATTTTTTCCAAGGATGTAATAAACCCGTATGAGGATTCAGGTAAAGAGTTTAAGGACATAATTGGTAAAATTATGGAAGACGTTGCAAAGCCAAATCTTGTGGACTTTTTTCCCGTGTTGAAGAAGATTGATCCACAAGGAATCAGGAGAAGAATGGTTTGTAATATGAAGAAGGTTCTTGAGTTAGTTGACGAGTTAATCATAGAGAGGCTGCGAACCGGAAGATTTGAGCAAGATGATGTTTTGGATGTGTGTTTGAAATTCATTCAAGATAACCCAAAGGAGATCAATCATACACACATAAAGAGCTTGGTTTTGGTAACATTTTTTTTTATTTTAAATGAATCTATATATATACCCCTACAATACAAACTTGCAAAATAACATATATACCTCCACAAAATTATAAATATCATATTTTGTAAGGACATATATGATCTTTTTAGTTTTTGCTAAATAGCATATGTACCTCTACAAAATTATAAATATCATATTTTGTAAGGACATTATGATCTTTTTAGTTTTTGCTGGGTATATATGGAATTTTTAAATTTTGTAAGGGTATATACAAAATTAATCATATTCTTAAAAGTTCAACTATATATTGATTCTTTCTCTGTTGTTTCAATACACATAATTCACTTGATTGTCTAGGATTTGTATACCGCCGGCACTGATACAACCTCAACTACATTAGAATGGGCCATGGCAGAACTACTACGCAACCCACATACGTTGACTAAAGCAAAAGAAGAGCTTGAAGAAGTTATTGGTAAAGGTAAAATCGTAAAAGAGGATGATGTTTTGAGGCTACCCTACTTATCGTGCATTGTGAAAGAAGCCTTACGACTACACCCGCCAGGCCCCTTACTCCTACCTCGAAAAGTTGATAAACAAGTACAACTCAATGGATACACCATCCCAGAGGGTACACAAGTGCTTGTGAATGCATGGCCATAGGACGAGATCCAACCATATGGGATGACTCGCTAGAGTTCAAGCCAGAAAGATTTTTGGAGTCTCTGCTTGATGTCCGAGGTCAAGATTTCGATCTAATCCCGTTTGGTGCTGGACGAAGAATATGTCCTGGTTTGCCCCTTGCAACCCGTATGGTCCCTATCATGTTGGGGTCACTACTCAATAATTTCGACTGGAAATTGGGACCCAAGAAATAAACACGAGACTTTAGACATGACTGCGAAATTTGGAATCACCTTATCGAAGGCGAAACCACTCTGTATTGTTCCAGTCCTAATTAAATAGCATCTACTCATTCACATTTGTGTGGATGATTATTATTATTTGGAAAATTAATTTGATCAGTTTACGTGTCAGTGAAAATAATATTTAAGAGTGATAATGGAAATATATTTTCTGTTTAGAATTTCTGTGGATGATTATGATTATTTGGAAAATTAATTTGTTCACCGCTAGATGTTTTGCTTATCTGACCAAAATTGTAGTAGACAATTATTGGATCATTGTTTTAGTGACAACTAGCGTACTCTTAGTCATCTAGATGATAGGTTGTGTGCTTAATTTTTTTTGAACAGTGACTTTCTTTTGAGTGATCTAATGTCATAACCGCCTAAACGGCGGCTCTAGCCAAGATCTGCCCAGATTACGTTGTCTTAACTGGGCCTGCGCTTGGTTGGTCAGACTTTGATATGGCGTTTCCCCGGAAACCGTACTGCCTCCACACGAGTTGCCTCGCTGAAGTAACAGCCGGATGAAAACCGGGGTGCGGCTCAGGATCGAACCCCCCTCGGTGGGTTTGTCACCATCATTGCCTAATATCCACCCTAATACGACACAAGTGAGAATTAAACTTGAGGCTCCATTGAAAAACCCAAATCTCCTATCACTAGCCAAAAGTGGGGGGATGGTGTGTGGTTTTAAATAGCTATAGGTTCAGGTCATTAGGTGGTATTTATGGGTAAAAATAGATGTACAAACAAAATATAACACAATTACTCGATTCTCCCGACCGACCATTTCACCTATAGATTCCGTTATCAGACCGCGTTCTCATCTTCTCTCTACAAACTCTTTACGGTTATAATTGACGATATTTTGGGTTGTAAATCAGTCAGGCCGAGCACGAGCTCAACCATTGGTAGTCTCGACCTTTAGTCTATTTATTTAGATAATTTTACATATATCCCTCTATTAAGAGTGTTTATTACGTATTTACCCAACCGTTAAAATCATTACATATTTCCTTATTTTTTAAGGAAATTACCCCTTTACCCTTTTCTCATTCCTTTTTTTAAATTAATTACATGCTCAGATCTAAGATCAATTACAACTCAGATCTAAGGCTGTGCATTACATTCAAGTAAGTTTTGATGAAGTTCTAACGATGTTGCTTAGAATCGCCTCTGGCGCCGTCAGGTGTGACGATTCTAGCCACTAATCCACCGGAAAAACCTTATACAGCAACCATCGCCGAAGTGGGGTGGAAGGCGGGACCCCCTTCTCTCTCATCCACACTTCTTTTCTTTCTTTAATTATCTATTCTCGATTGATATAGAGGCCTTGTTCTTCAATTGTTAAAAAGATTTTTGTCCTAATTCTCTACACAACTTGTCGAATTTTTGGGAAAAATAGTAATGCATGGATTTTATCTCATATAAGGAACCATATTAACAAGATTTTTGAAAACATTGCTATTCAATCTTATACCATGAGGTGTGGTCTGGGTAATTCTTTTGGAGACTATCCGCCATGTAGGCGTCACGTCAGCGTGGGTGGAGGACCATCCCCTTGGGGACTACCCAAGAGTATGAGGGATAGTCCTCCTCTTTATTTTTATTATTTTTTTTATTTAGTAAAATCATAAATTTAAAGTAAATAAAAATAAAAAAAATGTTACATTTATTAAATGAAACCTAATGTTACATTAAAAAACCTACAATTACAAAAAAATAAACAATACGAATCCTACATTAAAAAATGTTATAATTATTAAAAAAATAAACTACTCGTTGTTTTCTCCGAGATTCCAAATGTGTTCGATCAAGTCTGATTGAAGATTGGCATGTGTGAAATCTTCCTCCAAAATATGTTGTGCCGCGTTTACCACCGTGTTTATAAAATATTGTACAACTCCTCTGGTATCTGTCGAACCCAACGAAGAAGAAGATGACATTGTCTGTTTTCTAGAGAAGGTTTTTTTGTAAAGGGTTTTTTTTTGAAGATAAATGTTTGGAGAGTGTGTGAATTTATGTACAAAAAAGGTTAAACGAATGGGTATTTCTAGGTTATAAATTTTTTTTAAATAAGCGTTGTTGAACGGCATTATTTTGTGGGGTGGCCCACATTCAAGCTCGTCTCAAACGTCCGGGTTTTGCCAGTTGCGCCGCAACGAGGGGGTAGGGGGCGGTGTGGGACAAAGGCGACGACCCAAAGCAAGGGGGTGAGGGCGATCCCACACCCCTTGGTCTTACAACTGGATTGAGTGCAGAGCTACGAATGTGGCACTAAATTGGGGTAGATGAATGATTACTTCATTCATAGGGTTTTTGTTTGATTTCGTTTGGCTTGTTTTTATTAATGATATTTTAATTTTTGTTTAAAAACGAAAAATAAGATAGTAATTTTAGTTATACATTAGAAATACAAAATATGTAAATAGTAACTTAATAAGGTTCATTAAGGGTTAAGGAGTAATTTAATATGAGTAATTTTAGTGAAATGGATATATATGTAATATATAGAGTTAATTACTGTTTTCGTCCTTATGGTTTGTCAAAAATCATTATTTCAGTCAATTAGTTTAAATATTGCGATTTCAGTCCCTGTGGTTTCACTTTCGTAACCATTTCAGTCCACCTCACAACCATTTCAGTCCCTGTACTTACAAAATAAATGGATTGAAGTGGTTACGAAAGTGAAACCACATGGACTGAAATGGTTACGAAAGTGAAACCACAGGGACTGAAATCGCAATTTTTAAACTAATGGACTGAAATAGTGATTTTTGACAAACCACGGAGACGAAAACAGTAATTAACTCGTAATATATATGATTTAGGAAGGAGAAATATGTAACTGATTTTAAGAGTTGGGTAAATATGTAATAAGTTTAAACTTAAATTGTAAATGGATGTGTATTTGGATACCGGACCTTATATGGAATAAGTAAGTTTAATTTATTCCAAATAGAAATTCGTAAAGTTATAGTATTATAAGAAACTAGTGTGATTCCCCCGCGTTACGCGGGGTATTCGGTACCAACACTCGTTATAGTAATCGAAAAAAATTCAAAGAATAAAACATGTTATGTCCATAGGGATATTAATACGTAGTTTACATCGATCAAGTTCTCCAAAAACAAGATATCGTTTTCTCCGTACGCCATGACCCTGACTCTGTGTATGCTTGTAACCATGCGAGCCACTCTGTCACATGGCTACCTGTTTGCACTGAGTGGCACACCCTTAGAAGGATCCTCAACTCCAATATCTTCTCCAACAAATCCCTTGAAGCTAACCAGCACTTGAGGAGTCAGAAAGTTGAAGAACTAATAGCATACTGCTGGAAAGCTAGTCTATCTAATGATTATGTGGACATTGGTCGGGTTGCTTTCAGAACCTCGCTGAATCTTTTATCCAACACTATTTTTTCCAAGGATGTAATAAACCCGTATGAGGATTCAGGTAAAGAGTTTAAGGACGCGATTGGTAAAATTATGGAAGACGTCGCAAAGCCAAATCTTGTGTACTTTTTTCCTGTGTTGAAGAATATTGATCCACAAGGAATTAGGAGAAGAATGGCTTATAATATGAAGAAGGTTCTTGAGTTAGTTGACGATTTAATCGAAGAGAGGCTGCGAACCGGAAGATTTGAGCAAGATGATGTTTTGGATGTGTGTTTGAAATTCATTCAAGATAACCCAAATGAGATCAATCATACACACATTAAGAGTTTGGTTTTGGTGAGTAACGTTTTTATTTTATTTTAAATGAATCTGTATATATACCCCTACAATACAAACTTGCAAAATATCATATATATATATATATATATATATATATATCCTTTCCCTATATATATACATATATATATATATATATGGAAAGGATATATAGAAAACCCACTTGTAGTGAGAAAAACTAGGAAACTCAAAGCTCCTGACATTTTTTTATTTTGAAAAAAAATACATATGTAATATACATGTTTTTAAGAGTTTTGAGCAAAAAAAATAAAAAAAGCGCATACCAGATTTTTTTTAAAAAAAATAAACAAGTTTTTGTGTAACATATGTTAAATTCATGTGTAACATATGTTACAGTCGCGTTACTGAAAACTTGTTTATTTTTTTTTAAATATCAACTCGGCGATTTTTTGATTTTTTTTGCAAAAAAAACCCTTAAAAACATGTATATTACATGTGTGATTTTTTTTCAAAATAAAAAAATATCGGGAGCTTTGAGTTTCCTAAGTTTTCTCAATTACAAGGGTTTTCTCCATGTACTTACATTATATATAATATATATATATATATATATATATATATAATATATATCTCTGCAAAATTATAAATATCATATTTTGTAAGGACATATATGATCTTTTTAGTTTTTTTGTTGGGTATATATGAAAATTTTAAAGTTTGCAACGGTATATACGAAATTAATCATATTCTTAAAAAATTGCAACTATTTATTGATGTTTCAATACACATAATTTCACTTGATTGTCTAGGATTTATTTGCCGCCGGCACTGTACAATCTCAACTACATTAGAATGGGCCATGGCAGAACTACTATGTAACCCACATATGTTGACTAAAGCAAAAGAAGAGCTTGAAGAAGTTATTGGTAAATGTAAAATCGTAAAAGAGGATGATGTTTTGAGGCTACCCTACTTATCGTGCATTGTGAAAGAAGCCTTAAGACTACACCCGCCAGCCCCCTTACTCCTACCTCGAAGAGTTGATAAACAAGTACAACTCAATGGATACACCATCCCAAAGGGTACAAAGTGCTTGTGAATGCATGGGCCATAGGATGAGATCCAACCATATGGGATGACTCGCTAGAGTTCAAGCCAGAAAGATTTTTAGAGTCTAGGCTTGATGTTCGAGGTCAAGATTTCGATCTAATCCCGTTTGGAGTCTAGGCTTGATGGTAAGCGCACTGTATTTTATATTTAAAGGCAAAGGTTCGATTCCGTCATTTGCGTTTCCTTCTTTTTTTGTTTTGATTTCTAGAATTTTAAATGTTGAAAGCTTTTATTTCTTAGACAACTAAATGATGGTATATGGTCTACTGGTTTACTACCTAAACAGATTGAACATATGGGTGCAATTTCGATCCTTCCTTTCAAACAATTTTTATTTCATTTTTCTTAATTTCACAATAGTTGATGCACATTTTAGTTATCTATTGTTTTATCCTAGTTATATATATTTATACTTTCATTTTTAAGAGACCTTTGTCATAAATATAGAAATAATAAGAATGTTCTACGTGATATGTAATATTACTTAGTATATTACATTTTATACTTATGCTTATAAAAACCTTTTGGGTATAATATTATTTATATCGAGTACCCGTATCATACCACATGAAACGAAACGAAGATTCGATACCAATTATAGGGAGGGGCCCATTTTTTTTGTCTCGCACGAGGCCTAATTTTTTTGTCATTCTTAGGGACAGCCCTGCCAAACAACATATTACATCATAAAATGACAAATATAACCAAACCATTAACCACAAGATACAACTAACCAAAAAAAATGTATATGGGCCTACTTCATCATTCAAAATCACAAACTTTTTTGTACCAAAACATGTTATAACATGGTTATACACAGTGTTGTAAAAGTCGCGACTAGGCGACGATTAGTCGCTGATTAATCGCTAGTCGTCCGGTTACTGGGTAATTTTTCTTAAATCGGTCCATTAACCGACTAGGTTCCGACTAGGCCAACCAAAAGTCGACCATTCCAGCAAAAAACATGTAGATTCCGCCAAAACCTCGAAATTCCGGTCAGTTTACAACCAAATCATATGAATTCCAACAACTAATCATGTATACTTAAATAAATGAGTTGAGTAAGATTTAGAACCTAGCTACTTAAAATATTTACCTATAAAAATGTATATATTTATACATAAAACTGATAATTACATATAAAAAACCCGATCCGATTAATCCTGATTAATCCCGAGTAATCCCGAGTAGTCGTTAGTCCCCACTTCACCTGCCGACTAGTGACTAGCGAGTTCTCCAACCTTGGTTATACATAATGATGCACATGTGCATTTTTTATATTCGTGTTGTAAAAAGTAGTGTATTACGTATGGTAGTGTAAATGAAAGTGCAATTGTCTACTACTGGTAATGTATTACAGAATTTGTCAAAGAAATGATACATATGCACATGTGCATCTATAATTGTTACTCAAAAAAAAATACTGACGAAATATAGTGATTTTTAAAAAATAAAAAATATTTTATTTTGTGTTTTTTAGATTTTTTAGGTATTTTTTTTTTGTTTTCGCATTGGTTCTCGCGGTTCTCGCATGAACCCTACCCTATATGTATATATATTGTATATATATATATATAATATATATATATATAATATATTGATTATGCGAACTGTATGAACTAATCCTGGCCATACACGTGTGTAAATCAATGGCCATGATTTGATGATGAAAAACAATAGTGTATTTTATGATTTGATGATGAAATCCTAGCCATACACGTGTGCAGATCAATGGCCTGGATTTGTTCATTCAGTTCGCAAATACACTAGTGTTCAGTCTAGAACCGTACCCTATATATATAATATATAGCGAAATCCCACTCTACTTAAAAAAAACCTTAAGAAACCCATTGTGTGGACATAAGATGCCACATGTTACACTTTTTGATAGTCAAATTTTTTTTTGTGCATATTTTTGGCAGAAGAGAGAGGAGAGAGAATGTTTGCATGTGTTACATTTTTTCAGTATTACATTTTTTTGAACTTCACCTGTTACATATTTTAATAGCAGTTTTTTTAACAAAATTTTAACTTCAAGTGTTACAATTTCCCGTATTTTTTTCAAAGGTTTTAGTTTTGTACTGCAAGTAACAATATGTTACATTTTTTAGTAACTTTGTTTTGTGTAACACTTATAGACATATACACTTTTGTGTCAGACTTGTCCAAATGTAATAAATTCTAACAAACATTTTTGGTAGTCTTTTTACACTTTTCTGAAAAAATAACTTTTGTACTTGATTTAATCTATACCATAGATTAAATGGATGAATGGTGGAGATGATATTTTCTTGTTTTCTTAACTCAACAAGATTTTCATTTTATCCTTCCCTTATATAAAATATATATATATATATATATATATATAATGGTTTGTAGGTCTTAATAGATAATAGAAGTGGGTTCTTGACTTCTTGTAATTCCATTAGAAATGAATGTTCAACAAGATGCATTTATAATTTTAAAATTGAAATCGATGTGCTTTTTTCCTAAAACATTTTCTTTTGACTTAGAAAAACACAATATTTATTTCATAAGTATTTTTTTAATTAAAGATGCATTCATAATATTGAACCAAACATCTACATTTCTGCAATGGATTGTTTATCTGAGTTAAAGGGTTTGTTAATAATTTTCCAATAATACTTATAGAGGGATTCAAAGTGTAGGACTTTTTATAGGCTAAGGACTCAGGTATCCAAAATTTTCTTGTGGAGATTTAAAGTGACACCTAATTTATACCTGAGATACATAAATTGAACGATTTGTTTACAAAAAATAAGTTTTATTTTTTTTTCAATTTGTGTAAATAAAATTCTATACTTGATTATTAGTATACACTATTTATATTAGGGTAAATTACACTTTTCGTCCTTTATGTTTGTATCGAATTGCAATGGATAGTCTTTAACTTCAATAATTACGGTCACAATCCTTTATTTGGAAAACTCATTACACCTTTCATCCTTTAGCACTAACCAGGTTAAAATTAAACGTTAAATTGTATAACGTGATTCCAATGTGAGGGCATTTATGTCCTTTTATCCTTGAGTCATTCCACTTTATAAACCCCGGTTCAACCTGCTATCCAAGCTCCATCACCACCATCCACCAAGCCAATAACATGTCACCACAACCACCTGCTCCTACCAAAAACGTCGTCATTGCAGTCACTACACCACCACAGTCCTTAAACCAGCGCCACTACTGCACCACCAACACTGTCGCCGCTGCATTTTTATTCTAACCCTGTTCTTTCAAGATATGCCTGCTATTTCCCCTCATAATGCTTCCAAATTCACATATTTGTTTGTATTTTCCGTGAAATGATGCCATCCACTGGTGGGTCTCTCCCACCAGACCAAAACCTTGTACAAGACAACCCTAATTCACGGGATTCAACTCCTAATAGACGTACTCAAAAATCCCGAACAACATAAGACAATAACCAAGACACAAATCACAGCCAAGAACTAGCATACATAATCATAAAAAGCAACGAATAAAAGTTATTTTACTTCAAAAACACAATATTCAATGACATCAAAACAAAGTCAAAGGTATCATCCAAACCTAGGCAACTATGAAGTGTCTAGCTACTCATAATATTCAAGAACAAATCTAGAACGATAATCAAAGCAAAACAAAACATGGTTCAAATGTGTAAAACATGAATAAACAAGCAAAACACAAACCCGAGACGTTCCTAGCTTCAATCCATTGATCCTGAACCTTCAAGAACAACTTCTAAAATCGTCCTAAGTTGTTTTCGTTTCATCCAAAACGAGTCTCCCTCCAACTACGGCTGAAAAGGGCTTAATAACCAAGTTTTTTACTTTTTTCGCACCTTTCGCAAACCTGTTGGTCCGCAAGGGCTTCCGCTTTTTTAACACATCCTAAGCCTTGTGGACTAAATGGATTTGGCGTTGCTGTCCGCAAGCGGTGTAGAAAACCCCATATTTGGATTCTTCACGTCGAGCTACCCTAAATTCATATATTATATGTCCCTTAACTCCTTTTCTAGCTCAAGATATGGCCATTTTAAGTTCAAACTCTTTTATGCCGTAGTGCTTCACTCAATTTTTCGTCGTGCGCTCGTTTCTTCATGAGTTTGACTCGATTTCAGATCCTTTCACATGAAAACCTGCAAAACATCAATATACTAAGTACAAGCTTTAAATAAGCAAAAACTGTAACATCCGTCGAAAAACGGGTTTTCAAAACCCGCTTCGTTTATTAATCGAATAGTCAGTTACATTTTTTCGTTGCTTATTTAATGCTCATTTTAATTTTTAAACATTACATAATTAATAAATATATTAGAATTTATAAACTATAATTAATAAACAATAAAAACGGTCGAAGAAAAAAAAATAAAAGTCGCTGCCGGGTTTCGAACCCGGGTCAGCCGGCTCACTTAACACACAAACACTTAACTACTCCGCCACTTGATTCTTTTGTGTAATCAATGAATCCAATAAACCTTAAGTTCACCCGTGAACTCATCTGTTTGCGCCAAAACTGAAACCGATAATCGGCTTTCAATTATCCAGACTGTTGAGTGATCGCGAGTTACTGATTATAACCAATAAATCATTTGCAACCCACGTTCTAATCAATTCAGTCTTAAATTGCTTCGATTCATATGATTTTCGGGAGTTAAAACCGAAATGAAATTTATTTTCAATATACACTGACAATTTCATCGTCTCATAACTTAGAAACACTCGCAGAACCTTCAATTTCATTTGCGCTCTAATTTCTGTTCGTCGGAAACGATATCTGCTATCGCCGGACTTTTGCCGGAAAACCGAGACATACATCAAATCGGTAATTTTCTCGATTCTTTCATTTTCAATCCATTGTTAGACTTTTACTAACTCAAATCCTTCAATCAGAATCGGTCCCAAACGACGTTGTCGGATAATCTGCACCCGCCGGAAAATCTCTGAAAATTCCGAAATCACGCTGTGAATCGGTACAAACATTTAAACTCTCTGATAATTCTTGTTTAGTCACTTAATTTCACAATTAGTTAATCAAAACTGTTAATTGGTCCGCTCAGACGGAATTCATAAAACAGAGCCGACGACCTTGCCGGAGTTCTGAGAAAAACATCTGTTTCGGTACATTCATTTCCAAAACCCTCTCTATCCATTACATTTCAATCATTTATAAGTTTTGTTAATCGAATTAAACAAGAACAGTCGAATATCGTTGTTCTGTGTCTTTGAATGAAGAAGACGAAGTCGACGTTGTGTATAAGTATTATATAAATTGAATGTTAAACCGGGTTAGACACACAGTCCAGCGGTGGACTGTGTGCAAACACATAGCGCCCGTCACGAGTTCGAATCTTACAAACGCACCGGCTTTCCGAATTAAAACCAATTTTTTTTAAACTGAATCAGAGTAGTTCCCAGGATGTTTTTAAGATTAATATAAACTATAAGTTTAACAGATAAAACACACAGCCCAACTGGTTGGGCTGTGCGCTTACAAACCAAGGGACCCAAGTTCGATCCGGTTTCCCTGCAACCGGTTCAACCATTTAAATTCTTTTAATATAAACCGAATAAATTAAACATTTAATTAGTATATATTATAATTAAAACATATAATATTTCGGGTTAGACACGTAGCTTAGTTGGTAGAGCTGCGTGCACGCGTACGAGAGGTCTCGGGTTCGAGTCTCACCCAGCGCACACATAAGCCACTGTCCGACCGGTCAACGGTCAACCCAAAAAGTCAACATTTTTTTTATATTTTTATTTATTTATTTAATTTAAAAATTAATTAAAAATACTTAAAAATAATATTTTTAAAGTTAGAAAATGACTTAAACTCACAAAAATAAATCTAAAAATCCTATTAAAATTGTTAATAAAATCCACTTATTTACCATACCTTTTCGTTATTATTAGTTATTCCTCGTCGATCAACTCTCTAAACTCGTGCGCATTCAACATCATCAAACTAACGCACCCAATGTGAGTGAATCTCTACAAATTCCCCGTTTTAATCACATTTTGGGGTGTATCATGTGTCATTTATTATTTATTACATTTAAACACTTGTGCATCCATCATATCCATGATCAAATGTGTATCCAATTTGTATCAATTGTTTGTGTGGTTAATGTTTAGATTAAATTTTATCATTTTCTGTACATACGTCATCATAGGCTCGTCTGTTTCCCATTACCTATGAGCGGAACCGTTCCCCATTACCTATGAGCGGAACGTGGCGTTGCCAACATACGATCGGCTCCGTTTGATTGAGCCTTGATCGCACATACATCATCATAGGCCGTCCGTTCCCCATTACCTATGAGCGGAACGTGACGTTGCCAATTCATGTCATATTCTCATGCAAGGTGGTTTGTTATTGTATGTTTATTTACGTTTGCTCACATATGATTATTGCACAATTTTTCCATATTAAATACAACAAGAAATCAACAATAAATATTTTCTAACAAGGTTCACTCGCCAACTTTTGTTGACCCAAAAACCCCCATTTTTACACATGATACAGGTGATCCAGTTGCAGCAAGAAACATATAGGACGGCCTAGAAGAATAAATCAGTTTAGGCTTTGGATTGTTTATTTAGTTACTTTTTCCTTGTAATTGTATGGACTTGTTTGAATATTGAAGCTGTAATTTGAATTTAATAAATATGAAACATTTTAGTAAACATCATGAGCTTTGGTGATAACCCAATTATGCACCGACTCTTATTCCGCTGCGGGTCGGGGTGTGACAGATTGGTATCAGAGCCATGACTATAGGGATATAGGATAGGTTATTAGACCCTTAGAGCCTATACTATAGTTGATTAGAATTATTTAAATTGTTTATGTGTTACATACAAAATTCATGATGTTTATATGCTTTATGTTTATTGTTACATTCAATGTTATGCAAGCATGTTCATAAGTACATATTACTATACAATGCTTATCATGAATCATATCCTCATAACATATCATATCCATGAGAGCACACACCTCACAATTCCTATGATTTTTGCAACGATTTTTGTATTTTCAAATCACATCAAAGTGAGTTCTCATGACGGGCATGTAGTAACTGGAAGGGTACAAGTACCGGTAGTCGGAACGTCCTGTCTAGGCTTGGCATTCGTATAAATCCAAAATAAAGGACCAGTTTGCCTACCTGGGGACTAACGATGAGAGTACGAAGGACCTTTTAGGCCAAAGCATGCAATACCAAACGTCGTGTGATCTAACCCCACTTTGAGTTGCCATTGTGTCTACACCTGGACACCCTCCTACCATACATCTCGCAAACATATTTCATGGTTTTCATTCGGGTGATGCGAGTGTTAAACCGCCAACACCAATGTGAATCCTACTAAGCCAGTAGTCATGGGAGCCCACATAACTATACAGGCGATGGTATGGGGGACATTGGAGGCCCAAACATGAGCAAACCCAAGACATCCTATGGATGTAGTTGCATTATTGATAATTATGTTATTTTTATTTCATTTAACGACACATGACACCTAAAAAGACTCCTTAAACTCACCATCTTCCTATGTATGTTCCTGTAGATGTCGGCTAGGCAACAACGTGGGGGTAGAAGGTCAGGAATGTCAAACGAACGCTTGGCCACCCAAATCACAAAAAAAATGGCCGCGGTGCTTCCTGATATCGTAATTCAAGTCCAACAAGCTCTCGCCGCAAATCCCATCAACCCTCCCAATCAAGAAGACCAGAACGTCGACAACCCTCCCTCCAAAAAGTGCTCTTACAAACACTTCAAGTCATGCGATCCCCCCGAAATATGAAGGGACCGAAGGTGTCACTGCTCTCCTCCACTGGTTTGAGGAAATGGAAAACACCTTCCTCAACTGCGATTGTCCTGAGGATCGCAAGGTTCGATACGCCACCGGGAGACTATTTGTCAAAAACGGGTTTCCAAACCCGCTCCGTTTTGTAATCGAATATCAAGTTATAAATGTGTCGTTGCCTATTTATGTTTATTTTAATTTTTAATGATGCATAATTAATAAACAAACTAAACCATAAAAGTTATAATTGATAAAAAGTATAAATAAAACAATTAAAAATAAAATGAGGCTGCCAGGACTCGAACCCGGGTCAGCCAGGTTGTAACTCCAAAGACTTAACACTCACACGCTTAACCACTCCGCCACTTGTTTGTTTTCTGTCATCTATAGGAAACAAATAAATCTTATAGACGAATGTAAATCAATCGGTTACGCCAATTGTAACTGAAATCGGTTATCAAACGCGCAAAGGCGATCTGAATACTCACGGTTCAATGAGTATAACCGATATACCGACGTTTTTAATCAAGTTGCCTTGAATGAACTTGAATTCTAGAAGTGGATCGGTTTTTATAACCGGAAATCTTCAATTCCAGTTTTACTTCCATCTTTGTACTCCTTCACGACTCAGAAACATTCCACAAACCTCCAATTACATTTCCGCACACTTTACAGTCCACCGGAGAAGTTTATTTTATTCGCCGGAAATTTCTACAAGTTCGCCGGAAAACCGTATTCTTCATCAAAACGGTAAGTCCTTCAATACCGTCGTAGTCTAACAATTGTTAAGCTATTTCTAACTAAAACCTTTCACTTGAAATCGAATTCAGACGCCGTTATCGGATAATTCCAGTTCGCCGGAAAATTTCTGGAAATCTTTATTTTCGTCTGTGAAACGGTAAGGACCTTCAAACACACTGTTAACGTTTGTTTAGCACTTCAATTCCATGATTAGCTAATCAAAACGATTAATTGATTTGCTCAGTTGAAGTTCATAAAAACAGAGACCGACGCCTTGCCGGAATTCTGTAATAAATCGTTCACCGGTATGTTTACTTCTAATTATCATCCCTGCTATCTCATATTAGTCTGTGCAATGTTTAACAATCGAATTAACAAGATATAATGGTGTAATCTGCGGTCTGTAAAAACCAACGAAGAAGATGAACTGCGCTAACAATATAAGAATAATTAAAATTGGTATTTTGAATGGGTTAGACACACAGTCCAGCGGTGGACTGTGTGCGAACAAAAACACGCATACGTCCCGAGTTCGATCCCTGATACACGCACTCTCTATGTAATAAAATGCCTTTTTGTTTAAAACTGAACCGGGTTAACTCCGTTAGTTGTTAAGTATAATAAAATTTGTATATTAACCAAGTTAGACACACAGTCCAGCGGTGGACTGTGTGTAACGTTAAAGCACAGGTCCCGGGTTCGAGACCTGTTAGTGGCACCAGTTCGATGAATTAAAATGTTTTTGAAATTAAAAGAATTTTGGATAAATTGAATTAATATATAAGTATAATTAAAAACAGAATTATTTCGGGTTAGACACGTAGCTCAGTTGGTAGAGCTGCGTGCACGCGTACGGGAGGTCTCGGGTTCGAGCCTCACCCAGAGTATTTCAGTCACACAATAAACCGGTCAAACAGTCAAAGTCAAAAAGTCAACGGTCAACCCAAAAAGTCAACATATTTTTATATTTTTAATTATTTAATTTAATTTAAAAATCAATTAAAAATACTTAAAAATAATGTTTTTAAAGATAGGAAATAGCCTTAAGCTCGTAAAAAATATATCTAAAAATTCTATTAAAATCCTTAATAAAATCCATTCATTTACTATATTTTCCGTTATTATTTAGGTTAGTTAATTCTCGTTGTTCCGCTCTTACAACTCGTGCGCATCTCACCATCTCCAATCAAACGCACCCAATGTGAGTGAATCTTTACAAATTCCCCGTTTTAAATCACGTTTTGGGGTGTATCATGTGTCTTGCTATATATTATATTTAAATCATTGTGCATACATCATATCATGAACAATGTGTATTCAGCTTGTTTCAACTGTTTGTGTGGTTATTCTTAGATTCAATTTTATTTTTCAGTACATGCAATTTCATAGGCCGCCGCTCCCCATTACATTATGAGCGTTGAGCAAGTTCCCCATTACATTATGAGCGTGAACATGGCGTGCCAACATACGATCGGCTCCGTTTGATTAAGCCTTGATCGCACAGACATTTATCATTTTCAGTACATGCAATACGATCGGCTCCGTTTGATTGAGCCTTGATCGCACAGTTTCATTCATGTTATTTATCGTATGATGTTGGTATGTTAATGTATGCTATCATATGTTATTGTATGTTATAGTTGTGATTGCTATTGCTACTGCTTGATTATTTACATTTGCTCATTTATGATTATGCACAATTTTTCATTGATAAACTAACAAGTAAATCAATAATAAATGTTTATCTAACAAGGTTCACTCGCCAACTTATGTTGACCCAAAAACCCCTATTTTTACACATGATACAGGTGAACCAGCTGCAGCCAGAAACACATAGGATTTGACTAGAAGAATAAATTGATTTAGAGCTTGGAATTGTTTAGTTGGTTATTTTCTTTGAATTTGTATGGACATGCTTGGATTATTGAGAATGTAATTTCAATTTACTTAAATATGAAACATAATAGTAATTATCATGAGCTTTGGTGATAACCAATTATGCCCCGACTCTTATTCCGCTGCGGGTCGAGGTGTGACAGCCTTAACATGGGAGGAGTTAAGGGAAATCATGACGAGACGCTTCTGTCCAAGAAGCGAGATCAAAAAGTTAGAGGATGAATTTCACTCGTTAAAGCAAAAGGAGGGAGATCATACTTCCTACAACAAAAGGTTTTTAGAGTTGAACCAAATGATCCCCAACTTGTTCACCCCAGTATACCGCTTAGTCGAACACTATATTCGAGGCCTTCCCTCGAAAATTCAAGATTCAGTTCTAAGCACTTCGCCTGCAACACTGGAAGCTGCTATGTAACTAGCTACCGAGCTTACCGAGAATCGCATCCGAAACGGCAAATTTAAGGATGAGAAAAAGAAAGCCCCCATTGAGGGCCAAACTTCAAACCATTCCACCTCCTCCTCAAAGTTTGCTATTAAGAGGAAACGAAACACCAGAAACTTTGCTGTCACAAAAACAAACTTCCCTATCCCTGCTGCACCCGTCACCCAAGTCACCCCCTCAACTGCACCATATAAAAAGCCATACTCTGGCCCATATCCAAAATGCAACCGTTGCCAATACCATCACTTCCTGATCATCCCTGCCAACATTGTACCGGCTGTGGCCGCGCAGGTCACACCATCCAAACCTGCCACGCACTACAGCGAACGAACCACAATCAACCCTCAACCCAAACACACCATCAGATAGTGGGTCAAGCCCAACAACCTTTACTCCTACCGCCTGCCCAACATGTAGCCCAATCCTACTACCAACCCAACTATTCCATGATGCAACCTATGCGGGCTTGTTACAACTGTGGAGACCCGAACCACTTCAGGAACACCTGTCCACGCTTGGTGAACATCATCCATGCCCAAGCTCAAGCAAATCCAGTAAACCAGGCTAATCAAGCTCCTCCACCTGCTAGGGGAAGAGCTTTCAACATCAACGCAAATCAAGCTAGGGCTGACAACAATGTGGTTAACGGTACTTTTCTCATCAATGGTAGTTATGCATCCATGTTATTTGATACTGGCGCGGATAAGAGTTTTGTGTCCTTAGAATTTGAACCCATCCTCAACCAAACTCGTGATAAACTCATGGAATCCATAACGGTAGAAGTTGCTGACGGAAAACCGGTCTCATTAAACTCTATTATACGCAATTGTACTCTCACCCTAAACGATCACGATTTTCCAGTTGACCTCATACCTATAAAGTTGGGAAGTTTCGACATTATAATTGGTATGGACTGGCTCAGCCAACATCATGCTGAAGTTGTATGCCGCGAAAAGTTTATTCGCATTCCTCTTACAAACGGTCAGACTCTACGAATCTTTGGAGAAACCCCTTCGAAAGGACTCAAATTAATGTCCTGTCTTCAAGCCCAAAAATATCTCCGCAAGAATTATGTCGCATTCCTAACTCATGTCGTCAAAAAGGGAATCAAGGAGAAGAAACTCGAAGACATCCCAGTAGTAAAAGATTTTCCGCAAGTTTTTCCTGACGACATTTCAGGACTTCCTCCCGTGAGAGAAGTCGAATTCCGCATTGATCTTATACCTGGAGCTACACCAGTTGCAAAATCTCCTTATAGGTTAGCCCCATCCGAAATGCAAGAGCTAGCCAGTTAATTACAAGAGCTGACTGACAAAGGATTCATACGTCCTAGCTCATCGCCTTGGGGTGCACCTGTCCTTTTTGTGAAGAAGAAAGATGGAACGTTTCGCATGTGTATCGACTACAGAGAACTCAACAAGTTAACGGTCAAGAACCGCTACCCATTACCTCGCATCGATGATCTTCTTGACCAACTTCAAGGCGCCACCTGTTTTTCATAAATCGACCTTCGTTCTGGTTATCATCAACTCAGAGTACATGAAGAAGACGTCCCAAAGACCGCCTTCCGAACTCGTTATGGTCATTACGAATTCATGGTCATGCCATTTGGTTTAACCAACGCTCCAGCAGTATTTATGGATTTAATGAATAGGGTATGTAAACCCTACCTCGACCGCTTTGTCATAGTCTTCATCGACGACATCCTCATCTACTCAAAGTCTAAGTCTGATCATGAACGACACCTTCGACTCATCCTTACACTCCTAAGAACAGAAAAGTTGTACGCTAAGTTCTCGAAATGTGAATTCTGGTTAAGGGAAGTACAATTCCTTGGACACGTCGTCAATGACAAGGGAATTCATGTTGATCCCTCAAAAATCAAGGTAGTACAAGAATGGCAAGCGCCACGTACACCTACCGAAGTAAGATCATTTCTTGGTTTGGCTGGTTATTATCGCCGTTTCATTGCAAATGTCTCCCGTATTGCTGTACCACTCACGGCTTTGACTCATAAAGGAAAGCCCTTCATATGGGGACCCAAACAAGAAGAAGCCTTCCAAACCCTTAAGCAAAAGCTTTGTGACGCACCTATCCTCACACTTCCTGAAGGTTGTGATGACTTCGTGGTTTATTGCGACGGTCAGGGCAGGGACTAGGCTGTGTACTGATGCAAAGAGGAAAGGTGATAGCTTATGCTTCTAGACAACTCAAAACTCATGTGAAGAACTACACCACCCACGACCTAGAACTTGGAGCCGTTGTGTTCGCTCTTAAGATATGGAGACATTACCTCTACGGTACCAAGTGTGAAATATACACTGACCACAAGAGCCTCCAACATATCTTTAACCAAAAGGAGTTGAATATGAGGCAACGTAGATGGGTCGAACTTCTTAATGACTACGACTGTGAAATTCGGTATCATCCTGGCAAGGCAAACGTGGTGGCCGATGCGCTCAGTCGAAAGGGCTATGCGAACTCCATTCGTCTTCTATGTTCGCAAATCATGACCGACATCAAAGATCAAATCCGAGAAGCCCAACATGTTTCAGTAACGGAAAACGACGTACGCAAGGAGCTGTCTTGTGGAGCTGAACTTAAAATCGAAACTAAATCCGACGGTATCCTGTACTATCTAGATCGCATATGGATTCCCGATCACAATAACCTTCATGATTTCTTTATGAATGAGGCGCACAAAACACGGTACTCTGTACACCCAGGAGCCGACAAGATGTATCAAGACCTTCGATACACCTACTGGTGGCCTGGCATGAAGAAGGATATCGTTGTTTTTGTTTCCAAGTGCCTTACATGTTCCAAAGTAAAAGCTGAACATCAAAGACCCTCAGGACTTCTAGTCCAACCTGAAATACCTGTATGGAAGTGGGAAAACATAACCATGGACTTCATTACCGGGTTACCTCGCACCTCCAGTGGGTATGACACTATATGGGTAATCATTGATCGTCTTACAAAATCAGCTCACTTCATTCCGATTCGCGAGGACTTCAAGAACGAGAAGTTAGCTCGTATCTACATCAGCGAGATTGTAAGCCGTCATGGTGTACCTTTAAGCATTATTTCAGACCGTGATGGTCGTTTCACTTCACGAACATGGCAAGCCGTACAAGCCGCTTTGGGTACACGATTAGACCTCAGTACCGCTTATCATCCTCAAACTGATGGACAATCTGAACGCACCATCCAAACACTTGAAGACATGCTTCGAGCATGTGTCATAGACTTCAAGGGAAATTGGGACGCTCATCTACCATTAGTTGAATTTTCGTACAACAACAGCTATCATTCAAGTATCGGCATGGCACCTTTTGAAGCTTTATATGGTCGTAAGTGCCGATCTCCAGTATGTTGGCACGAAATTGGAGAAGCTCAAATCACCGGTCCGGAATTAATTCAAGAAACAACAGACAAGATCCATCAGATTCGAAACAATCTTCTAGCGGCACAAAGTCGTCAAAAGAGTTATGCAGACAAACGACGAAAGCCCTTGGAGTTTAACATTGGTGATCATGTACTTTTAAAAGTATCACCGTGGAAAGGAATAGTTCGTTTTGGTCAGAAGGGCAAGCTAGCACCATGCTACGTAGGACCTTTCAAGATACTTGAAAGAGTGGGACCTGTAGCATACAAGCTTGACCTACCAGAAGAACTCAACAGAATTCACCCCACATTCCACGTATCAAACTTGAAGAAGTGCCTCGCCGATGAAAACCTCCTTATTCCCCTAGAAGATATTCAGATCGATGAATCTATGCACTTCATTGAAAGACCAGTAGAGATCATGGACTTTGGAGAAAAAGTTTAAGACGGAGTCGTATTCCAATTGTTAGGGTACGCTGGGAGTCGAAACGAGGACCTGAGTTTACTTGGGAACGTGAAGACTCAATGCGCGAAAAATACCCACATCTTTTTCCTGTTACCACTACTACTTAAATTTCGGGACAAAATTTCTAAAAGTAGGGGATACTGTAACATCCGTCGAAAAACGGGTTTTCAAAACCCGCTTCGTTTATTAATCGAATAGTCAGTTACATTTTTTCGTTGCTTATTTAATGCTCCTTTTAATTTTAAACAATACATAATTAATAAATATATTAGAATTTATAAACTATAATTAATAAACAATAAAAACGGTCGAAGAAAAAAAATAAAAGTCGCTGCCGGGTTTCGAACCCGGGTCAGCCGGCTCACTTAACACACAAACACTTAACCACTCCGCCACTTGATTCTTTTGTGTAATCAACGAATCCAATAAACCTTAAGTTCACCCGTGAACTCATCTGTTTGCGCTGAAACGATAATCGGCTTTCAACTATCCAGACTGTTGAGTGATCGCGAGTTACTGATTATAACCGATAAATCATTTGCAACCCACGTTCTAATCAATTCAGTCTTAAATTGCTTCGATTCATATGATTTTCGGGAGTTAAAACCGAAATGAAATTTATTTTCAGTATACATTGACAATTTCATCATCTCATAACTTAGAAACACTCGCAGAACCTTCAATTTCATTTGCGCTCTAATTTCTGTTCGTCGGAAACGATATCTGCTATCGCCGGACTTTCGCCGGAAAACCGAGACATACATCAAATCGGGAATTTTCTCGATTCTTTCATTTTCAATCCATTGTTAGACTTTTACTAACTCAAATCCTTCAATCAGAATCGGTCCCAGACGACGTTGTCGGATAATCTGCACCCGCCGAAAAATCTCTGAAAATTCCGAAATCACGCTGTGAATCGGTACAAACATCTAAACTCTCTGATAATTCTTGTTTAGTCACTTAATTTCACAATTAGTTAATCAAAACTGTTAATTGGTCCGCTCAGACGAAATTCATAAAAAAGAGCCGACGACCTTGCCGGAGTTCTGAGAAAAACATCTGTTTCGGTACATTCATTTCCAAAACCCTCTCTATCCATTACATTTCAATCATTTATAAGTTTCATTAATCGAATTAAACAAGAACAATCGAATATCGTTGTTCTGTGTCTTTGAATGAAGAAGACGAAGTCGACGTTGTGTATAAGTATTATATAAATTGAATATTAAACCGGGTTAGACACACAGTCCAGCGGTGGACTGTGTGCAAACACATAGCGCACGTCACGAGTTTGAATCTTACAAACGCACCGGCTTTCCGAATTAAAACCAATTTTTTTAAACTGAATCAGAGTAGGTCCCAGGATGTTTTTAAGATTAATATAAACTATAAGTTTAACAGATAAAACACACAGCCCAACTGGTTGGGCTGTGCGCTTACAAACCAAGGGACCCGAGTTCGATCCGGTTTCCCTGCAACCGGTTCAACCGTTTAAATTCTTTTAATATAAACCGAATAAATTAAACATTTAATTAGTATATATATATAATTAAAACATAGAATATTTCGGGTTAGACACGTAGCTCAGTTGGTAGAGCTGCGTGCACGCGTACGACAGGTCTCGGGTTCGAGTCTCACCCAGCGCACATATAAGCCACTGTCCGACCGGTCAACGGCCAGTCAACGGTCAACCCAAATAGTCAACATTTTTTTATATTTTATTTATTTATTTAATTTAAAAATCAATTAAAAATACTTAAAAATAATATTTTTAAAGTTAGAAAATGACCTTAAACTCACAAAAATAAATCTAAAAATCCTATTAAAATTGTTAATAAAATCCACTTATTTACCGTACCTTTTCGTTATTATTAGTTATTCCTCGTCGATCAACTCTCTAAACTCGTGCGCATTCAACATCATCAAACTAACGCACCCAATGTGAGTGAATCTCTACAAATTCCCCGTTTTAATCACATTTTTTGGTGTATCATGTGTCATTTATTATTTATTACATTTAAACACTTGTGCATCCATCATATCCATGATCAAATGTGTATCCAATATGCATCAATTGTTTGTGTGGTTAATGTTTAGATTAAATTTTATCATTTTCAGTACTTACATCATCATAGGCCCGTCTGTTCCCCATTACCTATGAGCGGAACCGTTCCCCATTACCTATAAGCGGAACATGGCGTTGCCAACATACGATCGGCTCCGTTTGATTGAGCCTTGATCGCACATACATCATCATAGGCCGTCCGTTCCCCATTACCTATGAGCGGAACGTGACGTTGCCAACATATACATTATCATTCATGTCATATTCTCATGCAAGGTGGTTTGTTATTGTATGTTTATTTACGTTTGCTCACATATGATTATTGCACAATTTTTCCATATTAAATACAACAAGAAATCAATAATAAATGTTTTCTAACAAGGTTCACTCGCCAACTTTTGTTGACCCAAAAACCCTCATTTTTACACATGATACAGGTGATCCAGTTGCCGCAAGAAACATATAGGACGGCCTAGAAGAATAAATCAGTTTAGGCTTTAGATTGTTTATTTAGTTACTTTTTCCTTGTAATTGTATGGACTTGTTTGAATATTGAAGTTGTAATTTAAATTTAATAAATATGAAACATTTTAGTAAACATCATGAGTTTTGGTGATAACCCAATTATGCACCGACTCTTATTCCGCTGCGGGTCGGGGTGTGACAAAAACAACTCAAAAACTTTCCAAAACATTTATAAAATGCAAGGAAAAATTTATGTGTTTTGCAACACATTAGGAACATAAGCCAAAGATAAATCAGTTCTAAATACGCAAATACATTAAAACAATCATCAATAGGTAATTTATAAGAGTGTTAATCCAACATAAAATCCATAAACCCGAGAAAAGTACCAATACTCCACAATTAATCATACATAACTTAAGTAGTATCAACATCTACCCTGCAATAATCATGTTTGAAAACATAAACAAAGTCTTACAGATCATCCACATGATGTTTAATAAACTTGAAAAACAAAGGAGTTTGCAACATATAAACCGAATGACGATAACCAACACATCTTGCAACTCCTAAGCTTCAATTCTTGATCCTGAATAGCTTATCCTTGCCAAAATCTCTTCAAAATCCTCAATTGCTTCCAAATAGTAGCTTCTGGTCGTCTCCCTGCGTTTTTGGTCCTCATTTGACTTAAATTAAATACTAAACCCTAGGGTCTTTACACGCAGGGTCCCATTTTGGTGGGGTACGACTCGTATCCTTTTAGTGAGTTACAGGTAGTAACTAAGCCCAAAGCCCAATAACCACTTAACGAGCGCACCAATGAAGTTTGAATGAGTACGTCCCGTGCCCTTAAATAGATTACAACCCTTACCCTTATATATAGGGACGAAAAACCCCATGTTTGGTTCCAACTCACCGAGCTACCCCAAATGCATATATTATACGCCCCATGACTCATTTTCTAGCTCAAGATATGGCCTTTTTAAGTTCAAACTCTTTTCTACCGCACTGTTTTGCCTAGTTCTTCCTCGTGTGCTTGCTTCTTCATAACTTTGACTCGATTTCTGCTTCTTTTTCACATGAACACATGCAAAACATTAATCCATTAAGTACAAGCTATAAATGACCAAAAACGACTAGAAACTATCGAAAACATTTTCAAAATACAAGGAAAATAAGATGTGTTTTGTAACATATCAACATTTTTTTCAATCCCTACTACATATATGTATATTAGGGCGCCATTAAAATAACGTTCTCAACAATCATTTTACATATATGTATATTATGACTGTTACTGTAAGACCCGTATAGTAACATATAAAATTTCGCATTTGATTCGATGAATAAACTAAGTTACATATTTCACAATAGGAGGTTAACATAAAGTAGTGTAATGGTTTGAGTCAACATACTAGTCAACATTTTAACATACCAAGAAAACATTAAACAAAACCGGAAGCTAATAAGCGTTCGGGATTGTTCGGTTCTTCTAGTGACTTTATCTTCATTTGGTGCTTTAACTTAGGTGTTAGTGTAACACCCCAACCCCGCTAGGGATGACGTGTCACTCTTACAGATATCAAACTAAAAACCAATCCATGACATTAAATAAAAAGATCCTACTTACATTTTATTACATTACCGAAATAAAGAATCTTATTCGGCAACTTCCTAACGCTCCTCACTGAAATCCCAGATTACCTGTAAAACAAATAAGACAAACACAAAAAGAAAACTATGACTGAGCCAAAAATGCTAAGTACTGGAGGAATCAATAGTACAAGTAAAGTCATATCAGCGGAAGTAAAACACAACATAACAGAACATAACGGAGACCGACTAAAACGGTTACTCACACGAGTGCTGAAACAAATGCAGACATATGACTGATAAAAAAACTAATAAACGAACTGATCTAAAACTGTTACGAAACTGATACAGAAACAAAATTTAGTCATATACATAACTGATATGAACCCAACACGAAACCACTGGCGGCGTGGTACACGGTGCATGGAGGTGGCTAAATGGGAACTCGGTTCGAGCAATGGCAGTGATGGTGGTTTCGACTTGAGTAGAGGCGGCGGGGTCTGGTGTGCGGAGGCTAGGGTGCGGCTTTGATGAAACTTGTTCGACGGGAAAGTGTGACGGAGGTTTTGGCATTAGGTTACGAACAAGACACGGTAGATGTAGATGATGATTTATATAATTACACTTTTCAATTCCTAACCCTAGAGTATTAGTCAGTAATTTTTACTGAATAACATGTACACTTAGAAATGATACTTGTTTAATCGAATTTAAAATGTTTTAAATTCATTTAGAACCAACATAATTAATAGATATTTATTACTTTCGGGTATTCAATATTTCGGGTATTACAGTTTTGTTGGTTCAGGATGTTCCCGCGCGTCATGGAGGAGCAAACTCAGTTCCCTTGCGTGGCATGGGGGACTGAACTTTGACCATTTCGTTGACTGGGATACCCCGCGTGTGCGGAGGAGCAAGGTCTCTTCTTCGTATGGCCCGAGGGAGGCCAAATTTCAGAAAGTTGCCAGTATTGTTCTACATTTCCTACACTTAGCCACTTTTCCAATTTTTCACTAAGTTCTTATCCAAGTTGTCTCAAACCTAAATTTTTATGTTTAAGGCATTTCCTTTCAATCTTTAAACCCGAAATCCACCATCCGGACCCGGATTCCTTAGTTTCCAATTTCTTCATTCGGTTCGGCGTTTTAACAAAACCAACTCTTAAGGGGAACTGAGCATTCTAGCTTAATGCTCTCATTTTCCTTATTATCTTTCTCACTTTTCCCAACTACAATTATGAGTAGTTGGGAATTACGGATAATACCTTAGCTTCTACGACCTCGTGTGTAGCTTATACCTTGGTTTCACATGTCCAATTCTTTGTTTGTGGTCTTATAGACCACAAACGATGTTTTTAGTTTGCAACTCATAGTTCTCATCAACACCATGAGTGGCGACTATCCTTTAATCATTTATACCGTGGTTTTACATGTATTTTATACGATTTTACTTAAAGCCACTTCCACTTGACCCATAGGTCTTTCATTCAACTTCTTAGTAGCATCCAGCTTAACATCATTAACAATATACCAATTTAGTAAATCGTAACGATGTAGCTATGTACCTTAGAGTTTACCATTTAGACAAGCTTGCTTTTCGGCTTGGCTTCCTAAAGCCTTGCTTGTGGTTCCTATGGTTTTAACCTATGTGACTGTTAGAATACATAATCACTCATGGACCTTTACATACAAGGATCACTAGCAATCATTCCTCAACTTTCATCAAGGTTTTCATGAGTTATTAACAATAAATTCACTTAAGCATTATATCACCTTTGTGGGCATTATTTAAAAGCTATCCTATTAGCTTAATTTGCCAACAAAATCATCATGTCATAGCAACTCAACAAGTTCATATACCTCTTAATATCTAGCTAGCAAAACTTTCAGTTATCAAGGGAAAAACATATCAATCATCATACAATAATATAGGGTTTTAACTCCTAGGTTAAAGCCTACATCCAACATGTATAAACTTCTATTCTAATCTCTAAATTACTAAAATTCTTCACTATACTAGTAAATATGATGGTTATAAGCACTATTATAACTTCATTTACATTCATAGTTAGGATTTCATATTAGACTCCCCATCTATCAAGAACTCTTTAACATCAAAACTCACCATATGAAATTCTACTACATCCCTTATGTTTAGAAGATAATAGGTGTTTATAATCCCCCCAATATGCAAGGAAATCACCCAAATTTCAACCTGATGTTCTCTGAATTTTGTGGTTTAAGATTTTGAGAGGATCTCTCTCTCTCTCTCTCTGCCTCTCTCTTTCTCACACATACACATTCTCTCTCTCTCTCTCTAAGAAAAACACACACATGCACATACACATTTTCTGAATTTTGTTTTCCCCCTTTTAACATAACATCTTTCTCACATATCTAGTTTTAGTCCCTTAAGTTTAGTTAGTTACCTTTTTGGATATCCCTTGCATATTTTCTTATTATAAGGCAACCATAATTAACTAGGTTAAGTCTTTCCTAGTAACATAAGTTAACTATCACAACAACAAATCAATCAAATTTGTATCTTGGGGATGTTACAAGTCCACTACCTTTAAAAATGTTTCTTCCTCGAAACCTAGTTTACGTACCAAAGAGGTAGGGGTAGAATCTTTAAAAAGGATCCCACTTCACTTTAACTTGATCAACCTCCTTGTTACTAAGGCATTTAACATTTTGGTTAAGGATTACAATAGGTTTCTCCACGTAATTGAGTTTAGTTTCGACTTCTATATCATCGGGGGCATGTAAGCCGCCTCGTTTGCCAAACACTTTCGGAGATGCGAGAGATGGAAAGTGTTGTGGTTACCGCTTAATTGATCTGGTAACTATAGAAGATATGCCACTTGGCCTACCCGAGCAATTACTTTGGATGGCCCAGTAAATTGAGGGCTCAAATTCTCTCTTTTTCTGAAGCGAATTATCCCATTCCAAGGAGATATATTCAACATTACCACATCTCCTTGTTAAAGTTCTATAGGTATTCTTCTTTTGTTTGTATAGGATTTCTGTCAATCCCGAGTAACTTTCAAATAAGCTTGAACCGCATCTCTCTTTTCATTAATGACCTTAAGCACATCTTTTTGAGCAAGTTCCTGTGGTCCCACCTCACCCAACACTCCGGGGTTCGGCATTTCCAACCATAAAGCATTTCATACAGGGGCATGCCAATGCTAGAATGGTAACTATTATTATATGAGAATTTGACCAATGGTAAATAAGTGTCCAATTACCGCCAATATATATTATACAAGTCCGAGGCATATCTTCCAATGTATGCATTGTTCTTTCGCTTTCCTATCGGTTTAAGGGTGGTAAGTCATACTAACTAACAACTGTGTACTAATTTGTTTATGAAAATCTTGTGAAAAGTGAATAGTAAACCGGGTATCTCTATCAAATACAATCGATACCGGCACTCTATGCTACGACACAATCTCATTCACATATACACCTGCCATCATTTCGGACGTATAAGACTCGGGCATAGGATGCAATGAGTACTTTTGGTCAACCTATCCACGACCACCCAAATAGCATCAAACCCCTTAATCCGTCCTTGGTAAATTGGTTCATAGGTCCATAGTAATATGTTCCCATTTCCATATGAGTATATCCAATGGCTGAAGCTTCCCATAAGGCTTTTGGTTTTCCGTGTTGACTTGTAAACAAGTTATTCATTTCTCTACATCCTTTGAAACATCTCGTTTCATCCTGGGACACCAATAGTAACATTATAAATCTGTATACATCTTGGTCTCCCCCGGGTGAATCAAGTAACGAGATTTGTGGGCTTCGTCAAGTAAGTGGTTCTTGACAACGCACGTGTTTAGAACCCAAATCTTACCAATTAATATTTCAATCCATTTTCACCATCCATGTTATCTTTTACTTGGCCTTTTACACTCTCATTTCCAATTTTCTTCTGTTATCGCTTTTAATTATGCATCTCGGATTCGGTCAGTAAAACTCGAAATTACAACTAGTTGCATAGACATCACCCGAATAAGAGTATATCCCCCCTTCTGGTTTAGCACATCTGCCACTACATTGGCTTTTCCTAGGGGATAATGAATTTCGCAGTTGTAATCCTTGATCGTCTCTAGCCAACCCTGTTGCCTCATGTTTGACCCTTTTTGGTCAAAGAAGTATAAGGACATATAGATAATGCCTATATGTCTTTTAGGCTCTCTCCTTTCCAAGCTTGCCATAAGGCTTTTGGTGTTCCGCGTTGACTTGTAAACAAGTTATTCATTTCTCTACATGCTTTGCAACATCTCGTTTCATCCTGGGACACCAATAGTAACGTTATAAATCTGTATACGTCTTGGTCTCCCCCCGGGTGAATCAAGTAACAAGATTTGTGGGCTTCGTCAAGTAAGAGGTTCTTGACAGCGCACGTGTTTAGAACCCAAATCTTACCAATCAATATTTCAATCCATTTTCACCATCCACGTTATCTTTTACTTGGCCTTTTACACTCTCTCCTTTCCAAGTTTCTTCTGTTATCGCTTTTAATTATGCATCTCGGATTCGGTCAGTAAAACTCGAAATTACAACCAGTTGCATAGACATCACCCGAATAAGAGTATATCCCCCCTTCTGGTTTAGCACATCTGCCACTACATTGGCTTTTCCCAGGTGATAACGGATTTCGCAGTTGTAATCCTCGATCGTCTCTAGCCAACCCTGTTGCCTCATGTTTGACTCTTTTTGGTCAAAGAAGTATAAGGCCATATAGATAATGCCTACATGTCTTTTAGGCCAAAACCCCCATCGCTAACTCAATGTCATGAGTCAGGTACTTAGTTCTATGAACTTTCAACTGTCTCGATGCATAGGCAATCACATTACCCCTTTGCATAAGTACACACCCGGCCAAGACCAAGGTGTGATGCATAGGAGTACACAACTATATCATTCGTGCCATTAGGTAAAGTTACCATGGGTGCATGACTTAACATTTCCTTAAGCGTTTGGAACACACTTTCTTGCTCATTTCCTCATATAAATTTTTCTTCTTAATAGGTTTGCTTGGTCAGAGGTGAGGCAATCTTGGAATCTTGGATAAATCTACGATAATAACCAGCAAGTCCAAAAAAGCTTCTAATCTCTGACGGGTTTTTCAGAGGATTCCATTTAGACACGGCTTCGATCTTAGATGGATCCACTAACACTCCTTTGGCACTTATGATAGGACCAAGAATTGTACCTCCCGAACGCACTTCGAGAATTTAACATAAAGCTTTTCCGGTATCAAAGTCTCTAGTACCCCTTGCAAGTGACGAGCATCATCCGCCTCACTCTTCGAGTAAATTAAGATGACATCGATGAACATTATCACCGACTTATGATATATAGGTTTGCAAACTCGGTTCTTGAGAACCATGAATGTCGCGGGGGCATTTCTCAACCCGAATGACATCTCAAGAAGTTCTTAAATGTCCATACCGAGTAAGGGACGTAGTTTTTGATAAATCTCCTTCCTTGACCCTCAATTGATCATGACCTAACCTTAAATCGATTTTTGAAAACCAATCTGCGCATTGTAATTGGTCAAATAAGTTGCCAATTCTTGGGAGTGGGTATTTCTTCTTCACCTTAAGCTTGTTTAAATCACTGTAGTCAATGCACATACACATACTCCCATCATTCTTCTTGACAGACAATATCGGTGCTCCCCATGGGGAGACACTTGGTCGAATGAACCCTCTTTTAGGTAAGTCTTGAAATTAGGACATTAATGTGACACTCGTGCCATTTCAACCATCATACAATTCCGAACAATTCAAATCCAATGAAATCTTGAGTTTCATTCTCGGGAATTGTATAATTACATGTGACATTCATACGTTTTAGTCCATGTACAATCTCAACCCCTCAAAGCCTTCCTGGAAGTTATACGTAAGCTGTTATGAAAACATACACAGTTTAACGTGACGTACACTGCGGAATAATGACATAAGCTAAACATGCCCTAAATATCCTTTACATAACTTAGAAATAAGTTTTGAAGGGTTCGGTATGGCAAAAACTAGTTTATTCAAGCTCAGGGCTATTTTGTAAATCTGTGAAACTATGCCGATTCTCGTATATCGTTATCCGAAACATGTACACGCATCCAAAAAATTTTTAATCATTAAAATCTTGTATTTTAGTGATAGGAATGCAAAACTACCTTTCGTTACGCAATCATAGTCGTTTTCGCATTAATTAAAGCGTTCGTCGTAATTAAGCGAAAAACGCAACCATACAACCGAACGAACCGACATCCACGATATTTTTGGGCATAATTCAAGTCCCCTATGCTTTAACATCCTTCTAAAGCCTAAACTTTGGGTTAACGAGGGTTAAACGAGTCAAAACACCTTAAAACAAGTGCAGGGGCCTGTTCTGCCCCTTTTGAAACTTGTGAAGTGTGATCGGCCTAGCCCGACCGCAGGTTACGGTTGCCAGACCGACTTACGGTTGGGGCTGCCAGCTATGTAATTTTTGCTTGATGGCCACTTCAAGCTTCCAAAACCCATCAATTCGAAACCATGGGCTTCTAAACTACTATGACACATGTTAGGACACTTGTTATCATCTCTTGAAGCCTCCTAACACTTGGAATGATCTTGTGGATCATCCACAAGTATAAATAGGCCTTCAAACTCACCTCACAATTTGCTCATTTCTTCTCTTTCTCTCTATAACTCTAAGTGGAGAACTCCCACATTGTTGGAGGTCTCCCAACTGAGTTTTCTAAGTCTTTTTCTTCATCCTTGGCTACCTTGAGCACCAGTAAGTGTTCTAACTAAGCCTTGTTCATTCATTTTAGCTAATTCAAGCTAAAAGTCAAACAGTGTTTGACTTTCAGCTTTGACCATTGATTGGTCAAAGCAAAGCCCAATTGGACTTTGCAACGTGATCGTAATCACGATGGTTATGATCCATAGCGATCATGCCTACTGATTACCACGTCTCCTAGTCGAAGTGACGAGTCAAAGTTTGGGTAAAAAAATGCACAAAGTGCGCATTATACGACGGAACTATTTTCGGGTTTCAAAACACCTTGTTTTGATACCAAATCAGTTTTATAAACCTTGTTAGACATGTTTAACATGTCTAACTCATCACTTTTAGTTTAGTGCTTGTTTAGGGTCGTAAGTCGAGCGGTCTTGACCACCGCTTTGACTTTCGAATCCGACTCGTTTGGTCGATCTTAGGATCCGACCAAACTTATATTAGTGACCATAGTTGTATAGGGAATAACCCTCTGAGGTTATACCTTATGGTCACGTCGTTTGGTTAGTGTTTCGTTAAGTCGCTAGTTATGTTATTATAAATGACCAAAATGCCCTTTTTGCGCATAAATCAACTTTAATCATATGTGACCAATGTTTTGACATATAAAATGATGTTGCAACTATATTAAACTTATTTTGGCATATTGGACTTATCATAACACAATCTAACCATCCGAACATGTATTTACGTAAATGATCCGTTAAAGTAGCATAAATTACCTTAACGAGTCATAACGGGTCAAAAGCACTTAGGAATCTTTCAAAATCAGAATGTTAACTTTATTAAACCATTTCATATGAGTTCCAACACTCATTTGGTTTATAAGGTTTCATTCTATCCGAATCTTCCGATTAAAGTCCTGATATGTACATAGTTATCCGATTCTAGGACACGTTTGACTTCTCGTACATTTGAGCTTGTTTAATCTTTGATTCAAGGATATTTTGCAACCCCAAGTGAGTACATAGTCCCCTCTTTTACGTTTTTCAAATGTTTTGGGGTGATTCATAAGTGCCTATTCACTATTTTCACGTTTTTCAATGCTATATGATTTCTTATACATAATACTGTATCCGATAACGATTTGAAACTGCAATCTATGGCTTAAATAATGATTTTCAAAGTTTGTGAGACTATTGTTGGTGCGTGATTCTTTTATAGCTCTTTGGTAGTACGATATAACGCTATAGGAATTTGACACCCCATTCCTGTTGTATGGAATGTCAGAAACCAAGTTTAAACCAAATAGTTTTTGCCTTCGTGGTAAATCTATAGCCACCAAAGTATAGTTTGATATACTCAGGTTTGAATGTATTGCTAAACGACCACAATGTATGTTTTACAAAGGTTTTCTAACTAAGCCATAAAACTTATCTTTTATTGAATTCCCTAAACCAAAGTATATTTTGATATACTACCAAATCACAATTAAGTATATTTCGATATACTTCCAAAGCATAGTTTGATATGCTATCAATGTGATATTATTTACCAAAGTATAGTTTGATATACTACCGAATCTCTTGTTCTTAAACAAAAGTATATTTTGATATACTATCGATACTCTTATTGTTTATCAAAGTATATTTTGATATACTACCGATTCACTTGTTCTCAAACCAAAGTACATTTTATATACTACCAAATCTAGCTTTTCAAAAGTATATTTTAATATACTAGTAATTCAACTAATTTCAAAACTAAGGTATATAATTTGATACACTATCTATATTGTTATTTCAAAACCAAAGTATATCTCGTATATACTACAAACTCTTTTTATCAAAAAGGCAAAGTATATTAAATACTAAACTTTTTGCGAGGATTCATGGCTATTTTTAAAATATATGTTCTCTTCTTAAAAATCCTAAGCCATGAATCTGAATAACAAAACTTGTGTTACTCATAGGCATTTTTATGCTGACGTACCTATTTTCACATATGTTTCAGGTTTATTTACATGATGATTGTCGCTGCATGCTATATATAGGATGGACTCGGGCCTTAGCGACTTTAAAATTTGAAAGACAATTTAATTGTATTTCATTTCCGATATTCCAAGACAATGTAATTTGATAATTCAATAAAACAAAACTTTAATTACCACGTGTTGTTGGAACAATCTGTTAACGTGACTCCCCAAGTGTTTCCGCCCCGTGTTGTTTTACGTGATTTGGGGTGTTACAATTAACTCTTGGAGTTCCGAAGGCGCCAGCCTATATGGTGCCATGGCCACTAGTTTAGCCCTCGGAATAAGTTCAATCCCAAATTCCACTTCGCGTTTAGGTGGTATCCCTTGTAAGTCTTTTGGAAATAGATCTTCAAGTTCATGCACCATTGGCACATCTTCAATCCTTGGAGACTCCTTTTCTCGAGTCATACCCATAGGTCAAGTATGCCTTGCATCCATGTTGAATAAGTTTACTAGCCTCCATCATCAAGCATATTACAGGGTTGCAACATGTTTCTCCATATATGGCATGCTTCTCACTTGGAGATATCAAATGTATAACCTTGCGATAGCATATTACATTGGCATGATGGCGGGACAACAAATCCATTCCTACCACTACATGAAATTCTCCCATCGCCATGGCTATCAAATCGATCGGGTATTCTTCTCCTTTAATGTCAATTTTGCAACCTTAGTATATATCACAAACAAGAAAACTTTTATGATCACCTACCTCTACTTCTAAAGGCGTAGGCACTTTTGACACAACAAAAGAAGATGTTAAATAAATTCATATGAAATACATGATTATTTTCACCTGTATCAAATAATACGCGTGCAAGAATAGAATTAACTGTAAATGTACCTATAACCACATCGAGTTCAAACTTCACCTCTTCCACGGTGAACTGGAAAGATCTTGCTCGTGACTTTGGGGCTTCAAGTTTCTTATCGGTCTTTTCACCTGCTCCCACAAAGTCTGGGCACTTGGCTTTTTTGTGACTCGGTTTATAGAAATTGTAGCACACCGACATTTTAGTGGGGCAATTCGTGACCCCATGACCTGTTTTCCCACATTTAACACATGGCTTCTTTTTGAAGTGGTACTCACCCCGATGAGCTCGACCACACATCTTGTAACTTGGCGATTCGCTTTTTACATTCCCTTTTTAGGGGACTCGGTCACTTTCTGCTTTTTGGAAGGGTTGGATTCATCCATTTCCCTCCTTTGTCCCCTCTCAACTTGTTTCTTTAATTTGACCTCCCGCTTTCTAGCGGCATTGATTATTTCTGTTAAGTTCTCATAATTTGAGAGGTCATGAACTCATATTTAGCACAAAGCATGTTGTGATGGTAATAAATTTTTTTCTCTTCTGTCTCAACCAATTCACCACAAAACTCCAGCACATCCAGAAAGATCCCATGATCTTATCAATAGTTTCACATTTATGCCTTAGTTGCATAAATTCTTTCTTAATTTTGTTTACCACCTTGGATTGTAGTGTTTGAGGAAGGGTGCTTTGAATTCCGCCCATGTCATAGCCCGTACGGCTTCGGTTACCTTTTCCCCTTTAATAAAATCCTACCAATCCTTCACTTGTTTTCTCTATTGGCCGGTCCCATAAGTCACAAAGTCACTTGGATCACAATTACTCCTTTCAAAGACACCTTCGATATCATTGATCCACCTTTGGCAAGCGATCGAATCTACTCTGCGCCCTGACCGAAGGTCTGAGTGCCATAAACTTCTCGTATGGACATGTTTTCTTTTTCTTTAGCCCTATCCCTTTCGTGGATATGGCTCTCCTTTAATTCGTTTATCCTTTCTTCAATGGCCGTCAGTATTATCATTTGTAGCCTATCCACAAATCCAGGTAGGCTAGCTTTTAAGGCCTTTCCGACCGCTTCCAAGATCTTTTGGCGTCACTCCTTGTTGATGAGGGTTTCGTATCATCATCATCACGTTCTCTAGACATTGATTATTGAAATGTTCAGAATAAGTTAACAACATTTCATTTAATTATTCTCGTATCGTCATATGGGAATTTAGCCACATCGTTTGTGAATACACACGATGCGTCTTTTTTATTTGGTTCGGCAATGTCTTTAAGTTGCCTTAACCATTTATATCTAATGCATTTTTAGGTTCGAGTGCGTAAGCGCACCGATCCCATGCATTTTCAACATAATCTCCTTTCAATATTATCTATGGTAATTGCCTTATAATAGTTTCTTACCGGAAATTTGCAATCAAACGTGGAACTGAACACTTTAACCGCTAAACCTTAGGCTTTTAATACCACTTGTAAGACCCGTATAGTAACATATAAAATTTTGCATTTAATTCGATTAAACAAAACTACATGTTTTACAAAAGGAGGTTAACATAAAATAGTGCAATGGTTTGATTCAAAATACTAGTCACCATTTTAACATTTAAAGAAAAAATAAACAAAAACGGATGTTAATAAGCGTTAGAGATTGTTCGGTTCTTCACGTGACTTGATCTTTATCCGGTGCTTAAACTTAGGTTTTACCTACCATAAGATTTCATTCAAACAGTTAGTGTATAGGTTAATAGAATGAAATCGTTAAAAACAAGAAACAGAAATAGTTTTCCTGGTTCAAAAGCCCCCACGCGTCACGGATGAGGAAGCCAGTTCCCTCTCATGGTGCGAGGGACTGAACTTTGACCATTTCGTTGAATGGGCTCCCCTTAGTGACACAAGGGAGGCCAAATTCGAGAAAGTTGCCACTTGCCGGTATTGTCTTACATTTCCCACACCTAGCCAATTTTCCAATTTTGTTACATTTCCTTTCAAGATTTTAACCTGAAATCCACCATCCGGACCTGGATTCCTTAGTTTCCAATTTCTTCATTCTATTTGGCATTTTATCTAAACCAACCTGTCAAGGGGCGCTAAGCATTCTAGCTCAATGCTCTCATTTTGTTATTATTTTTCAGAGTTTCACTAACTACATCCGCGATTGTAGTTGGCAATAACAGATAGTACCTTAGCTTCTACGACCCCATGGGTCGCTTATACTTTGCTTTTACGTCCAATTATTTGTTTGTTGTCTTATAGACCACAAACGACCTGATTAGTTTGTGACTCATAGTTCTCATGAGAAGTATGAGCGACGATTATCCTTTAATGATTTTTCACCATGGCATGTGACCATGATAATTTTTCTTTAGGCAACACCTCCACTTCTATGATCGGGTGGGTTATTTGTACTTCGGTTTTACATGCCACTTTATACGGTTTTACTTAAACTCCCTTTCACTTGACCCAGGGGTCTTTCCTTCAACTTCTTAATAGCATCTTACTTACATCATTAACAATATATCAATTTAGTAAATCACAACAATATAGCTACATACCTTAAAGTTTACCCTTTAAATGAGCTTCCTTTCCGGCTTGGCTTTCTGAAGCCTCGCTTGTGTTGCCTAAAGTTTTAACCCATGTGATCGTTAGAATACACAATCACTCATGGACATTTACATACAACGGTCACTTGCAATTATTTCTTAACTTTCATCGAGGATTTCATGAGTTATTAACAATGAATTTTCACTTTGGCATTTTATCAAACACTTCATGGGTATTATTTACAAGCTATCCTATTAGCTTAATTTGCCAACAAAATCATCATGTCATTGCAACTCAACAAGTTCATATGTCTCTTAATATCTAGCTAGCAAAACTTTCAGTTATCAAGGGAAAAACATATCAATCATCATACAAGAATATAGGGTTTTAACTCCTAGGTTAAAGCCTACATCCAACATGTATAAACTTCTATTCTAATCTCTAAATTACTCAAATTCTTCACTATACTAGTAAATATGATGGTTATAAGCACTATTATAACTTCATTTACATTCATAGTTAGGATTTCATATTAGACTCCCCATCTATCAAGAATTCTTTAACATCAAAATTCACCATATGAAATTCTACTAAATATCCTAAGTTTGGAAGATGATACGTGTTTATAATCCTTCAACATGCAAGGAATCATCAAAATTTCAACTTGATTTTGTGGTTTGAGATTTTGAGAGGATCACCCACACGCACATTTTTTGAGTTTTGTTTTCCCCCTTGTTTACATAACTTCTTTCCCACTTATCTAGTTTTAGTCCCTTAAGTTTAGTTAGTCACCTTGTTTGGATATCCCTTGCATAAAATTTTTTTATTTTAAGGAAACCATAATTAACTAGGTAAATCACAATAATGAATAAGTCAAAATTTTTATTTTAGGGTGTATAGTTACATATATTAACTTTTTTTACCTCGGTATTCTTCTTCTCCAATTGTAACCACCGTCATCATCTTTTGCTTCGACTCCTAATACCTATATGTATATTAGAATATTTACAGATCAATTGAATGGATCGTCCATCATTGCTTCGACTCCGATTTAGTGTTATATATATATATAATATATATATAATCAATGGAGTCACCATCCAAAAAATCATTGATGTCACCCGAATAACCTATGCATACATGTCTATAGACTACCGAAAAACCGTTGCTGTCCCGTGACTACATTTCAAATAGCCTACATCCGCCCATGCATCGTTCAAACTCCTACTACATATATACAAATATAATCTGGTCCGTTATTTTCATAATATATATAATAGTAATCTAGTTAAAAATTTAAATGAGAGAGAGAGTTATATATATATATATATATCACATTTTTATTATTTACATAACGGTGATGGATCATGTACATGATAAAAAATTCATACGAAGTGTACGTGACTAGGAGAAGAGGACAAGTTGCATTAGAGTGAAGGGTAATATAATCATTTCTTACTTGAAACAACTTCCCAATTGATTTTCAAACGGTTATAACTTTTTCATATGTTAATATTTTTTTAAAATGTACCGTATTAACGAGCATTTCATTCTCTTTAATTCGAGCAACATATTGTTGTAGTTTGCTTAAAATAATTTTACATGATTTTAAATACACATTAGTCCATTACGTGATTACCGATTTTGAATACCCAACCACAACTACGTGATTTTGAATATCCATTACGTGATTACACATTCAACAGAAACCATTACGTGATTACACATTCAGTATAATCCATTACTTGTTTACATATTCAATATGATTTGTTATAATTGATATTATAACAATTATTCTTATTACATGATTCCACATTCGATAACAAGACCTCCATTGTTTATGCTTTATTACATGATTAAATATGTAATATAGGGTAATATGTGGTTATTATAGGTTGGTTTTAGCTAATGTTTATCCTTAATGCGTGATTAGGCCTAAAATATTATCTATTACATGTTTTTATTTTTACGTAACTACGTAACCACTCAGTTTGGTTTCACATAAAATACTATACGAAAACACTTAATCACGAAATGAGTATTTCAAAATCACGTAGTCACAATATATAGTCAACTATTATTGATACGTAATTACGTAATAACTTAGTGTGGTTTCACATACTATAATGAAATCACGTAATCACGAAATAGGTTTTCAAAATCACGTATCATGAGCAGAGTATTCGAAATCACGTAATCACGTAATGGTACTAAAAATCTTGTAATTTTTAAGAAACTATATCATTAGGCTGCTTGAATTAAAGAGAATAAAATGCTCGTTAATGTGGTGTAATTTTTAAAAAAAAATATTAACGTATGAAAAGTTATAGCCGTTTGAAAATCAGGAGGGGAGTTTAAGTGAGAAATGGCGAGAATACCCTTCTATATTTGTTTTTGCAATTGTTTAAACATGATATTTACTAAAATGTCACTGATTTATTTGTAGCTATTGATGTTAGGAGATCAATGGCTCACAACCTCGTATGCTTCGTACAAGAGAGGAGCTGGCCTCTTTACATAACATATATACATTTTAATTTGGTGAACTTATGGTTAAGTTGTTGTAACAAAAACAAAGAGAATTAATGTTAACATCAGGTGGAACAACAAAAAATAATCGGTGGAAAAAATGGAATCGAAAGTTAGAGTTGGTGATTTTTTGCGTGTCAAAATATGAATCTGTGATGCATTTAGAATTAAGGAACTTAAAATCCATAAAATCAAATCAATCGGAGATAAAAGTCAAATATAGGTGATAAAAGTCAATTAGAATTCAGAAGCAAGACATCAGTCCGTGATAAAAGTCAAATATAGAATTCAGAAGCAAGAAAACAATGATCTGTTGGTCTAGTGTCAAGGGGAGATGGAAAAATTTGCTTCTTTTAGAAGTCCTCAATTAAGTCCAGACAAAAAAATTTTAATATAATTTAGTGATACTACTAACCTGATTAACGATATTTTAACCATACGCCATTAAAAAAACATCAAAATAATGAAATATAATATCAATACTGAAATCAGTTCGTAATTCAAGAAACTTTTCACAAATGAAATTGAAGCATCAGGTCCGTTGATTTTTATAACAAAAAAATAATAATAATTATAATCCAAGCTTTCATTCATTTTCATCATCATTATTAACGTCCATTTTGAAGAATTAGGTTAAGTATGACCCAATGCAGTCGCCTACAGGTTGCCGGATTGGTGGACCGTTTTCGGACCATCTCATCGGTCATCCCTCTCATCCCATAAAACATTCTTAATTATTTTACTTTCAGGAATTAGGTTTTGGATTGATTAAGTTACTTGTTTTTGAATCGGTCATCCATCTCATCCATACAAACTTTACGACATATCAGACAGGTTTCATCTTCCGGGTATATAAGGATCATAAACCGGTATTTTTTTAATTGTTTTAATTAAGAAAAATAGTTATACATATAAGTAGGGGAGTAAAACGATAAAACAAAAAATGCAGATAACTTTAATTGATGAAAAATAGCACTGATGGTTATCTTTTATTAAAAGTATATAGATGAATAGGGTAGTGATCCTAAGAGAAGAGTACTCTATTTGAGAAACTTGAGAAGAAATATGGACCACACATTTTTCTAAGTTTTTCGTAATATACACATATGTATAGTTCACATTTAACTATATACATATGTGTATAATTCATATACATATATGTATATAGTCACTTTTAAGTATACATATGTGTATATTACGAATTACTTAGAAAAAATGTGTGGTCCAGATTTCTTCTCAAGTTTCTCAAATAGCATACCTCTTCTCACATGATCCTAACCCTAGATGAATATAAATATAGATAAATATAAATATAGATAGATAGGGAAATGATAAAATGAGAAAGACCGCGAGTTGCGAGAACCACGAGAACTTTTTGATACGGAGAGAGTTGGGTCAAAATTGTTTTGCACAAACGTTAATAAAAAATTATAAAACATCTATAAAAAAAGTAAAAAAATTGTCGAGTTGGTAGTTTTAACTGATACAAGTTTTTTTAAGTGAGACGTAAATTTTAAAAGAAGATAAATATTTTTTACGCCTCATATAAATCTGGGTATGCGACAGTTTTTTTCAATTTTTTTCTGAACAAGTGATTGTTTTTATGAATTTTGAGAAAAAAAAGTTTTGCAAAAACCTTTTGAATGACCTATTTCTTCGGTTCTCGCAACTCATGGTGGTTCTCATTTGAACCGGATCCTAGATAGGCATTCATCTTTTATTTAGAGTTATTCCAACCTATTTAGTTTCTATAAATCTCGTGATCTTAGAATCATTAATTAATCATTATCTAGAGTTCTTATCATGGCTTCTATTCAATATTGTGAACTTTTTACCAATTAAAAACGCATGGATAATTATATATTTTAAATATTTAAGTTTTGGATCATGCTAATTACACACGCCCTAAATTATTTTTACACCCCAAACTGTTCCGCTTTGGCCAAAGAGATGCGTTTAGGGCTACTTCACCAGATAAAAGGTGAGATGACTGATGTCTGAGTGACATAAAGGTGATACGAGGTTTGACCCGGTACGATGTTGTCACGTGAACCCTAAGCGCCGCTCTTTGGCCACACAGCGGCGCTTCGACCCCAAATGTTGACCTTTTAAAGCTGACCAGGCACGAGAGTTAAGGCATTCGATTTCTAAAACTCAATATATTGTTTCCATACATACGGAGGTTTTTCTGTTTTACTTGTGTTTCTTCAAAATAACGCGCGGTTATGCTGTATTAGTGCAGAGGGTTCAAAAAACGATGTTGTGGTTAAGCAACTATCTTTTCAGTGAATATTCTAACGAGTCAGTTGTTCCTGATTCTTACGAGGGGACCGCTATTTCTGACTCGTATGAGAAAGCGGTCTCGTCCAACTTGAGGGAAAAGGAGGTTGTATCTTGCATTCGTTATCGGGATAACACGGTGGATCTCGATTTGAATATCCATGTGGGGGACCCGTACGCACAACAAGGTTATTCGAATTACGGATACGGAGGCGAAGCGTATCTTCAGGCTGAATATCCGTACGGTCTTCCAAACTATCCCGACTTTGGTTACGGTGGCGAGCACAGCTTTGCACAGCAGGAGGGCTATCCAGACCATAGTTACGGTTGTGAGTAGAGCTTCGAACATCAAGTCTATTCGGACCTCGGTGACGATGGTGAGCCGGAGGATGTGTCAGTTGACGAGGAAGGTTGTTGCCCGGTTACATTTTCGTTTGATACAACGCAGACCTTTTCACATCACGTAAAGAGCTGGTGCTTTGGGTACAAGACATGGCAAAAGACAATGGTTATCTCATTATGATTAAGAGGTCGAATAAAAGAGTAGAAAATTACAAGATTTGGTTTCAATGCACTCTTGGTGGGGAGCATAAGAGTATAGCTACATAGAGGAAAACAGGTAGCAAGAAAATAGGCTGCCAGTTCGAGATGATCGGGTTTTCGGAATCAAACGGAAGTGTTTGGGGGATTGAGGTGACGAAGGCGAAGCACAACCACACTCCTATCGAAAACCTAGAGGGTCACGCGTATGCGAGAAGGCTTTCTATAACGCTCCGTATTTTCGCGTTTAATTAATTATTTAATTACATTATAAAATCATTATTCAATTAGTCCTTTTTATTTATTATTTAGTTTATTAAATCATTTTAATTCATTTACTTAGTTATTTATTTAATCAATTGCGAAGTTATTTATATAATAATTATTATTTAAATGTTAATCATTTTAAAGGTTAGTTCCATCTAAACTAATTAAAGTTAACTAGTTGAAACTAACCTAGTTAACCTCCTAAGTATGAAGTTAAGGGTTAAAGGTGTTATTTTACAAACATATAATACAGGGGCTGTTTGGGGTAGTATTATAAACTTCAAAACTTGAAAAAGAAAAAAGAAATAAAAACGGAGCTGGGCGGGACTTGAACCCGCGCCACTCCGCTTGCCAAACCAACAGATAACCGTTCGGACCAAAGTCCTCATTCGAATATTTGATGAATCGTTTAATACTTATAACCTTGTTACGTTCAAACTTAATTCAAGTTTTGCCGCCCAAACAACCTGCAAAACGCGTAAAACACCTTCCTTTTCTGATTTCGCTGATTAATCTCCTTAATGACCTGATTATTCGCGATTGAACCTTCTATCCTTTCCATTGTTAACCTCAATCACGAACTTAACCACGAGTTTGTCTTTGTTCATTTCCCGGCTCACCTCTATAAAACCGAACCCATCCTCACGACTTCAACCCCATACTCTCATCCTCACAAACTCACTCATACTCTCCCCTCGCTTCGTCGCCGGAAACCTAAGACCTTGCCGGAGGAGAACGAAGCCATCGAAGTCACACGTATCCTCGTCTCGACTCGGTATAAACCTTCTCCGTTAACACTTGTATTTTTTTACCTGTTTAAATGCTTTAAAAGGACGTCGATAATAATCTCAAACCTTTAAACTATATATATACTGTTATGGACTAATACCATTGCAAGGTATGAGACTTGTCCTACATCGGTTGTATGGGCAACCAATGTGGGGTTTATATACCAAATGGGGTCCCTCACCCACCAGACTAGTCTTTTGGGTTGTGTTCTCCTGTTTGGTATGTAACATATACACACACTGCGTTTTTTCTGTTCTTAACAAATGAAGGAGACGACCGGGTTATATGAAAAAAGTCGTTAAAACACAAATACAACACCAACTGGGTTGTAGCCCAGCTGGTATCGCGTATCATTTTTAAACCCCGGGGTTCCCGGGTTCGATCCCGGTGGCTTCCGGTATTTTAAACAGTTTATTTATTAGTGATATTATTATTATTACTATTATTATTATTATTACTATAATTAGTAAAATCAGTATTTATCAATGTTTAATTAGTAAAACTTATAATTACAAAAAAGTTTATTATTATCATTAATTGATGTATTAAATCAGTATTATTATTAATATTATTATTCCAATAATAGTAACATTAGTCTTGTATTATTCATCAAATTTCTTTTGTTACTAATTATTACTAAACTTATCTACTAAAGGTAACCTTAATCAAATCACCTACCACGTGTTACCCAATAATTAAAACGTTTCTCTATCAACTATATATCTATGCAACATCATTCAAATCCATAACAAAGTCCCTATCTTATTCTAGGTTAAAACTCTTTGTAGATCCTTCAATCCTCACTTGTGCGGATATCAAGGAACTTATACGCAACCTAAGGTGAGTATACTCGATCCTTCTTTTGTTTTATCACTTTTAGGGTGTAACATGTATTCTATACCAAAACCACGCAACACTTGAAACTTATTTGAAACATACTCTATCCATTTAAACATGAAACATGAAACTTGTGATACTTGAGACTTGAATGCTATGTGACGTTTAATCCTTGTGTGTAGTCTCCCCTTAACAATGGTAGTACTATGCATATGCTATAGGGGTAATGCACCTCCCTGTTAGTCTTTGGAGTATTGTTAAGTTTGAAACTTTTACCTCCCGTTGAACTTTGGGATAGGCTTTGTTAACGAATTGGAAACTTGGGCTATCACTTGGACTGCGTTAGCTAGGATGTTAAAACTTGTTATATGATTTTCGTGTTGGAAACGAGTCTTTTTTGTAACATCCGTCGAAAAACGGGTTTTCAAAACCCGCTTCGTTTATTAATCGAATAATCAGTTTCAAATTTTTGTTGCTCATTTAATGCTTATTTTAATTTTAAACAATACATAACTAATAAACATTTTAGAATATGGAAATTAAAATTGTTAGAAAATAAAAATAAAGCAATTAAAAATAAAAAGGGGCTGCCGGGTTTCGAACCCGGGTCAGCCGGAAGACCTTAACACCAAACAATTAACCACTCCGCCACTTGATGTCTTTGTGAAATCTAGGAAACAAATAAAACATAAGTTCACCCGTGAATCACCTGTTTGCGCCAAAACTGAAACCGATATCGGCTTTCAACGTTCAGACGTTTGAGTGATCCTGAATATCTGATTATAACCGATGCAACCATTACGACCCACGTTCTTAATCAAACTCAGTCTTTATTGTTTCGATTCATATGATTTGGGAGTTAGAAACCGAAATCTTTTACTTCCTGAATTACTCCAACAATATCATCATCTCGCGACTCAAAAACACTCGCAGAACCTCCAATTTCATTTTCGCTCTATTTTCAGTTCGTCGGAAACGCTTTCTGAAATCGCCGGACTTTCGCCGGAAAACCGTGTCTTTCATCAAGACGGTAAATTTCTCAATTCTTTTATCTTCTATCTGTTGTTAGACTGTTACTAACTCAAACCCTTCAATCAGAATCGGTCCCAGACGACGATACCTGATAATCTGCAATCGCCGGAAAACTTCTGAAAATTTCTAAATCACGCTGTGAATCGGTATGAGCATCTAAACTCTCTGATAACTCTTGTTTAGTCATTCAATTCCACAATTAGTTAATCAAAACTGTTAATTGGTCCGCTCAGACGGAGTTCATAAAACAGAGCCGACGACTTTGCCGGAGTTCTGAGAAAAGTCATCATTCCGGTACGTTCATTCCCAAAACCTTCCCTATCCATTTCGTTTTAATCATTTATATGTCCGTTAATTGAATTGAACAAGATCAGTCGAATATCAGTTATCTGAGTTATTTTAACGAAGAAGATGAAGTTAGGCTGTGTATAAATTTAAAATAAATCGGATTATATCTCGGGTTAGACACACAGTCCAGCGGTGGACTGTGTGCATTTGAATCATAGAGTCTCGGGTTCGAGTCTGTCCTTGTTCCGATTCGTCACAATATTCAGACTTTTTATAAAACCCAAATATGGAAACTTCCAGTTAGTATATAAGAGAAATAAAAACAAGTGTTTTAACTAGGTTAGACACACAGTCCAGCGGTGGACTGTGTGCAACGTTAAACAACAGGTCCCGGGTTCGAGACCTGTTTTGCACGCCGGTTCGATAGAATTAAAATCCTTTTTAAAATAAATGAATTTTGAATAAATTAAATAGTATATAAATATAATTAAAAACAGAAATATTTTCAGTTGGTAGAGCTGCGTGCACGTGTACGGGAGGTCACAACTTCGAACCTCACTCAGTGCAAACAATATACACGACCGAACCGGTCAACAAGTCAAAGTCAATGGTCAACGGTCAACCCAAAAAGTCAACAATTTTTTTATATATTTTTATTTATTTATTTAATTTAAAAATCAATTAAAAATACTTAAAAATAATGTTTTTAAAGTTAGAAAATAACCTTAAACTCACAAAAATATATCTAAAAATCCTATTAAAATTATTAATAAAATCCACTTATTTACCGTACCTTTTCGTTATTATTTAGGTTAGTTATTCCTCGTCGATCAATCCTCTAAACTCGTGCGTATTCAACATCATCAAACGAGTGCACCCAATGTGAGTGAATCTCTACAAATTCCCCGTTTTAATCACGTTTTTGGGGTTATCATGTGTCTTATTATTTATTACATTTAAACAATTGTGCATCCATCATATCCATGATCAAATGTGTATTCAATATGTATCAACTGTTTGTGTGGTTAATGTTTAGATTAAATTTATCATTTTCAGTACATACATTATCATAGGCCGCCGCTCCCCATTACCTATGAGCGTGAGCCGTTCCCCATTACCTATGAGCGTGAACGAGGCGTTGCCAACATACGATCGGCTCCGTTTGATTGAGCCTTGATCGCACATACATTTCATCATAGGCCGTCTGTTCCCCATTACCTATGAGCGGAACCGTTCCCCATTACCTATGAGCGTGAACGTGACGTTGCCAACATATACATTGTCATTCATGTCATATATTCATGCAAGGTGGTTTGTTATGGTTTGTTATGGTTTGTTATTGTTTGTTATCGTATGTTATTGTTATTGTTATTGTTATTGTTATTGTATGTTTAATTACGTTTGCTCACATATGATTATTGCACAATTTTCCATAATTAATTACAACAAGAAATCAATAATAAATGTTTTCTAACAAGGTTCACTCGCCAACTTTTGTTGACCCAAAAACCCCCATTTTTACACATGATACAGGTGATCCAGTTGCAGCAAGAAACATATAGGATGGCTTAGAAGAATAAATCGGTTTAGACTTTGGATTGTTTATTTAGTTACTTTTCTTTGTAATTGTATGAACTTGTTTGGAATATTGAGGATGTAATTTTGAATTTAATAAATATGAAACATATTAGTAAACATCATGAGCTTTGGTGATAACCCAATTATGCCCCGACTCTTATTCTGCTGCGGGTCGGGGTGTGACAGATTGGTATCAGAGCCATGACTATAGGGATATAGGATAGGTTATTAGACCCTTAGAGCCTATACTATAGTTGATTAGAATTTTTAAAATTGTTTGTGTGTTACATGCAAAATTCATGATGTTTATATGCTTTATGTTTATTGTTACATTCAATGTTATGCAAGCATGTTCATAAGTACATATTATTATACAATGCCTATCATGAATCATATTCCCATAACATATCATATCCATGAGAGCACACACCACACAATTTCCATGACTTTTGCAACGACTTTTGTATTTTCAAATCACATCAAAGTGAGTTCTCATGACGGGCATGTAGTAACTGGAAGGGTACAAGTACCGGTAGTCGGAACGTCCTGTCTAGGCTTGGCATTCGTATAAATCCAAAATAAAGGACCAATTTGCCTACATGGGGACTAACGATGAGAGTACGAAGGACCTATTAGGCCAAAGCATGCTATGTGAGCTAACCCCACTTTGAGTTGTCATTGTGTCTACACCTGGACACCCTCCGACCATACATCTCGCAAACATATTTCATGGTTTTCATTCGGGTGATGCGAGTGTTAAACCGCCAATACCAATGTGAATCCTACTAAGCCAATAGTCATGGGGGCCCACATGACTATACAGGTGAAGGTATGGGGGACATTTGAGGCCTAAACATGAGCAAACCCAAGACATCCTATGGATGTAGTTGCATTATTGATGTTTATGTCATTTTTTTTAAGACACATGACACCTAAAAAGACTCCTTAAACTCACAATCTTCTTATGTATATTCCTGTAGATGTCGGCTAGGCAACAACGTGGGGGTAGAAGGTCAGGAAGGTCAAACGAACGCTTGGCCACCCAAATCGCAAAACAAATGGCCGCGGTGCTTCCTGACATCGTAGTTCAAGTCCAACAAGCTCTCGCCGCAAATCCCATCAATCCTCCCCAGCAAGAAGACCAGAACGTCGACAACCCTCCCCCCAAAAAGTGCTCATACAAACATTTCAAGTCCTGCGATCCCCCGAAATTTGAAGGGACCGAAGGTGTCACTGCTCTCCTCCACTGGTTTGAGGAAATGGAAAACACCTTCCTCAACTGCGACTGTCCCGAGGATCGCAAGGTACGTTACACAACCGGGAGGCTATTTGGAGTAGCTCTTACCTGGTGGAATACTGAAAAAGGTAAGAGAGGAATCGAAGATGCAATGGCCTTAACGTGGGAGGAGTTAAGGGAAATCATGACGAGACGCTTCTGTCCAAGAAGCGAGATCAAAAAGTTAGAGGATGAATTTCACTCGTTGAAGCAAAAGGAGGGAGATCATACTTCCTACAACAAGAGGTTTTTAGAGTTGAACCAAATGGTCCCTAACTTGTTCACCCCAGTTTACCGCTTAGTCGAACACTATATTCGAGGCCTCCCCTCGAAAATTCAAGACTCAGTTCTCAGCACTTCACCTGCAACACTCGAAGCTGCTATGGAACTAGCTACCGAGCTTACCGAGAATCGTATTCGCAACGGCAAATTTAAGGACGAGAAAAAGAATGCCCCCGTTGAGGGCCAAACTTCAAACCATTCCACATCCTCCTCAAAGTTTGCTAATAAGAGGAAGCGAAACACCAGAAACTTTGTTGTCACACAAACAAATTTCCCTATCCCTGCTGCACCCATCACTCAAGTTGCCCCCTCACCTGCACCGTATAAAAGGACATACTCCGGCCCATACCATCACTTTCCTGATCATCCCTGCCAGCATTGCACCGGCTGTGGCCGCGCAGGCACACCATTCAAACCTGTCGCGTACTTCAGCGACGAACCGCCATCAGCCCTCAACCCAAACCCACCATCAGATAGTGGGTCAAGCCCAACAACCTTTACTCCTACCGCCTACCCAACATGTAGCCCAATCCTACTACCAACCCAACTATCCCATGGTGCAACCTATGCGGGCTTGTTACAACTGTGGAGACCCGAACCATTTCAGGAACACCTGTCCACGTCTGGTGAATATCATCTATGCCCAAGCTCAAGCTAATCCAGTAAACCAGGCTAACCAAGCTCCTCCACCTGCAAGAGGAAGAGCTTTTAACATCAACGCCAATCAAGCTAGGGCTGACAACAATGTGGTTAACGGTACGTTTCTCATCAATGGTAGTTATGCATCCATGTTATTTGATACTGGCGCGGATAAAAGTTTTGTGTCCTTAGAATTTGAACCCATCCTCAACCAAACTCGAGATAAACTCATGGAATCCATAACGGTAGAAGTTGCTGACGGGAAACCGGTCTCATTAAACTCTATTATACGCAATTGTACTCTCACCCTAACCGATCACGATTTTCCAGTTGACCTCATACCTATGAAGTTGGGAAGTTTCGACATTATAATTGGTATGGACTGGCTCAGCCAACATCATGCTGAAGTTGTATGCCGCGAAAAGTTTATACGCATTCCTCTTACAAACGGTCAGACCCTATGAATCTTTGGAGAAACCCCTTCGAAAGGGCTCAAATTAATGTCCTGTCTTCAAGCCCGAAAATATCTCCGCAAGAATTATGTCGCATTTCTAACTCATGTCGTAAAAAAGGGAACCAAGGAGAAGAAACTTGAAGACATCCCAGTAGTAAAAGATTTTCCGCAAGTTTTTCCTGACGACATTTCAGGACTTCCTCCCGTGAGAGAAGTCGAATTCCGCATTGATCTTATACCTGGAGCTACACCAGTTGCAAAATCTCCTTATAGATTAGCCCCATCCGAAATGCAAGAGCTGGCCAGTCAACTGCAAGAGCTGGCTGACAAAGGATTCATATGTCCTAGCTCATCGCCTTGGGGTGCACCTGTCCTTTTTGTGAAGAAGAAAGATGGAACGTTTCGCATGTGTATCGACTACAGAGAACTCAACAAGTTAACGGTTAAGAACCGCTACCCATTACCTCGCATCGATGATCTTCTTGACCAACTTCAAGGCGCCAGCTGTTTTTCAAAAATCGACCTTCGTTCTGGTTATCATCAACCCAGAGTACATGAAGAAGACGTCCCAAAGACCGCCTTCCGAACTCGTTATGGTCATTATGAATTCATGGTCATGCCATTTGGTCTAACCAACGCTCCAGCTGTCTTCATGGATCTAATGAACAGAGTCTGCAAACCCTATCTCGATCGCTTTGTTATAGTCTTCATCGACGACATCCTCATTTACTCAAAGTCTAAGTCTGATCATGAACGACACCTTCGACTCATCCTTACACTCTTAGGGAATGAAAAGCTCTACGCCAAATTCTCCAAATGCGAATTCTGGTTAAAAGAGGTACAATTCCTTGGACATGTCGTCAATGACAAGGGAATACATGTCGACCCCTCAAAGATCAAAGCAGTACAAGAATGGCAAGCGCCACGTACACCAACCGAAGTAAGATCATTCCTTGGTTTGGCTGGTTATTATCGCCGTTTCATTGCAAATTTCTCCCGCATCGCTGTACCACTCACGACTTTAACACATAAAGGAAAACCCTTCATATGGGGACCCAAACAAGAAGAAGCCTTCCAAACCCTTAAACAAAAACTCTGTGACGCACCTATTCTCACACTTCCTGAAGGTTGTGATGACTTCGTGGTTTATTGCGACGCGTCAGGGCAAGGACTAGGCTGTGTTCTAATGCAAAGAGGAAAAGTGATAGCTTATGCTTCTAGACAACTCAAAATTCATGAGAAGAACTACACCACGCACGACCTAGAACTTGGAGCCGTTGTGTTCGCCTTAAGATATGGAGACATTACCTCTACGGTACTAAGTGTGAAATATACACCGTCCACAAGAGTCTTCAACATATCTTCAACCAAAAGGAGTTAAACATGAGGCAACGAAGATGGGTCGAACTTCTTAATGACTACGACTGTGAAATTCGGTATCATCCTGGCAAGGCAAATGTGGTGGCCGATGCACTCAGTCGAAAGGGTTATGCGAACTCCATTCGTCTTCTATGTTCGCAAATCATAACCGACATCAAAGATCAAATTCTAGAAGCCTAACATGTTTCAGTAACGGAAAACGACGTACGAAAGGAGCTGTCTTGTGGAGCTGAACTTAAAATTGAAACTAAATCCGACGGTATTCTGTACTATCTAGATCGCATATGGATTCCCGATCACAATAACCTTCGTGATTTCCTTATGAATGATGCGCACAAAACACGATACTCTATACACCCAGGAGCCGACAAGATGTATCCAGACCTTCGATACACCTACTGGTGGCCTGGAATGAAAAAGGATATTGCTGTTTTTGTTTCCAAGTGCCTTACATGTTCCAAAGTAAAAGCTGAACATCAAAGACCCTCAGGACTTCTGGTCCAACCTGAAATACCTGTATGGAAGTGGGAAAACATAACCATGGACTTCATTACCGGGTTACCTCGCACTTCAGGTGGGTATGACACTATATGGGTAATCATTGATCGTCTTACAAAATCAACTCACTTCATTCCGATCCGCGAAGATTTCAAGAACGAGAAGTTAGCTCGTATCTACATCAGCGAGATCGTAAGCCGTCATGGTGTACCGTTAAGCATTATTTCAGATCGTGATGGTCGTTTCACTTCCACGAACATGGCAAGCCGTACAAGCCGCTCTGGGTACACGATTAGACCTCAGTACCGCTTATCATCCTCAAACCGATGGACAATCTGAACGCACCATCCAAACTCTTGAAGATATGCTTCGAGCATGTTTCATAGACTTCAAGGGAAATTGGGATGCTCATCTACCATTAGTTGAATTTTCGTACAACAACAGCTATCATTCAAGTATCGGCATGGCACCTTTCGAAGCTTTATATGGTCGTAAGTGCCGATCTCCAGTAAGTTGGCACGAAATTGGAGAAGCTCAAATCACCGGTCCAGAATTGATTCAAGAAACCATAGACAAGATCCATCAAATTCGAAACAATCTTCTAGCGGCACAAAGTCGTCAAAAGAGTTATGCAGATAAACGACGAAAGCCTTTGGAGTTTAACATTGGTGATCATGTACTTTTAAAAGTATCACCGTGGAAGGGAGTAGTTCGTTTTGGCCAGAAGGGCAAGCTAGCACCACGCTACGTAACACCTTTCAAGATACTCGAAAGAGTAGGACCTGTAGCATACAAACTTGATCTACCAGAAGAACTCAACAGAATTCACCCCACATTCCACGTATCAAACTTAAAGAAGTGCCTCGCCGATGAAAACCTCCATATTCCCCTGGAAGATATTCAGATCGATGAATCTAGGCATTTCATTGAAAGACCAGTAGAGATCATGGACTTCGGAGAAAAACGTTTAAGACGGAGTCGTATTCCAATTGTTAGGGTACGCTGGGAGTCGAAACGAGGACCTGAGTTTACTTGGGAACGTGAAGACTCAATGCGCGAAAAATATCTGCATCTTTTTCCTGTTACCACTACTACTTAAATTTCGGGACGAAATTTCTAAAAGTAGGGGATACTGTAACATCCGTCGAAAAACGGGTTTTCAAAACCCGCTTCGTTTATTAATCGAATAATCAGTTTCAAATTTTTGTTGCTCATTTAATGCTTATTTTAATTTTAAACAATACATAACTAATAAACATTTTAGAATATGGAAATTAAAATTGTTAGAAAATAAAAATAAAGCAATTAAAAATAAAAAGGGGCTGCCGGGTTTCGAACCCGGGTCAGCCGGAAGACCTTAACACCAAACAATTAACCACTCCGCCACTTGATGTCTTTGTGAAATCTAGGAAACTAATAAAACATAAGTTCACCCGTGAATCACCTGTTTGCGCCAAAACTGAAACCGATATCGGCTTTCAACGTTCAGACGTTTGAGTGATCCTGAATATCTGATTATAACCGATGCAACCATTACGACCCACGTTCTTAATCAAACTCAGTCTTTATTGTTTCGATTCATATGATTTGGGAGTTAGAAACCGAAATCTTTTACTTCCTGAATTACTCCAACAATATCATCATCTCGCGACTCAAAAACACTCGCAGAACCTCCAATTTCATTTTCGCTCTATTTTCAGTTCGCCGGAAACGCTTTCTGAAATCGTCGGACTTTCGCCGGAAAACCGTGTCTTTCATCAAAACGGTAAATTTCTCAATTCTTTTATCTTCTATCTGTTGTTAGACTGTTACTAACTCAAACCCTTCAATCAGAATCGGTCCCAGACGACGATACCTGATAATCTGCAATCGCAGGAAAACTTCTGAAAATTTCTAAATCACGCTGTGAATCGGTATGAGCATCTAAACTCTCTGATAACTCTTGTTTAGTCATTCAATTCCACAATTAGTTAATCAAAACTGTTAATTGGTCCGCTCAGACGGAGTTCATAAAACAGAGCCGACGACTTTGCCGGAGTTCTGAGAAAAGTCATCATTCCGGTACGTTCATTCCCAAAACCTTCCCTATCCATTTCGTTTTAATCATTTATATGTCCGTTAATTGAATTGAACAAGATCAGTCGAATATCAGTTATCTGAGTTATTTTAACGAAGAAGATGAAGTTAGGCTGTGTATAAATTTAAAATAAATCGGATTATATCTCGGGTTAGACACACAGTCCAGCGGTGGACTGTGTGCATTTGAATCATAGAGTCCCGGGTTCAAGTCTGTCCTTGTTCCGATTCGTCACAATATTCAGACTTTTTATAAAACCCAAATATGGAAACTTCCAGTTAGTATATAAGAGAAATAAAAACAAGTGTTTTAACTAGGTTAGACACACAGTCCAGCGGTGGACTGTGTGCAACGTTAAACAACAGGTCCCGGGTTCGAGACCTGTTTTGCACGCCGGTTCGATAGAATTAAAATCCTTTTTAAAATAAATGAATTTTGAATAAATTAAATAGTATATAAATATAATTAAAAACAGAAATATTTTCAGTTGGTAGAGCTGCGTGCACGTGTACGGGAGGTCACAACTTCGAACCTCACTCAGTGCAAACAATATACACGACCGAACCGGTCAACAAGTCAAAGTCAATGGTCAACGATCAACCCAAAAAGTCAACAATTTTTTTATATATTTTTATTTATTTATTTAATTTAAAAATCAATTAAAAATACTTAAAAATAATGTTTTTAAAGTTAGAAAATAACCTTAAACTCACAAAAATATATCTAAAAATCTTATTAAAATTATTAAAAAAATCCACTTATTTACCGTACCTTTTCGTTATTATTTAGGTTAGTTATTCCTCGTCGATCAATCCTCTAAACTCGTGCGTATTCAACATCATCAAACGAGCGCACCCAATGTGAGTGAATCTCTACAAATTCCTCGTTTTAATCACGTTTTTGGGGTGTATCATGTGTCTTATTATTTATTACATTTAAACAATTGTGCATCCATCATATCCATGATCAAATGTGTATTCAATATGTATCAATTGTTTGTGTGGTTAATGTTTAGATTAAATTTATCATTTTCAGTACATACATTATCATAGGCCGCCGCTCCCCATTACCTATGAGCGTGAGCCGTTCCCCATTACCTATGAGCGTGAACGAGGCGTTGCCAACATACGATCGGCTCCGTTTGATTGAGCCTTGATCGCACATACATTTCATCATAGGCCGTCTGTTCCCCATTACCTATGAGCGGAACCGTTCCCCATTACCTATGAGCGTGAACGTGACGTAGCCAACATATACATTGTCATTCATGTCATATATTCATGCAAGGTGGTTTGTTATGGTTTGTTATTGTTTGTTATCATATGTTATTGTTATTGTTATTGTATGTTTAATTACGTTTGCTCACATATGATTATTGCACAATTTTCCATAATTAATTACAACAAGAAATCAATAATAAATGTTTTCTAACAAGGTTCACTCGCCAACTTTTGTTGACCCAAAAACCCCCATTTTTACACATGATACAGGTGATCCAGTTGCAGCAAGAAACATATAGGATTGCTTAGAAGAATAAATCGGTTTAGACTTTGGATTGTTTATTTAGTTACTTTTCTTTGTAAATGTATGAACTTGTTTGGAATATTGAGGATGTAATTTTGAATTTAATAAATATGAAACATATTAGTAAACATCATGAGCTTTGGTGATAACCCAATTATGCCCCGACTCTTATTCCGCTGCGGGTCGGGGTGTGACATTTTTAATCTAGTATGCTATGTATTAAACCTGTATACTCGCTCAACATTTTTGTTGATTATATTTTAATACATGTTGCAGGTTGATAAGTTAAGATGCGAAGAAATTAAGCTAGGACAAGCTTTAGAAACACACTTTAAATATTTGTTACGTTGTTAGCTTATTCGAAACTTGTATCGAATCTTAGTCTTTAATGGAATTTGATTAAATTATATTGTCGCAATAGTGTTATGATGCTTTTGAACGATTTGTTCGTCTCATCCCGATGTGCGCCCCATTGGTTGGGGTGTGACACTTTCTTTGGATCATAAAAGAATGGTTGAGCAGCTGGCAGAGCAAGATATTCCAAACCGTAGTATCTGGCGAACGCTGACGAAAACCAATCCGGACAGAAAGCTTATTCCGAAAGATATACACAACGCTGTTCAGAAGATTAATGTCGGAAAAAAATATCGGTAAGTCTCCGATGCAAAAACTTGAAAACATTCTTCGTGAAAAAGATTACACTTATTACATGCGCACGAATGAGATATATAACGCAGTTGAAGATGTCTTCTTTGTTCACAAAAATCATTCACTATGTGGTGTGCCTTCCCGCATGTCACACCCCAACCGATGGCGGAAACATCAGGGCGCGGCACTAGGCGAATCAGATTGCTCAAGAGATTCCATAACAACTATTTAAGCGACAATATTTAAACGTTCAATATCCCATACTATTAAACAATACAATCCTCAAATAATTATTACAACTTAAACAATCTCTTAAACATAACATCCAATCCGATCTTCCCTAGATTTATTACATGCATTTCTAGAGATAATCCTAATCCATTTGCGAACGTAGATAATCCTCAACCTGCCACATATGTTAAAATAAAACGTCAATACAATTAAGTAAAGGTGAGCATACAAGTTTGCGTACATAATAGATATAAAAGCGTTTAGCATACACCACATGACATTACGTAAGAGATGTGAACTATGTATCAACTAGATTCAAGTAAACCAACAAACCGCGAGTGAAAGGCACGCGAACAAGTTTCCACGTCCTAAAGAGAAAATAAATGAGAAATAAAAATGCGAGCCTTAACAACCCCGGGCCTCCGGCAAGCTATCATGTTAATGGTGGCGTACAAGCAATCAAGTAACACATACAATTCAGCAGATTTCACGTATAGTCATGTATTAGCGGGATTGCGAATAAGAGTTTGAGTTTGTGTGATGTGATTTGATTAGGAACATATGTGACACCCAAAAGTGCGTTTAAGCGTATAAGGGTTCAAGTATACTCACAGTTGGTGCGATTAAAGAGAGATACGGGATCTGAGGTGAGTTGAGGAGAGCGCCGGATCAGCCTGTAAGCGAAAAAAAGTGCATCAGTTTTCCGAAATGCTGAAACGGTTAACAGTTGAAGGAACAGTAGACAAGTTCGGGCGAACTTGTGCTATTTCCTTTGGAGAAGTACAAATTCGGGCGAACTTGTCCGGATTCCTTGGAATCAGTACAAGTTCGGTGAACTTATGTGGTTTTTTCTAAATTTGATCAAGTTCGGTCGAACTTGGTCACCAATCTGGTGACAAGTTCGAGCGAACTTGACTATTTTGGCATCCAAATCGTGCATTTTCACGTCGTTTGCTGAGGAAATCGAGTGTCCATCCCTCCAACCTTAAGCCATTGAGTAAATCTTAGGCTGGAGAGGTCTTTTGGAGCGATTTTAGCCATTTTACAGAAACTCGGACTAATCCGGGGGAACTTGATGGTTCGTACGGGTTAGTCTAGCTTGTGTAAAGTGACGATTTCGTCCTTGTGCTTCCAGCTCTGAGATCTTGCTTGACCACGCCTCGTTCCACTCATAGTGAACGAAACACACGTCATTTAGTCCGAATTTTGTGTAAAAGTCGATGTTTAAAAGGTTTTACTTAGATCTAAGCATAGATCTAAGTGAAAAACAAAAGTTTAATAGAAAAACATGAATTTTTTCGTAAACAGATGAGTTTTGATGAAATCGAAGGCAAAGCCTTGTGCAAAATCATTGTAAAACGTTGTTCTAGCTTGAAAACGGGTTGAATCTTACTTGGAAATCAAAGGTTTTCAGTTTTGAGAGGTTTCGGGGAACTTAGCAGCAAGTTCAAATGAGGAGAGGAGCTGGTTATTTATAGGTGAAGGAGAAATGGGTTGGAAATGATCAAGTTCGGCCGAACTTAGCACAAGTTCGGGCAAACTTGGCACAAGTTCGGGCGAACTTAACCAGTTTGCCTGAACTTTGTGCAAGTTTGAGCGAACTTGCTAGTTTTTGGAGAGTTTGAGGCCTGGTCAAGTTCGGGCGAACTTGATATGATCAAGTTCGGCCGAACTTGGCCTATTGGCTAAGTTTTAGTTCGTTATTTTCGCGTTAGGAGTTCGTTTGGTGATTCGGTTCGTATTAGATCATTACATTAAGCGTTTTAGAAGCGTTAGCAAAGCGTTAAGCGCTATATAACGATTGATTTGAGAGAGAGCGAGTTGCATGAGCGTGTGAGCGTCTTAGCGATTGCAAACCATAACATAACAAATATAACACACATAAAACATAATTCCACATAATTAATTGCGTTTTACGATGCGATGAGATAAGTGATGCGATGGCACAAGTGGTTATTGTGCAACAACACACTCGGCTAATTAAAGTAACATAGTTACTTGTGATTGCGTTGAATTTAGCGTTGCGGTTTAATAAGCGACTAGATGAGATTCATTGTGATAAAACATAATTATTTAACACAAATCGTGGGTTATGTAGTTCTTCTCGTGGATCTTGAGTTGTCGAGACGCATACGCGATAACCTTGTCTCGTTGCATGAGAACACAACCAAGACCAAGATTAGAGGCATCACAATAAACAACGAAATCGTCGTTTCCGTCGGGTAGGGCGAGTACGGGAGCGTTGCACAGCATACGCTTGAGAGTTTGAAAGACTTCCTCTTGTTTGGAATCCCAAACGAAAGGTTTGTCCTTATGAGTTAAAGCGGTAAGCGGAACGGTGATTTTCGAAAAGTCGGCGATGAATCGACGGGAGTAATCCGCCAATCCAAGAAATGAACGGATTTCAGATGCATTCTTCGGCGTAATCCAACACTTTACAACTTCAATCTTTGCAAGGTCGACGTGAATTCCTTGACTGTTAACGATATGGCCGAGAAATTGGACTTCTTCAAGCCAGAATTCACATTTAGAGAACTTGGCATAAAGGCGATTTCCTTGAAGAAGTTCGAGAACTAAACGAAGATGACGCGCATGTTCGGCTCTCGACTTCGAGTAAATAAGGATGTCATCGATAAACACAATGACGAAACGATCTAAGAAGGCTTTACACACACGGTTCATCAAATCCATGTAGACCGCGGGTGCATTTGTGAGACCAAAAGGCATGACCACGAATTCGAAATGGCCATAACGAGTACGAAAGGCGGTTTTTGGAATATCTTCTTCCAACACACGTAACTGATGATAACCGAAACGTAGATCGATCTTAGAAAAACAAGTAGCACCTTGAAGTTGATCAAATAAATCATCGATTCGGGGAAGAGGATAGCGGTTCTTTATCGTGAGTTTGTTAAGTTCACGATAATCGATGCATATTCAGAATGTCCCATCTTTCTTTTTCACAAAAAGAACGGGTGTGCCCCATGGCGAAGTGCTCGGGCGTATAAAACCTTTATCAAGAAGCTCTTGAAGTTGGCTAGATAGCTAGCACATTTCTGATGGTGCGAGGCGATAAGGAGCTTTAGCAACGGGAGTAGCACCGGGGATTAAATCGATACGAAATTCAACATCATGAGTAGGGGAGGGGTAAAACCGGGTAAATCGTCAGGAAAAACTTTAGGAAATTCACAAACAACAGGGACATCTTTCCAGGTTTTCTTTTCTTTCTCCGGGTTCACGATGTGGGCTAGGAATGCGACGCATTGCTTTCGCAAGCACTTGCTCGCTTGAGTACATGACATAAGCATCAACTTCTTTGAGGGAGTTTCACCGTAAACATGGAGTTGATCACCGATTAGGGAGGGGAATACGAATCATTTTATTGAAGCAAACAACTTCAGCATGATTTTCACGAAGAAAATCCATGCCTACTATGATGTGGAAGCTACCTAACCGCATAAGTATGAGATTGATCTGGAAGATGTGGTTGTTGAGATCGAGAGTACAACCACGTAGGACGGAGTTAACAATAACGGTTCTTCCGATGGCGACTTCCACATCAAAAGTCTTTGGGAGTTTAGCGCGTTTACATTTTAAAACCTTGTCGAATTCTAACGATATAAAACAATTATTGGCACCAGTATCAAATAAACTGAAGCATAAATACCATTAACAAGGAACGTACCAAACATTGTTGTCATTTTGAGTCTGGCGATGATTGAGATTGAAGGCTCCTCCACGCGCAGCCTGTGGTTGTTGCTGCTGAGGCTGTGGCTGAGGCTGTTGTTCTTGCTTCACGGCTCTATTAGGGCAGACATTGCTAAAGTGGTTTGGATCACCACAAGTGTAGCAAGCACGTGCCTTTGGGGCTGGTGCTTCTGGCTGGAACTATAGCTGATTATCCTGAGAAGTACGAGGTGAAGCTGGTAGAGCTGGTGCTGCTGGAGCTTGAGGAGCGGGCTGACGGAGACCACTACGACAGCTGACAGTGAAGTGGCCATAGATGTTGCAGTTGGTACATAAACGGCAATTACCTCCATACATATGGTGATAAGTGCATTTCGAGCACAGTGGATGAGGACCAGTATATGCACGCTTTGCTGGAGGTGCGTTCAGTGCGGCAGACTGAAGCGGCTGAGGGTTTGGCGGTGCGGTAAGTGCACATTTCTTGCTCGGGTTTTCTCTCTTGCGACCTCGGCGACTGGACTTTGATTCTCGAGACTGATCGATAGGAGCGCTCGGTTCAGTGATAGCTTGGTTCGCGACTTTCCTGTTCTTAAAGTAACCAGCCTGAACCCTTTTGTCGTTGATCTCTGCGGCTAGCTGATAGGTTTCCTCAATGGTAGTAGGTTGCGCTGCTTGAACAAAATCAGCGACACAATCCGGTAGAGCACGAAGGTATTTCTTGATTGCTTTCTCAGTAGTGGCCACCTGACCGGGACAGATAATACTCAACTGCTTGAAACGAGCTATTAGACCAGCGTGGTCGGGATCGTCTTGTTTGATATCCCAGAACTACTTCTCCAGCTTTTGAACTTCGTGTGGAGGACAGAACTCTTTCACCATGATTTCCTTGAGTTCCTCACAAGTGAGCCCGTAAGCTTCATCGTTCCCGTGCTTGTTGCGCTCCGCTGTCCACCAATCAAAAGCCCTCGATTGGAACACGCCGGTAGCGTTGATGGTGCGCAGAGCTTCGGGACATCCGCTATGGCGGAAGGTAACCTTGATAGAATCAAACCAGTGGAACATAGCACTCGGTCCTTCAGTGCCGGTGAAAGTGAGAGCTCCACATGCTTTGAATTGCTTGAAGCTGAATGAAGTCTTTGGCGTATCAGTTTTGGAATCGACGCAGGAGTTGTAGCATGGATCTCGCTGATAATCTGGGGAATGACTTTAGCCATTTGCTTGGCTACCAGGGAGGCGATGCGATTCTCAGCGTTGTTGCGCTGGATGTTTCTCCTTGTGTGAGATCCCATGGAAGACTTCTACATGAAGGATTTGATTGGACGAGATTCGATTATACTAGGTTTATGTTTAAAAGTTTACTTATTATTATTCAAGTCACATAAACACGTAGGCAAGCAAAGACGTAGGCACATAAGCACATAGCACATAAGCACGTAGTCACATAATTCATGTACGTATATACTTTGCACGTATTCACCTTCTTATAAGTAAAGCGTAGCGCGTTCGAGATGCGAGACATAACCGTAATAAGCGAGTAAAGCTGCGTACGAGGCATGAATGCCCTCATGAGTGTAGGCGAGTTGTGCGATTAGTTTGGTTGGTGATTAATTAGCGTTTTAGATTTCGAAGGTTGTGCGAGTAGTGCATATATCGATGGAGCGTAAAAGCGATAAATTGAGAAATCGATAAAGCGAGAAATCAAATAAGCGTAAAATCCATAAATTCAAACACATAAATGATAATAAAACTCGATGATGCGTAAAATCGGCGATTGCAGGCTTAAATCAATTGGGAGTGTCCTGGGTTTTGAGACAGCGACTACCCAAAGTGGTTCGAGAATTCTCTGAGTTCGGACACACGATTTGGCCTAATAGACAAATGCTCTCGCCGTACAACGGTTAACGGCATTTATCCTTCCAGTTACGTCGTGTTCCGAGTCATTGAAATGATCGAGACTTTGGCGAGTTGAAAATCGAGGAGTGGAACTAGTTATTAAGATACGGGTTTCACCCCTAACTTAACAACTTCATTCCTAGTTGTGGTTATGCTCACCGATCAAATTGGGAGTTCCATTAGGTAGAAATGGAGATTTTCACCGATCAGTTTTAAATGACCTAGTTCTCGCGGTTCTCGCAACTCATGATGGTTCTCATTTGAACCGGATCCTGGATAGACATTCATCTTTTATTTAGAGTTATTCCAACCTATTCAGTTTCTAAAAATCTCGTGATCTTAGAATCATTAATTAATCATTATATAGAGTTCTTATCATGGCTTCTATTCAATATTGTGAACTTTTTACCAATTAAACACGCATGGATAATTATATATTTTGAATATTTATGTTTCGGACCATGCTAATTACACACGCCCAAAATTATTTTCACACCCCAAAGCGCCCGCTTTGGCCAAAGAGGGGCGTTTAGGGCTACTTTACCAGACAAAAGGTGAGATGACTGATGTCTGAGTGACATAAAGGTGATACGAGGTTTGACCCGGTACGATGTTGTCACGTGAACCCTAAGCGCCGCTCTTTGGCCACACAGCGGCGCTTCGACCCCAAATGTTGACCTTTTAAAGCTGGCCAGGCACAAGCGTTAAGGCATTCTATTTCTAAAACTCAATATATTGTTTCCAGACATACGAGGATTTTTCTGTTTTACTTGTGTTTCTTCAAAATAACGCGCGGTTATGCTGTATTAGTGCAGAGGGTTCAAAAACAATGTTGTGGTTAACCAACTATCTTTTCGGTGAATATTCTAACGAGTCAGTTGTTCCTGATTCCTACGAGGGGACCGCTATTTCTGACTTTTATAAAAAACCGGTCTCGTCCAACTTGAGGGAAAAGGAGGTTGTATCTTGCATTCGTTATCGGGATAACACGATGGATCTTGATTTGAATAACCATGTGGAGGACCCGTACGCACAACAAGGTTATTCGAATTACGGATACGGAGGCGAAGCGTATCCTCAGGCTGAATATCCGTACGGTCTTACAAACTATCCCGACTTTGGTTACGGTGGCGAGCACAGTTTTGCACAGCAGCAGGGCTATCCAAACCACAGTTACGGTTGTGAGTAGAGCTTCAAACATCAAGTCTATTCGGACCTCAGTAACGATGGTGAGCAGGAGGATGTGTCAGTTGACGTGGAAGGTTGTTACCCGGTTACATTTTCGTTTGATACAACACAGACCTTTTCGTCACGTAAAGAGATGGTGCTTTGGGTACAAGACATGGCAAAAGAGAATGGTTATCTCATTATGATTAAGAGGTCGAGATTTGGTTTCAATGCACTCTTGGTGGGGAGCATAAGAGTATAGCTACACAGAGGAAAACAGGTAGCAAGAAAATAGGCTGCCAGTTCGAGATGATCGGGTTTTCGGAATCAAACAGAAGTGTTTGGGGGATTGAGGTGACGAAGACGAAGCACAACCACACTCCTATCGAAAACCTATATGGTCGCGCGTATGCAAGAAGGCTTTCTTTGGATGATAAAAGAATGGTTGAGCAGCTAGCAGAGCAAGATATTCCCAACTGCAGTATCTGGCGAACAATAACGAAAAACAATCCGGACAGAAAGCTTATTCCGAAAGATATACACAACGCTGTTCAGAAGATCAATGTCGGAAAAAACTGTCGGTAAGTCTTCGATGCAAAAACTTAATAACATTATTCGAGAAAAAGATTACACTTATTACATGCGCATGAATGAGATATCAAACGCAGTTGAAGATGTCTTCTTTGTTCACAAAAAATCATTCACTATGTGGTGTGCCTTCCTGCATGCGCTAATGATTGACGCCACCTACAAAACGAACCTGTACAACCTGCCAATTTTTCAGGTCGTAGGCATGACGTCCACAAACAAATCGTTTACAGCTGCTGGTGCGGTAATTTTCCCTGAGAAGTTAGAGAACTACCTATGGGTGCTACAGAGGATCAAGTCTATGCTGGTAGGCTGTATGGAGCCGCACGTGATTTTAACTGATAGGGACTTTGCACTCATTAACGCGTGTGAACAGGTTTTTCCAAAGGCGTAGAAGTATCTTTATCGGTTCCATATTCAACAAAATATTAACAAGAACATCAAGAAGAAATTCTCTAACAAGAAGTGGAAAGAATTCGTACGTACATTTTGGATATTGTGCGAGTCTACAACCGAGGAAATTTACAGGTATAACTTGGAAAACCTTGAAGCACAGCTGAAACAAGATGGCCGTGAACGTGAGGAACAAAGGAAGGTTGAAGCTGCCAGAAAAAGCTCGTATATTCCGTCGGAAGAAACTTGGCTTGAGGCCTCAGACAATCTCCCCTGTCACAGCTCGTACGTATCATCCCAAGACTCTGGAAGACAAAAGAAAACCCAACCGCTCAACGAACAACCTGATTTCCCGATGATCAAGCTCGGTCTAAGACGGATATAGCGATCCGCAGCTACGTATCTCAGATTTCCAAAGTGATCCATCCATACATCGTGAGAATAAAGGACGTGAGACAAGATGGTCATTGTGGGTTTCAATCGGTAGCTGTTGGGTTAGGAAGGAAACAAACAAAGTATTTGACTATCCGGAAACAACTTATAATGGAGTTACGCATGAACGAATCACTTTGGAGGCAGGTTTTCGATCCGGAAAACATAGGACATTGTGATGCGCTGGTCAGACGGATCGATTTCCAGGGGAGGGAAGAGCAGGTACCAAAAATTACATGACAAAGCCTGAGATGGGGTATCTTATTGCCCAACGATACGGTGTGATTGTTCACACCTTCGACAATCGGGGAACGATACAATTTTCCCTCTGTTGGGCGGGCCAGACGAATCCGAGCAACCTCATCAGGTGGTTGCGGTTGTGTTCGTCGACGTAGGGCATTTCATTCATGTGAGCTTGGAGGATGGTATCCAATGCCACCCCCAAACCCCCAGTGGACAGCGAACAAAGCAGAGAGCGCAGCAGCTTGGCCTACATTATACAGGGATCAGATTAGCGCGTACGAAATGTTTACGTACAAACCCCTGGACCTTAATGTAACGCCATATGTTCAAGATGTAGGTTAAATGTGTGTAATAATAATCACATTAATTCATTTACAATCCAAGAGTACGCTTGTGTTTGTTCAGTATATGCGTTAAATCATTTACAGTCCAAGTGTGTGTATGTGTTTGCTAAGTATATGCGCTTTTGTACAACACCGAACACCGAATGTCACCGACACGACCCATACGGCAAAAATACATCATAATAAGACAAAATAGAAATATAATACTCAATTGCAACAGACTACATACTAATACGGGCACCAACAGACAATAACGTCTCGACACCGAATGTCACCGACACGACCCATACGGATTAAATAGGCACTTGTACGAACCCAAAATGATAATAAACGTCATAATACGACATTTCAGAACAAAATACGTTAGGTACCGATACGGTGGGGGTGTATACTCATAACACGACAGGTAGGAGTACTTGTGGTTTCAAACCAGAATCACACAATATAATGGAATACGACATCACAAGTGACCGAACACATCCAGAACTTGCCGTGTAGTTCACATACATTGAAAAATGAGGTGTAATGGTTTAGACAAGTATCGATGCGTTTTTGAATTAACATAAACCATTTAATTTAAAAAAAAAACCCCGAAACGCCCCGCTATGGCCAAAGCGGGGCGCTTAGGCCTAAAATTTAAACCAAAGCGCCCCGCTTTGGCCATAGCGGGGCGTTTTGGTCCCTCGTTTAACCCTGAAGCGCACCTCTTCAGTCTCATTCATACTCGAACATCAAACACACACAGGTGCGATTTACACACAGTAGCTGATTTCGGACCGGATTTTCGATTATTCAAACGCAATTAGGTACGATTTACAACCTATTATACTTTACTTTGATGCAACACTAGTTTAATATTTGATTGTGTTTGGATTGGGGTTGTTTTGAGCAGACCTGGCTGGGTTTCTTTGAAAATGAAGAACCAAAGCGTCGCTCCGAGCCCAAAGCGCGGCGCTTTGGTACATTTTTTTTTGTTTTTATATAATACATATACTTTTTTAAATTATTGTTTAATTATTATTTTATTATTTAAAAATACATATACTTTTTAAATAAATAATATTACTTGTATTTTAAAAATGTTAAAATTAAATTTAAATTTTGAATTGTTTATTATTGTTTAATTATTATTTTATTGTTTTAAAAATACATATACTTTTTAAATAAATAATATTACTTGTATTTTAATAATGTTAAAATTAAATTTAAATTTGGAATTGTTAATTATTGTTTATTATTATTTTATTGTTTAAAAATACATATACTTTTTAAAAAATAATATTACTTGTATTTTAATAATGTTAAAATTAAATTTAAATTTTGAATTGTTAATTATTGTTTAATTATTATTTTATTGTTTAAAAATACAGATACTTTGTAAATAAATAATATTACTTGTATTTTAATAATATAAAATTAAATTTAAGTTTTGAATTGTTAATTATTGTTTAATTACTAGTTGATTGTTTAAAAATACATATACTTTTTAAATAAATAATATTACTTGTATTTTAATAATGTTAAAATTAAAATTAAATTTTGAATTTTTAATTATTGTTTAATTATTATTTTATTGTTTAAAAATACATATACTTTTTAAATAAATAATATTACTTGTATTTTAGTAATGCTAAAATTAAATTTAAATTTTGAATTGTTAATTATTGTTTAATTATTATTTTATTGTTTAAAATACATATACTTTTTAAATAAATAATATTACTTGTATTTTAATAAGGTTAAAATTAAATTCAAATTTTGAATTGTTAATTATTGTTTAATTATTATTATTTTGTTTAATAATAACTTGTATTTGAATTTTTACTAATATTATTTGTATTTAAACATGTAGGGATGGATATCGATCGCGAGGAGAAGGAGATTGAGGAGATGGAGGCTGGGGTCGCGGTTAACCCGCTACCTAATCACCCGTACCTAGCTTTTGACGAGGGGTCGTAGGCGGCGGGGAGGTGCGCTAGGTTGCACCATGGAGATTGGGGGCATGTAGGGATAGACTGGGAGCTGCTGGAGACTTTGGGAGAGGCCTGCGAGCGAGTGATATAGTTGGCCTGGATACTCCGTGGTCGTGTCTCTTTCAAATAGCGTTGGAGGACTCGTATCGTGAGCTTACGATTGAGTTTCTTTCATCGTTTACTTACCAGCCGCATTCGGCGGATTACGTGGAGGGTGATACCATTGCACGCTCATTTGGGCTCGTGCCCGAGGGTGATCCGCATCTGTCCCCGGCCATCCCTTCGACTAGGTTGGGCCGCGCGTCTGTATCTAGCATGCAGATCACCCGTGTTTTTGATGTTGGTCTGAGGTTTAGGGGTCATGATAGGTTGATTTTTCAGGTGGAGGAGTTGCCGGAGGTCATCCCGGTTGTTATTGAGCTGGGGTATGGAGTGTTAACCCCTCCTCATGTTCAGGAGGCCGCTCGGCAGGCTCAGCTTCAGGCTCGTGGCCTCGATCAGCCTTAGGGCTAGCCTCAGGGCCAACCTCAGGCTCAGGCTCACCCTGTATTCGCGTATCCGGCTCAGGAGGACCCTGTCGAGGAGATCCCGGTACCACCAGTTGAGCCAGCTCCTCAGCCGCCGCAGTACCCGTAGCACGTTTACGCCTTAGACGCCAGGGCGCACTCATTGACTGGATGGTCGAGACGCTCATTGGTCTACGAGAGCTCGCTGGGATGCCTCCTCTTCCCCTCCCGCCGTCCCCACCGCACGAGGATTAGTACTTTAGTTTGTTTGTATAGTGTTTGTTATGTATTACATATTCAGTTGTACCTTTTTGTTTTGTATGTACAAACTAATCTATATTATATATATATATAATATATATATATATATATATATATATATATATATATATATATATATATATATATATATATATGCAGTTGATCTTTTATTACATCATGTTTGTTTTGGATTGTTTGCGCTTAATTCATATGTTTTATTCGCGACTGACTGTACATGTTATTTAATTAAACGTGTTCGTTTAATTAAACAAGATAAAATCGGTTAACAGTTTATAAAGACTCCCTTATATTATATACGTTCTATAAAAATAATGACGTAATAAAGCGTAAATACAAAACAACTCTGAATAATATATAATACTAATATTTTATAATAATAATAAAACTCAAATACAAATTTTTCACCAAAAAAACACAACAAAAAAATTAACCCACATCCCACCTATTTCAATCAGAAACAACACAAACCCCTTCACCCGGTTGTCTATTTGCACACTCTAAAGCGCCCCACTTTGGCCACAGCGGGCGCTTTAGAGTGTGCAAATAGACAACAAGCGTATGCGAATAGACAAGGCTTATGTTTTATTAAAGCATTGGATTTTATAATTAACTTTAATTAAATATTAATTATTCATAATTAAGTAGAAGATAAAGACAGAAAACCAAAAAAATAGATAGCTACAATGGATGACATGTGTACTACATAGATTTACTTTATTATATAGTATAGATAGATATAGATATAAATAGAGTGGGTTTGTTGTAGTTCATTAGAACCAATTCTCCTCCGCTTTCGAACTTTTTTCATTTCTCCAATGAACCTCCACCTATATATATATATATATGTATATGTATATGTATATGTATATGTATATGTATATGTATATGTATATGGGTTAGAATGAAAACCACCATGAGTTGCGAAAACCGCAAGAACTTTTTGATCCGTGGCGAATTGGGCCAATTTTTTTGCACAAACGTAGATAAATATATTATAAACATATCTGTAAAAAATTTAAAAAATTGTTGAGTCGGTAGTTTTGACCACCACAAGTTTTTTTACGCCAGGCGTTAATTTTAAATTTAAATTTTACGCATGGGGATGCAAGTTTTACGCATGGCGTAAAATTTAAATTTAAAATTAACGCCTGGCGTAAAAAAAACTTGTGGTGGTCAAAACTACCGACTCGACAAATTTTAAATTTTTTTTACAGATGTGTTTATAATATTTTCATCTACGTTTGTGAAAAAAAATTGGCCCAACTCACCCCGGATAAAAAATTCTCGTGGTTCTCGCAACTAATGGTGGTTTTCATTTGAACCGAATCCTATGTATATATATATATATATATATATATATATATAGGGAGAGGATAATGAGAAAACTAGATATAAATGAGAAAACTAAAAAACTAACTAAAAAAGCCTAAAAAACATACAATTTTTTTATAAAAAATCGCTAATTTTTATATATAAAAACAATTTTTTCAAAAAAAAAAACTTGTACTGCACATGTACATTATATGCTTAAAGTTAGCTTTTGTGTTTAGTTTAGCTTTTAGGGTTAGTGTTTTTTTTTTTGGAGATTTAGGATTAGCATTAGGTTGGGTGTGTGTGTGTGGGGGGTGGGGGGGTTAGGTTTTTGGGGGGTGCGGGTTGGAGGGGGGTTATGTTTTTTGGGGTTTATGTTTACGGTTTAGTTTTAGGTTTTTTTTTGAGGGGGTGAGGGGTGGGTGGGTTAGTTTAGGCTTTTGGTGGAAGGTTGGATTTAGGTCTTTGGGGGGTGGGGGTGGGGGGTGTCGGTGGGGGTAGCTTAGGTGGTTTAGGCTTTTCCGTATTAGTGCAAATGTGCAGTACAACTTTTTTTTTGAAAAAAATGTTTTTTATATATTATTTTGAGCGACTTTTAATAAAAAGAAAATAAAAAAAACAAGTTTAATATGTTTTTTTTGGCTTTTTTAGTTAGTGTTTTGATTTTTCATTTAAATTAGTTTTCTCATGATCCACCCATATATATATATATATATATATATATTTATATGGATGATATTACAGGGAATCACAAAATTAGAGAAGCGCTAAAAATATTGATTTTACTTTTTAAAAACCTATAAAAGTTTCTTTTTTATATGTGAAAAACTTGTTTTTATGTAATCTCTTTTAATAGTTTTTGCATATAACACATGCAGAAAACGTTTCAATAAAAAAAAAGGAAAGTCAAATCAATAAAAAGTCACTTTTTCTTTGTTGATATATGTTTTTTAAACGGCGTCTGCATTGATTATATGTAAGGATAAAAGATTGACATAATATGGTAGTATGCGTTAAAGTTGGGATTACATCAATGGAGAAAGGTTATTGTATAAGAGATTGAAAATGTATGAAGTGTAGGAAAAATATTTGGCATTTGATTTGATAGATCAATATTTGAGATTTATTATTGTAATTAAATTTAGAATTCAAGTAACTAAAAATTGGGAAACAAGTGGAGAAAATGACAAAATAGAAAAATCTAATATTTGTGACTCATAAATTACTTCTCTCATGATCTTCAAACGACTATAAATTTTTATACGATAATATTTTTCAAAACAACATTACACCACATTAACAAGTATTTTATTCTTTTTAATTTGAGTAAGATATTGCTATAGTTTTCATAGTTTTATTTTATCAAGCTACAAAATTACGTGATTGTGTAACGTTACATGATTATGTTATGGTACGTAATTGCGTATTAGAACATAGTCAATTAAGACCTAAATTAGGCACCAGATACTCAGTGTATACAAAAATCTAGAATCACGTATTACATGTTCAAAAAGTAGTACAAATGCTCAATGTAATAATCACGTAATATGTGCGCAAAAGAAGTAACAAATATCAGATGTAATCACGTACCATGTGTGTAAAAGCAATAAAAAAAACCCAATGTAACACTACATCCAGGGGCGGACCCAAGTACAAGTTTGGGGTGGGCTGGCGCCCCTTAAAAATTACTGCATTTTATATGCAAAATACCCGATTGCGTAATAACATAAAAACAATTAAGTTCTCATTATACTGAATGTATAATCACGTAATTAGCATAGCTTTAGTACAAACATTATACAACAAAAAAAAACGATAATAACGTAACTACGTAGTGATACATAATTACGTGACATTACACTTGTTGCATACGATATGTGATTATAGATATAAAGTTACATTGAGTAATTTGTTACTGCTTGCACATGTGGTACATAATTACGCACTAGACATAATCACGTAATGTTACACAAATCACGTAATTTATAGCTTGTAAAATAAAATTTTTAAAAATTAGGAAAACTATAGCAATAGGTCTGCTCAAATAAAAAAATGAAATTAAAAAATTAAAGCAATATTTTACTCAAATTAAAACAATGAAATTCTGTTAATACGGTATAATGTAACAAAATATAATAATAATAATAATATAATATATAATAAGCATATCCCAAAAACTTCTTAAGGTAATTTGTCATTTTCTTAAAACACTTCTTATGCCATGTAAAGTCTTTAAAGCACCAGAAATAAAAATTGACTTCGCTTTCCAGTTATACCCTTCTACTAAAGAAAGACACGGGATACCTAGGGTTTCAGATTCCTTCAAAACATTTCGAAACATTATCCCCCGACGCTTCCCTGCTCCTCTCTCTCTCTCTGGCGATTCGGGATATCTTTGTTCACCAGATCTATGAAGTTTCAACAGATCGTTGAAGATGGTGATGGTGGTGTTGGTCTGAAGCGGAACGATGACGGAGAAAGGGGTTGATTTAGGGTTTATCCTTACTGTGGTTCAAGGCGACGACGGTAGTCTTAGCGGAGGCTAAGATTCTAGCAACATTCAAGGTGAAAAACAAAGATCGAGGAATGTTTTCTTTTTACTGATTTTGCTCAGTACTGATCGAATTTCTAAGAAACACTTCAAGCGATTCAAGAAGACCAAGGTGATTCCGACCACTCTAAAGCAGCTGCCAAATTTTTTAGATGCACAGTAACTGGTTCAGGTTCTTTTTCTTTATAATGTGTATCTTGACCTAATTTTTCTTCATTGAATTTGTTTTTGTTAGTTTGACTCTGATTGTGCTTCGGATCTGACTCGGATCGACACTGTTGAATAGTGGTTGAGCCTAAAAGGTACATACTTTGTCAAGCCAATTAAGGTTTTGATTATATGTTTGTTAGGGTTTCAATGGTTATATCACCACCAGGTAAGTAAGTGTTGGCTACGTTTGTTACGCTCAATTGTTTTGTTCCCTACGTTTATTGCTTAAAAACTCTTGATGTGCTGTGCAGTTAATGTTTGTTAATTTGTTATTTTAAAATGATTGAAATAGTTGATTAGCTGATAGAATTTAAAACTGAACTGGTTTAATTGTTTGTTGCATTAGGGTCGAAACATGTGATTTTGTTGAATTTGATTATTAAGTGTTTAACCTAACAATTTGACAGAGGAATCAAAGAAAGAGGTGATCATAAGCTCTTCTGGTATATCAAATCTGTTAGTGGATGCTGTTAATAGAGGCATTGAAGAATGTTTTGTCAACGAGAAGCGAATAGAAGTCTAAATTCGAGCATTGAAGACTACTATTATGTGATTTGCAAAGCAAACTGATTTGTGGCTTGCTTCGACTCATGCAATTAATAATGCTATTAAGGTTTGTATTCTTTTTCCTTTTTATTTATTATTTGTTTTGAGTTACAACAGGTTACTTTCATCTCTGCGGTGTGTAGGTAGTGAGAGAGCTGGGAGAAGCAGAGTCGTCCTGCTTTAGAAGGCCACTTGTGGTCTGGTTGCCAACCATGCTCCTGGTGTTCTATTTAGCGCTTTTGGTTTCTTGGCTGTGATCTATATGTGAACCTATTGAATCGTTTTTTAGCAGTTTTGTGATCTATTATGGTATTTTGCTACAGTTTTGTTGGGTGGCTGTGGTAATGGATTCTGTCACTTGGCTATGATGATCTCAAAAGTTTTTTGCAGTTGATGATGGCGTGGCAAGGATGGCGGATGGTAGGTTTTGACCTGCAACCCACCTTGCGGCCATGATTTCTGGTAGATCTGAGCCACGCAGTTTCGCTGTTGGCAAACAAATTTGGGACGTACATGCTATTTGCGCCTCTCTAGGTAGATTCGGCAGCTACTGCGGCCCCTGCTTCTTTAGGTGGAACTCCAGGTTGAGGAGACTGGTATGCTCTATATATACTAATACTAATAGGGCAATGGAAATGAACAGTGTCTGTTTTCGTGGTTTGTTCTGAATTCCGATTGACCTATTTGGGTGCATGTCCCTTGATACGCGTGTCTTCCATCTTTACACCTCACCCTCTTCAAGGGAAAAAGGTGCGCCAATGGGTAGTATAAAAAGGGCAGGTTCTTTTCAGGGCTTTAGGTTGCTTGGCTGTGATCTGTATGTGAGCCTACTAAATCAATGTTTTTTAAGCATTTTTGTGATCTAATCAAGGTATTTTGCTACAGTTTGTTGGTTGGCTATGGTAATGGGTTCTGTCACTTGGCTATGATGATCTCAAAAGTCTTTTTCCAGTTGATGATGTCGTGGCAAGGATGGCGGATGGTAGGTTTTGACCTGCAACCCACCTTGCAGCCATGATTTCTGGTAGATCTGAGCCACATAGTTTCATTGTGTGGCAAACTCATTTGGGACGTACAGGCTGTTCGCGCCTCTCCTGGTGACTGGGTATGTTATAAATTTTTCTTTATCAATCCATTTAACTAATCCAAAAATTGAATACATAAATGTAATTAACTATCTGTTGCCTAGGAAAATAGCAGTAGGGTGATGGGGTCATAGGCACAGTTTATGTGGGAAGTAATCTGGATATGATCTTTGGGTTAAATAATCAAAGGTACATATGAATTGTAGAAGTTTTTTGGGTTGTTTCATTCCTGTAGCAACCTGCCAGTAGCACTAACAAAAAAATATTTTGCAGCCTTTAATATTGAGTTGAAAAATAAGATTATTAAGACACAAAATTAGACTTCTGTTATCAAGGAAGTACCATATTTGGATTTACATAGGATTCTAGATGTTGTAATGCTAGGTTGGGTTTTGTTTATCTTGATTTCATAATGTTGTATCAAGATAAGCTTCTATTTCTTAAAAAAAAAGCTATAGTATTGACCTCTGATCAACTAAATTTATGACATTGTTATTACATATTGTTTGGTCTTAATAACTGATTATGCTTTTAAGATGCACATCGCCAGATCTAGGGTTTTCATTTTGGGGGAAACTGGTGAGGATGTGAAACCAGCAAATCTGGCAATGTGCGTAGGAAAAACAGAGGTACAAAAGGCAATGTGTATTAGGGTTTTCATTTAGGGGGAAACTGGTGAGGATGGGCTCCAATGATAAACAGAGGTACAAATGACGATCTCTATTCCTGCTGATCTGATTTGTTTATTGCATCATGGTGGTCACCCAGGGAGAGCTGATTTGGAGAATAAGCGTTGTTTTGGTGGCAGAAGAAGATTCAATGGTTATTACACCAGCAGAAGGTATCGAATTTCTCTATATCTATGTTTATTTATCAGTTCCTGCAATTTTGTTTGTTTAAATTTGGTGTATTTCTGGTTTATAGGAACATCTGGTAGAATATGTCATCTTTAATTGATTTTGCTGATCGTAAACAGTTGTGGTAGGGGACCTCCTCTGTTGACCTATAGGAGCACGCTTTGAGCGTCGTGATTCCACCTTCAATTGCTTCAGAAATCGATGGAGACTCAATAATGGCGAACACGCTCACCTCTGCTGTCGCTGCCTGTAAGCTTCTCCGATTCGCCTTGTGCAGCCTTCTCGAAGTGCAAGTTGGTGTTTGCTTTAGATTTCAGTAACACGCTCACCTCTGCTATCTCTCACCTCTGCTATCACTGAACGTTCAGGTTATGCAGTTCCTTCATCTCAAGTCTAGGTCTAATGACCTTCTTGCTTCTGGTAATTTACCTTTCGAGTGTTAACCGTTCACAAGTAACTCAATTATGTGTTATTATCTTGATTATACTCTCTGTTCCTTGAAAACCAGATAGACTTATTACTTTCAAATCTGTTGCACTATGAAAACAAACTCTCTACTAATGTTGACATATGCACACAAAGGAAGTTAAGAGACTTTTAATTGTATTCAGGGTCAAAAGCATTGATTAATGATGACGGGTTTCAACGTGCACTATATATGATTGACATTGGCCAAAATGACCTTGCTGATGCATTTGCTAACAAGTATTCGTATGCCAGAGTTATCAAACGAATACTGTTAGCTCTTGCAGAAATCAAGAACGCCATCAAGGTGAGCTTGGTTACCTTTTTATGCAGACTATACACAATAAATCATTTCTTGATCTTTCAAAAAACTTTCTCTATGCAGACTATACACGATAATGGTGTCAGAAAATTTTGGGTTCACAATACTGGCCTGTTCGGTTGCCTGCCTCAGAAACTGTGGTTAGTTAAACCAAGTTCTAAAAATTTGGATTCCCATGGTTGTATTTTGACGTACAACTCTGCTGCAAAAGTGTTTAACGAGGGACTGTGCCATTTATGCACAGAATTAAGGTCAGAATTAAAGGATTCAACAATCGTTTATGTTGATATTTACTCAATCAAGTATTACCTCATTGCAAATGCTAGCAAATACGGTATGTCCATCAGCATATATAACTATTAATTAATAATTGTATATTTTGTGCAACGATGGTGACCTTACATCAACGGTTTGCTTTCCGTAGGTTTCACAAGTCCATTAATGGCATGTTGTGGCTTTGGTGGGCCTCCGTTCAACTATAACATTAACATCACTTGCGGTCATGGTGACGCTCAAGCGTGTAATCAAGGATCTCGATTCATAAACTGGGACGAAATACATTTCACTGAAGCGGCTAATTTCATTATGGCTTCCAAAATACTGTCTCAACGATATTCCACACCTCGTGTGCCGTTTGATTTCTTTTGTCACTGATGGTAATTTGGTCCTAATTTGTGGACTTTTTTGAGTTTTACCATCTTAATACTGATTTAGATCAGACGGACGCAATTAACACGCATCATTGCAGTTGATGCTCTGCAGCCAATCTCAACCCGGTGATTGATTCACAATCATTCAATCATATAAAATTTCCATTTTTTAGTTGGGCTTCTGTTACTGGGCCGGTCACAAACCCAATCCTGAATAACTAAAAAACATGGTTTCAAGCCCAATCTCTTTAACTAAAAACTTTCGTATTATTTAGCTCATTTTTAATATTTTTATCATCCAACCCGTTTGTTTTGTCCAAAAACAAAATCGATATATCTATACTATATATAATATACACATCGAGGGGCAACTTAAGGTAATTTGCCACTTCCCTTATAAAAAATGGTTACTGTGGGCTAAAAATGGTTGATGGCAATTCAACCTGTTCTATAAAAAAGTTATATGTGGGCTATTCTCTTATTATGGAATTTGAGAAATGGATTATTATAAAAACTGATGGAATTTGAGTAAAGGATTATTAATTTATGTATTTATAATGAATTTTTTTAATGTTTTTTCTTTTTGCTTTTCAATTTCGTCCAGAGACGAAGGAAAGCATATGCGAACACTTATGAAACAAGATTTTGGTCGACCCGAAGGATAAATTACCATGGTAAGCATCACTATTAATCTTGGGCAATTCTTTAGATGATCTAAAATTTTGGGTTTAAATTTGAATCTTCAAGGATTGTATTTTGACTTTAGATTTTTCAGATAAATAGCTGAAATTAAGACATGTAATGTTATATAATTTGGACAAAAAAGTACTCTTGGTTAACCAAGCTGACCCGAATCGATCCGAACTGTTTCAACCGACACATAATTAGAGTCTGATTGTTTGGTGTCCAATTATGTCTGTTAAATAGTTACTGTCTAAGGGTAGTTTTGGAATTTGGCTCAAATTACGGGTCAAGTTTAGTTTGGATTTCAACTTAGTTACGGGTAAATTGACATATATCAAGGGGATATAACATTTTATATTTGATTTTTTCCACTTTTTTTTGTTAGGGTATTGACAACCTATCAAAGCCAAAGACACAGGACCACAAATCGGTTGAAAAGAAGGTGAAAGTCGGTTACAAGTGGGATTGAATGTTATGTATAATATGCATATTCGAAGGGCAATAGCGGTCATTTACCACTTTTTTAAAGGGTACAAATTTTAAACCATTATGTACAAAGCTTTAAAGCACAAATTCTTTAAGGCACTATTCCCTTAAAAAATGGTGGAATACTTGAGTGGTCTTTGTTATATAATTTGTGTGCAGTAGGCTACCTGCTGCCGGAAATCCCCATGACCGGTTTTGAAGTACCTTAACCGAAAATTTAGATTTTAGTTATGACCCAACTGAACTGAACCTTTTCATGCACACCCTTAGAAATACTAACAAGTGTTTTGTTTTTCGTTGCATCGCGAATTTGGTTTTGGTTATGACTCAAAATTGAACCGCTCCGTACATAGCCCTAAACTCACCAACCTAAGTGATGTGTTTCCCGCCGCATCGCGTGGGTAAACGACTAGTAATAATAATAATAATATTGTGTGAAAAAGTTATAGGTTTTTGAAAATCAAGGGTGACATAAGATTTACGTCAGAAAAGATCATAATACCCTTCTTTAAACTTAAAATAATATTTGTTAAATAATATTTGTTAAGCCCGTATTATCTTCTACACTTTTCACGAAGAAACTTCTTGTACATGATCAATGAGGGGTGTATTTGAACTAGAATCCTCAAATTAAAGTTTCCAACAGAGAAAAATCAAAGAAAATATCCTTGAAGAACAACAATGGAATCTTCTAAGAATTTTTTGGTTTAAATACAAAAGCAGGTTAATTTTTCTATAAACGGGGGCTCCTATATAATATAATGCTTTATTTTAAAGATTCGAGGGCCCTTAATATATTAAAATTAAACGTCTAGTCACAAATAAGTTCCCGTAAATTTTCGAAGGCTACTTACTTTTACTCAAAAATCAAATGCACTTTGAAGACCAAAAACGCCACCTTACACCATTTTATTACGATTAGACCCTAAAATTTAGCGCCGTGTTAAAATGAAGGCTATGCCTTTCGAAGTGGTTAAATCTTCAAACGAAAGTAGAACAAATGTATAGTTTAGTGGTAGAATTGAATAATATATGAGTTGCTGTTCTAAAAAAAATAATAAAATACATAGTTTCAATAAATTAAAAAGTCAATATTTATAAACAAAACCCTGTTATGACTTAATGTCATGAACACACGGAAGGCAAAAATTAATAACAAGTTTGACGAATGAAGGCATTGAACAATACTATGAACCCAAATACACAAGGCCCGTGATTTCGAGAGGCACACGACTTTTAAATAATTCCGATATATATATATATATATATATATATATATATATATATATATATATATATATATGTTATTTTTTAAATAGTAAACACATACCAATTCCAATATAGGTCCATTTACAAATCATTTTTTATGGTTTAGAATTTTACCAACTTGGCATTAGGTTTATTGAGCTCAATAGTAATTTGATTTTTTTTTTAATAATAAAACATTATGAAAAGGCATATTTTTTCAAGCTCTAACAGGATAAGTGGATTTTTAGAGACTCGCCAAATATATAGAGAAGAGAAGATCCAAGTGTAATATAATAAATATGACCAACTTATATGTTGGAAATATATTAGTGAAAATAATTTGGACATAAATAGTTGTATTTATATATTTAATTACATAGATAACTATTAGTTTTGTGTACAGCTACGTGAGCTTCACAATGAAACAAATCACGTCTAATGAAACAATACTTGAATTGGTTTATAAGGAGGATTATTTATTGTACATAGTTTTTGTTAGAAGGAGACACAAGTGGGGACCTTAAAGGTTGTAGAACACAGCGAACTGTGCTCGCACACACCGCACACGTGTGGCATTGGCGCAATGTGACACTTTGTAATTAGAAGTCTGGAACATGGGTGCAAGCACGTGTCATTTGGATGCGCACGGACAAGCGTGTCGTGGGCGAGGTGGTGAAGCGACATTGCGCGACTGGCCTTACACGTACATGTATGGCGCAGACTTGGGTTATCCAGCAAGTTGGCGCGTGGCGGCTAGTATGCGGGTTTGGTTAAGGCACACAAATCAGCTACATGGCGTGCCTGCACCCGCGACTTGTTTGTGGGTCGCGTGACGACTCAAACCCGATCTATTACAAGATAAACTGGAAAATTTGTTTCTACTTGGAGTGAATATAAAACGAACTCGAGAGTTTGTTTTGCAAATATACAAAAGTGTTACAAACACTAGTAGCACCTCCTTCCAACGAATTTAGCGATGGGTACTTTCTAATTTACACTCCACTTCTTTTCTTTTTCCAAAAGGTTCATAACACCATTACAAGGTGACAACTCTTGCGTATGAGCTATGTACGACAATAAACACTACTTTGGCTATTGTACCCTAGGAGGCAGACATGTTTATCTAAAGAGAAGAAACGAAAGAGGAACAAATGTTAAACATGACTCCTCTATACCGATTGTCAACAACAGTTTGTTCATTCTGGCAAACGTAGATGATACAATAAGACACATGATGCGCAGACAACTATACATATATTTCGCACCATTTGCATTTATTACTTATAAATCTCTCTTTAAGTATAAGGATAACATAGTTTAATATATAAGCAAGATTAGAGTGTAGTTTCCATTTATTACTTATATATCTCTCTTTAAGTATAATATACAGAAAATCGTTGCAACTGTGTGTGTTTGCAGGGGCGAAGTATAGAAGGGGCCGGGAGAAGGGGGCGACCGACCCCCAAACTTTTCGCTCAGTAGTGTTATATATGTAGTTTTCGTATAGAAATTTTTGGGTTTATACGTTTTCGACCCCCCCGTTCTATAGAAATTTTTGGGTATATACGTTTTCGACAACGTCGGAAATCTCAAGCTTCGCCACCGTGTGTTTGTAAGGGCCTGAAGCAACAAATCTTGCATATTTCAAATCAGTAACTTTCTATTTTAATAAATATCAAATCTTTCATAATTAACTTATATCTTTACTATATATAATTTAATAAACAATGAATATTAAAAGGTGGAGAACCGGAAACCATGCAGTTTACATGTATTCTCCATTAAGCTGATCCTTGCTTTCCCATTAAAACTTACACTATATGTATTCTTTTTTTATTTTTTCATTTTAAAAGAATAAGGTTTCGATTTCATTACTTGCCCTGCATTTGACTTTAGTGTTCGATATTCTTCTACGCCCATACGCATTTAACAAAGACAAATTGAAAAATATATTGAAAAGGAGGAGGATTTTGCATATGGTGATTTGCGATGACCTTGAGGGTCCCTATGGGATATATAAAGATTATTACATGTATGACAAGGGCTGAAACAAGCTTTTTCAGGTAGGGATACACACTTCTTTCAGGTGTTGATCCCGTTTCTTTTTTATAAGTGTCTGTTCAAGTCAATCTGGGACACTACGCAGGTTCTTGTATAGTTGTCTGTTCAAGTCAAACTTGGAGGGCTAGACACCTAGAAATTGTTGACTTTAGAGGTATAGACAAACCACATTGTGTTTCTATTTTGAAAGTATGATCTTGCTTGAAAATACTTATTAAAATTTCTTAATACCTGTTACCAAAACACGGGTCCAACAATTACTTTGTGATGTACACGTTAAGATAGTTTGATGTGAGAAGGGATTACTTAAAACTCTATATTGCAAGTAATAAACATAATCAGGGTGCTGACCAGTTTTGTTTACACTTGAATGTTAAGTGAATTTAATTAATAATACATCTTAGACATGTTTTTGAATGACAAAAAGTTCCAAATAAACACAAGAGAATGCCGATTAGACATTATTGAAATCAGGGTCGGCCCGTAAGGCTTATCAACCTAGGCTAAGGCCTAGGGCCACCAAAAAACAAGTGCCTCCAATTTATTTATTTATTTTTTTTGCCATTTAAACGACGTTTCTAGGTACAAGATTTAGGATTTTACACAAGGAGTCTGCACTGTCCACACACGTAACACATCAACCCTCGTTATTTACTAATCAGGAGTCTTTTGAGTAGCCAATGTTTCGGATTGAGCGAAACTGGGGCCTAGGTTAGGAAATATCATCGCTATGGTTATTCAATGCCTCAAAGCTCAATCTCAATTCCTTTATACCAATTCAATACGGCCCTGACTTTGTAGTTCGCTTAAGACATCCAAAAACGTTGGAACGACCTTGATTGAAATACATCGCGTTATCGCACCACTGATTCCAATCTTAGAAAAAAGCTATCGCTCAATTTTTATCCATAAGAACATGTATGTTTTGATCTCTTCAATGACGTTAAGTGGGATGTGTATATTATAACTATTGAACGCCTTTGATTTTGCGCCTTCCAAGTTGCATGAATTAGCTTCTTAATCTTGAGCAGTTCAAGGGAAATTTGGTTGTGTGATGATACAACCACAATTAAACTGAGACAAAATGTCGCACACCCTATGCTGTTCCAATAAAAACTTTAAATAATGTAAAGTTTTCAAAAATGTGGGCGCTGAATTAGTCCATCAATAGAAGTATAAATATATCAACATTCTTGGCACTACACACACCATCCAATAATAATAATGGAACTTCTTATAATTGTGGCTACTCTTCTCTTATCTTACATACTTATCTCGGTTTTGGGATTCGGCAAACCGAAGAACTTACCTCCAGGCCCAACACGGCTGCCGATCATAGGAAACCTCCACTTGCTCGGAGACCCACCACACCAGTCGCTAGCCAAACTAGCCAAAATCCATGGCCCTATAATGTCTTTAAAACTCGGTCAGAACACCACACTCGTCATATCCTCCTCCACTGCCGCAATAGAAGTACTCAAAAAGCAAGACCTTGCTTTTGCCAACCGTTATGTCCCTGACGCGGTGACAGCCTATAACCACGACCAACACTCCCTCTCATTTCTCCATGTCTGCACAGAGTGGCGCACCCTCAGAAGGATCGTTACTTCCAATATCTTCTCCAACAATTCCCTTGAAGCCAAACAACACTTGAGGAACCAGAAAGTTGAAGAACTAGTAGCATACTGTCGGAAAGCTGGTCTTTCGAATGAAAATGTGGACATCGGCCGTGCTGCGTTCAGAACCTCATTGCATCTTTTATCCAACACTATTTTCTCCAAGGATCTAACAGACCCGTATGAGGATTCAGGTAAAGAGTTTAAGGAGGTGATTACCAACATTATGGAGGACTCTGGAAGGACAAATCTTGTTGACGTCTTTCCGATGTTGAAGAAGATTGATCCACAAGGGCTCAAGAGAAGAATGACTCGTAATTTTACAAAGGTTCTTGGGATATTTGACCAGTTAATCGAAGAGAGACTGCGAATGGGTAAATTCGAGCAAGGTGATGTCTTGGACGTGTGTTTGAAAATGATGCAAGATAACCCAAATGAGTTCAATCACACAAACATAAAGAGTTTGTTTCTGGTGAGTATATTGTCCATTCTCTGGTATTTCCATCGGTATTGATGATAGGTTTTTTATATGTATTTTTTTGGAAGTTATATCTATTTCTCCATATTTTTTATCTCTTGTTTCATTTTTAACGTATAAATTCATTTAATGGTCCAGGATTTGTTTGTTGCTGGAACTGATACAACCTCAATTACAGTAGAATGGGCAATGGCAGAATTACTACGCAAGCCACACATCATGACTAAAGCCAAAGAGGAGCTTGAAAAAGTTATTGGTAAAGGTACTATTGTAAAAGAGGATGATGTATCGAGGCTACCCTACTTATCTTGCATTGTGAAAGAAGTTTTACGATTGCACCCACCGGCCCCGTTACTTCTTCCGCGAAAAGTTGTTAAAGAGGTAGAACTCAGTGGATACACCATCCCAGCGGGCACACAGGTGTTTGTGAATGCATGGGCCATAGGTAGAGACCCAACCGTTTGGGACGACTCACTAGAATTCAAGCCACAAAGATTTTTGGAGTCTGGGCTTGATGTCCGAGGTCAGGATTTCGATCTAATCCCGTTTGGTGCTGGACGAAGAATATGCCCTGGTGTGCCACTTGCAACCCGTATGGTCCCTATCATGTTGGGCTCATTACTTAATAATTTTGACTGGAAAATTGACATAAAAGTTCAACATGATGCATTGGACATGACTGAGAAACAATGGAACCACTATATCGAAGGCCAAACCTCTATGTGTTGTTCCAATACCACTGAATTAGCATCCATTCAGCTTGTTGGATATAACTCAAGCTAAAGTCCAGCCAACTTTGTATCCGTATGTATGGCACAGGAATGAAGTATTTTGTTAATTGAATTATGATTAGACGAATAAGGAGAGTCGTTGGTCATGGCGTTGTCTGGGTTTCACAGCTAAACTCTTGGAATATTTGTTCAATTTTTTTCTTTTTATTTCTTTTCTTTGTAAGTTTTCTTGATCAATAAAGTAATCATTTCAATACTCTGCATTGTTTTTTGTTTGTGATTATAAGTTCTAAAGACCAACGTTGTGGTATTAGAGCTTAGGTTCTATCCTTACGTGAAGAGTGAAGATTTTCGCAATTCAAGAAAGTGTGGAAAAGTCGCAAACTTCAATAATTAATCAAGTCATGCTAATGTACAACGGTGAAGGCGCTATGAACACGGGAGGATCTGATTGAAGACTATTGTTATGTTTCAAGAACTATGGGGCTAGTTGACATCGTTATGTACTCTATAAAATTTGTCATACATATTATGTGTGTATCTGTATATGATGGGAAATGTAAGAAACTAGAATGGTTGGATTTACATCATAAGAATTATGGACAAACTAGATCACCACTAAACCTTTACACTTGATTATTTAATCCACCTACTCATTCTTGTCTTTCTTCTCTATTTTGGTTGGCCAAGACTAATGGGAGCCGAAAAGGGATGGTGTTCTTTGACTAAAAGGTGATGTGATATAATTATAAATTAAAAAATAACATATCTTCTATGTTTGTGGTATACCGTAAGATACTTAAAAAATGGAGCTCTCCTTTTTTTTTTGAACCTGTCCAGAATTTTAACACCTAAAAATTCTTCATCTAAGTTAACTATGGAGAGGCTTGATTAAGGAACAAACTAACCTAATTATTGGTGCTAGTTTGTTAGTTGTTCTTGAAGTCATCAGGTGAGTATTCAACACACTTGGAAGCTTTCACACCCGGCCAAGGGAGCTGGACGGAAAAAAACGACTGATACCAAACATTAAGCAATGTGAGCATACAACGGAAGCAATGTGATAATAACTATACATTAATACAAAATTGTTTACACTTAAATTCCGTACAAGTATTCTAACAATAAGATAAATTGAACTTACACTAACATGCATCTAACCATCAAGGTAAGTACTATCCTCTTTATATACACGTCTGTCATCATCATCCAGAACCGTAGTCGCTTACACTACTACAAAAAGAGGCATTTGCTATGAAGTTTTGCTACGTGAAAAAATGGTGGCAACTTTTGCTACGAGTTAGCTACGGATTAGCTACTAACATTTTGCTACGAACTTCCGTCGCAAATGAATTTCATAGCAAAACTCATAGCAAATCCGTAGCAAAATTGAGGGAATGAATATAGAACATATAAGTAGCAAAACCCGTAGCAAAATGATGAAAATAAGTATTTAGAAATAAACTAAAAAAAGTAAAACAAAATCTAATCGATAGCAAAATTGTTAAAATAAATATAATAAAAAAAACTTAGTAAAATTGGTAGCAAAGTCCATGTCTAAATCATAAAAATAAATACTTAAAAACTAACTAACTGAGGTTAAAAAACGGTAGCAAAATCGGTAAGTAAAGTATTCATAGCAAAAATAAGAAAAAAAGTATTCAAAATATAATTTACTAATATACATGGCAAAATCTATAGCAAAATACGTTGCAAAAACAAAACAAAAAATTAATTAATAATAGCGGTAGCAAAATCCATAGCAAAATTAACAAAATAAATATTACAAAAAAAAAAAACAAATAAGAAAATCCATTAGCAAAAATGGACAAAAGAAATATTAAAAAATAATTAATAATAACATATACAATAGAAAAATCAAGAGCAACAATATTAAATGCTTAAAAATAGTTAAAAAAACCAATTTTACATAAACTAATGTAAACATAAATACATTTAATATAGTTATCTCATACAAATAATTACACGTACTAAGATATGAATAGGGATAGCAAATGGTGTTGGGTACCGGTACCAAATATATTCGATACCGACTTTTGACGTTTTTGGTACCGGTTCGATACGATACCCGTATTTACCGATTTCAACACTCAAACACCAGTACGGTACCAGGTATTTTCGGTACCGGTGCCCATTCTTGGATTTTCAATACAGTTGATACCGAACTCATCCCTAGTTAAGCATATTAGATCATTCTGTCAATTGATTTCTATAACGTCTTCATATTATTTGCACTCATTTATTTATTTATTTATTTATTATATTTATATACAAAATTCATGGATGGGAATAGTGCTAGGCAGCTGCTTGACACTTCCCCATTGACCCGAACGAATTATGATTTTACCCCTGCTTAGAATTACGATTTGGACCCCAATTAATATAAAAAATCCATGGAGGGGAATAGTCAGGCAACTAGTTGCTCAACACTTCCCCATTGACCCGGACAAATTACTGTTTTACCCAACTTAAAACTAAGATTTATCCCTAGTTTAAAATTACAGTCTGACCATCATTGAAGATTTCGGAAAATTACGATTTTACCCTATTCAAATTTATGATTTTGCCCCCAGTTCAAAATTACAATGTTGCCATTGTTGTAGCTTTTGACAAATTATGATAATATCCCCAGTTAAACTTACGATTTATCCAAAGTTCAAAATTAAAGTCCTTTCATAGGTTTTGTTTGGTTCTATCAAAACTATGATAGTGTTTTGTTTTAATTGGTAGAGAAATATTTGGCTGAGCTCCCCGCAAAGCGGGTAGGGGCATAAACTAATATGCTACAAAGACCATTAGGGGGAACATTGCCAAACAGCTGCCTGTCACTCCCACATTGGTCCGGATAAGTTACGATTTATACCCTTAGTTTAAAATTATGATTTTGCCCCTTTTTCAAATTACGATTTTCCCCTAGTTCTAATTTATAGTCTTGCCACTGTTTTAGCTTTTGACAAATTACGATTTTACGGCAGTTAAAAATTATGATTTTGCCCCCAGTTCAAAATTACAGCCTTCCAATCATTTTAGTTTTTTTAGCAAAACTATGGTTGTGTTTTGTTTTAATTGGTTGACTCGATATAATTTATATTCGTGTCAGGCAGCTGCCTTGCACTCATTCATTGTTTTGACAAATTTCAGTTTTGCCCCTAGCTAAAAAATTATAGCCTTGTCATTGTTTAGTTTTTTTATCTAGCAAAACTATGATAGTTTAAACACGGTTAGTCTATTGAAGAAAAACATCTGTAGCAAAATCCGTTGCAAAATTAAGAAAATATAAAATTCAAAGTAGTGTTTGTAGCAAAACCCAGACAATAAATATTTATAAATAAGTGAATAGAATAGGTAGCAAATTTCGTAGCAAAATTGGGAAAAAGATAATAAATGACTTAATAAATATTGTAGAAAAATTATAAACCCTGATAGTGCCTTTTTTGTGAAATTTCACATATAGTCCCCACCTTTTTTAAAATTTCACCTATAGTCCCAACTTTTCATACTCATTTCTTTGATAGGCCCTGAGGGTTAGTTTTCTCTGTTAATTGGGTGTGAATACAAAAATAGCCTTTACATTAAAAAACTAATAAATAAAACATTAGAAGTTTTAAAAAGTATGTGGGACCCACCCCAACCCACCCCACCCTACCTTTTCTTCCTCTTAACGCAATCGGTCTCTATTGCAACCACCCCATCCACCTCCACCATATAACTACCATACCACCATCAATCTCACTACACCCATCTCTATAATCATCCACCACCAATTTCTTCAATAACACAAATTGGACCCTTCAACCATCACCTACCAGCCGATGAACCATTGTTAATTTACCATTTCCAAAATCATTTAGAAACCCAAATCTGTCTCGCCCTTCTACCCAATTCATCGGCGAACCCAACCCAAATTCCAGTGATTCCGGAAATTGCCTAATAATGTGATCAATCGTTTTTTATTCAACTTTAACACCTTGTCAAACATGCCAAATATATTCACACCTTAATTGAAATCTGTCAAATCCCATTTTCACGTGCAAGTATGTACGTATGTAACATGCAATTCACCCCAAGTTAAACAATTTAGAAAGGGGGGAATGAAACTCAGCTGATAGCGTTGTTCAAGTATGTAAGCACAATATAGTCGTATCACTAATCCAATCCTAATATCAATAGTTTATGGTTAAATACCGAAAATATGTTAGGATCGGTAATCTCTATATACCAGGCTCGCATGGAAATATTCATCCGAGAATGGGCCAATAGCCTCAACGTATGGCAATAGGTAACGTGCACCGTTTTATGTGCCGGTCATGGTTGTTTGTTGTATGTGTTCGAGCAATGGCATGATCACATATACTATCACTATTATTTGTAAACCAAAGTCATAATTATAGCCACAATATAGTAATCATGATTTTTAAGACCCATAATAGGCCGTTAAAACATGTATGACCAATTATAGTTTGTTACGACCTAATATAAGTTATAACAACATATTGCAAGTTACTATGAACCGCGTAAGTAAAACAACAAATAGGTTACTCCATCGTTAATATATTATCATTTACATTCAAAGTTGGTTGAAATCAACCGGTCATAGTCAAACATTATTCATGTTGATTAAATTTAAAGGTTTACGCTGAACACGAGCTCAATTTCTAAACTTGAACTCAACTCATGAATAGTTTTTCAAGCTCGAGTTTAGCCAATTTATTATTAATTAATTAATCTCTATTATATATATAACTTATATACGATACATACTATATACTATTTAGCTATTTTTATCATTATATATATATATATATTAGTCATTATGATGTAAATATACACATAATGTGTTAAATAAAAAAGTTTATAAATGATATGCTTGCAAGCTTACTGGAATTTGATAAGTGAAGTTCGGGTTGATCTCATTTATTAAATGAACTTATCTTTAGGGTCATCCAGCTTGATGAAAAAACTTATTTTAGGCTTGATCTCGTATATGTTTGTCTTGATTCAAGTTCTTAGTGAGTCGACCTGAGTAAATTAATCACAAGCGCTTGAGCTCATTACACTTATAAAGAAATTTAGGGTCTGTTTGGTATGACATAATGGAATAAACGAGGGAATGGAATGGACGAGGTAATGGAATGGACGATGCAATGGAATGGATCATTACCATTCCATGTCTTGTTTGGTTACCATGTGAGAATGAAATGAATCATTACTTTGTGTTGTTTGGTAGGAAAGAATAGACGAAGGAATAAAATCGGTGGTGAGTCACAGTACTCGGTGGTGGTGGGTGGTGATAGGTGGTAATGGTAGCGATGGTTGGAGGTGGTGGCGGGGGCATAGGTAGGTGGTGGCGACGACAATGGTGGTGGGTGACGTGTTGGAGGTGGTGCGGGGTGGCGGTGGGTGGTGGTGAGACGGGTGGGGTTGGGTAGCGACAGAGGTGGGTGACGAGACGGTAATGGGTGGTGGCGAGAGACAACTAGGGGAGACGTGGGTGGTGGTGGTGACGGCTTGGGTGGAGGTGGTGTGGTGGTGGAGGCGTGGGTGCGTGATGGTCAGTGTCACGACGGCATCTGTGGCAGTAGTGGTGTCGCCCGTGAGTGGGTTATTAAAACCAATATAATAATAATAATAATAACAATAATATATCTTCCAATTCCTTGAAGGAATGAAAAAAAAAACACCACGTTATCAAGAAAGTGAAATTGTTATATTTGAAGGTTTACATTCCTTGTGAATGCTCTATTCTATTACCACTTGACAACAAACATGTTTTTTTCGTTTTATTAGAATGATCCATTCATTCTGCATTCTATTCCTTCATACCAAACCTTAGTTTTTAATCTTTTTTATAAAGTTAAACTTATTTTTTTAAATTTAAATTAAAATTTATTTGTTAAAATCACCTTTAAAATATTACTTCCCTCCAAAATTAAAAAATCCCCCCAAAACCAAAATTTGTTCCCCCTAAATTCAAAATAACGGTTCACCCACTTCCCCTCTTTTCCCGCTTTTCATTAAAACTGATTCACATTTCCCCCCTAATATCATATTTAGTTGTGAGTTATCCTCGTAAACTACATAAACTTTGCAGATGTGGTCAAACAAATCCACATCCATGTCACACAAACAAGGGTAAAAGTATTATGGCGGCATACACAAGGACAAATCAGGCAAAGGAGCCCGAAGAGGGTAACAATGGAGGTGTAATCAAGCAGTATCAAAGTTAATACTATGCAATTCGGATTCAAAGTATCAAATCTCTACCTGTTCTCGTTGTGTTATTGTCGGCGCCAACATTTAGTGGTATTTCCTAACCCCTAAGTTTTGAATTGTTAAGCATATTTGATATTAAGTAATTCAGATTTAATCTGATTTAGTTTTTTTTTTGTCTGTTTTTAGTGTACTACTAAGCTGCTGAAGTGTTTTAGTTCCATGAATTTGGAAACTTTGTTGTCATTTGGAACAATTATAAATAAAACTAAGCAATAATATTGGTTGAATCATGACATATCACTATTTTCTTTATTAATTTATCGTAGAATTGGAAATTCTTAACTTTTTTACTTATAAATGGTGAATTTGGATGTTGTTTTATCTTAAATGGGTCAACAATTAAAAACTTTTAGCACAAAATGGGAACCTATTTTAAATAGGTTGAATGCTAGATGATAGTTTTGTTTAGCATGATTTTTAATTCACATAACCTTCTAGTTCATTTTACTATTCTTGTAAAATTAGTGTTTTGTAATTTTGGTAGTGTATTTATTGTTTATACTATTCTTGTAAAAATAATTTTTTGTAATCTTGGTAGAGCATTTATTTATTGTTTATAATATTTGGCCACATACACAGGTTTGTGCTTCGAGGTCCATTATAAAGAACAACTTATAATTATATGTAAGTTAATACAATATGGTACTAATATATGATTTAATTGAAACGTTGGTAGACGTATATTGATTGATGTATGGTTGGTCAATTTGTTTACTTGCAGTTTACCGTGGAACTATATATAAGTTTGAAGTAGTTCGAACCCTTAACTGTTCACTTCAGGCAATATATGTGTAACAAAATAAGATTATATTTTTAATATATTATATAACGAAATATTTTTTTTTTACATAATAGGCATTTACTTTATTCATCAAGCACACTATTTCAGTATTATTCGCTCTGGTTGAAGGAACAAGTAACAAGATATGGTAGAGAAGAACACTATCATGGAGAAAAATGAAGAAACTACGAGGTTATAGTCGGAAAGAATGAGATATCAATTATTGTCACAAAACCTGTCATAAAACTTTCCATCATGTTAGGGGTTTATGTTAGTCAGCGTTATAATTCAGATATATGTTGTATTGTTTTTGGATTAATTCGGATCTTTATTGTATTACATGTGGATATTTTATGATATTTTGGTTGTATATTTATCTTTTGGTGTGATTTGTACAAATTTGTGGAAATTTGAGTCCATTGTTTATAAGAAACAATTGGAAAATAATATGAAAAATATATCGTTATGATCAGTTCTAAAGAAAAGCTAGCAGTAGCTAAATCTCTAGCAATAAAATTTCACAAAACTCGTAGCAAAAACCTTTCAAAACCTGTAGCTAAATATGTAGCAAAAATCATACAAAGTTCATAGTAAAATCTATAGCTACATTTTGTTGCAAAATGCGTAGCAAAAACTTCATAGTCAAATTCATAGCCAAAGGATAGCAAGTTTGTAGTTAAATTTTGTAGCAAAAATGATAGCAAAAACATTGCAAAATATCATAGCTAACATTCATAGCAAAACTACCCCGTAGCTAAAAATAACCATAGCTAAAAGTATCTGTAGCTAAAAACAACCGTAGCTAAAAGTTTCCTTAGCTAAAAACATCCGTAGCTAACAACCCATAGCGAAATATTGTAGCAACCTTCTTCTAGCAAATTCATGGCTAAAATAGCGACATAATTTTTTGTAGCTACATTCGCTGCAAACATAATTTCCGTAGCTAAAGTTCGTAGCAAACAAATTCGCGACGAGACTTGTAGCTACGGACCAAATCCGTAGCAAAAAGGATGTTTGCTATGAATTTGCTACAGATTTGGCTGTAGCAAATGCCTATTTCTGTATTTGTGTTATTCCACGTGTATCTAAAATAGGGGTACAGAAACACATGATTAATAGTTTTGTCAACACTAGGTTGAGTGAGTTCATGTATTTACCCTAGTGGGCCTGAAATAAAGTTTCATTGTATAAAAATAAGTTTCAAATTTACAATTTTAAAATAGTGATGTACACATGTGTCCAACTATATTTAACATTGTCTTGACTGTACGGTGCCATATGTGTCCAACTATATTTAACATTATCTTGAGTGTAGGATGGTACCAGACATTCTTGTGGAGGGTTGGTTATAAGCGTATGATGTCACATCTGTCATTGTCTTAGCTATGCATTGATTTGATCACTCACGAACTTCATTGGCTATGGTATATTTTCCAAAATTTATTTCAAGAGACGATTTTCAACAAGACTTTAAATCTGTGAACTAACCAACATAATATCGATGGCTTTTAGCATCTTTTTCGGGTGTCTAACTAAAGACGAAGTGTCCCAATTTTAAATTTGCGTTTATATTAGGATACGAAGCTTTTGAAAGATTTTCCTTATTAACCTATAAGTGTAGGCTTGTTTTTGAATCCAAAGGATTTGATATTGTAAAACAATTTGTAAAAACACCAGTTTTAATGTCATCAATGTTATGTAAGTGTTTGCTTAATCACATGTTCCGTAAACCTTTTTAGCTGCATCCCCGTGATTCCCGCCTTGGCGTGGTGTGACAGTGGAAGACCGATTTTTTATTCGGGAAATCCCTTCATTGCGGAACATTAACATACAAAGTGTTTCATGGGTTACCTCTTGTGGTCATTTGGGATTCGCAACAACCACACGTCGTATCGCTTCACATTTTATTTGGTCCATTCTAAAAGATAATGTTACGATATTTATCATGAATTTCACAACTTGCCAAACTACTAAGTATGCAATACATAGGACTTACGAGCTTCTTCCCCTACCAATTCCGGCTGAACCATGGGATGACTTGTCCTTAAATTTCATCCCTTGTCGCCTCAACGAAAGAACAACCAGATGGGCTATTGAAGATAATTTGTTGAAATTTTCTCATTTCTTGGCCTTACCGAGGGGTTGGTTCTGGTACAAACCATTTTATACAAAACGTAAGAACAAATACTAGCACCTAAAAAAAGTTAAATTAGCACATACTAAAACAATACATACATAAAAGTAGCACTTTTGAATTATATTAGCAATGAAAATTAATTAAGATAACTGATTTTAGCACATATATGAATGATATCACAGTTTTCTTTATCAGCACATTGAAAACAAAAGGAAGTTCCAAATAAAAAATTAATTGATTGTTAGCATAATTATAAGAAACTCAAGATAATTGTATTATTTAGGTTATCATTTTACCATTTATCTATAATTGGTTGGATGTCATATGACATTTTTTAAATGGTTCTTATAGTTTGTATACGAAATGTGGTTTGTATATGATCCTACTCCTACCGACTCAATGTAAAGAAAATATTTATGCCCGCATTAATCATAAGGGACATTTATAGGCTGCACAGATTGCCAAAGTCTATTGTGTATCAGTCGATTTTAGACTCAGTTGCTAAACAAATTGGCACTAAACTTTGGCATTCGAGTGCTTATCAACCCGTAGACCGATGGGCAAATGAAAGTGGAAATTCCTTCTTTGGAAGCATATTTACGAGCCTTTTTTCATTATAAACCAACTTCTTGACAACGCTATTTGTATCTTGTAAATTTTGGTACAATAGCGGTCATCATACCGCCATTAATATGACTCCCTTCAAGGTAGATTATGGCCGAGAACACATTGCAATACACGATTACAAACCACGTGACATTAACATGATTTATATAGATATTTCCCATATTAAAAATCAAAGAATATTGGGCTTTCTCAAAACAGCTTTCGGTCATGCACAACAACGTATATTCAAGGTTGGTGAATTTGTTTATGTGAAGCTACGCAAGCAAATTTCGTAGCATGGAGTGAAACTAAAGACCTTGCCATGTGATATTTTGGACCTTTTAAGATTTGGACAAGATTGGTTCGGTTGCCTATAGGTTGGATTTGCCCGAAGTAGGCCAAAATACACTTATGCTTCCCAACTTAAATAAGAAAAACTAAAAAGTTCAGTCGGGTGAACTTCCATCAAATCAGAAATCATAACCTCTACGAGTTATTAATGAGCGTGAGACCATTTACAAGACCGTAAGAAAGAATGCTGAGGGACTCTGTGAACTTCTAATTAAATGTGCAAGCTGAGATATTTCTAAGGCTTCTTGGGAAACTCTAAATTATATTCACACCACTTACCCAATATTTGATGTCAACCTCTAGGACAGAGTCAAATTTCAAGAGGTAGCATAGATATGATATCGGGCGAAAGGCGGACTAGGCCACCATACAAGCTGATCGGCCATGAGGGAAACTAGCCCAATTTGGTATCAATAAGAAGCAACGATTTGCCTACATTTGTGAAACTATTTTCACTATTTTGTTTCCTAAACTACATGATCCTAATTGTTTCTATTTTTTTTTTTAAGATTTGTTTCTTAATTCCCAAGTTATTTGTTTGTTAGATACTTTTTGAGGAGTATTTTCCACATCCACTCTTTTAAGTCTAACCCCTCAAGGGTCTATCCAAATCCCACCAGAATACAACAAGATTTCAAGCCATAACATTTCTATAATCTGTAAACTTTGGCTATTATCATCGGTTTATCTCAAACATGATATTCAGTTACGCACGTCATTTGATTTATTGAAACAATAATTTTCATTCTTTATACTAGTGATGAAGACAAGAATTTGGGTTGGAAGGGTAAAAAATGCATCCTAAGTTTTCTTATTCATTTAAAGATGACTTTTTTCCTTTCCAAAGATTTGTCAATAGCTCATAATAAAAGACTAAAAAAAATAATAAAAATTTAATATATAAATATAAACGAACATATTAAGACAAACAATCAAACTAACAAATGTAAATAAACTGAAACCTGGAAGTTAAAACTAAAAAACACAAATCTCAAAAGTCAAACTAAGAATTCAACCAGGACTGCAGGTCCAGCAACAGGCAGCAGCAGCGTCTAACAATCATAGAGGGAAGATATTCAGCTTTTTAACTTGAAAAATAATCAGAACTTAAATCTGGAAGTTAGTTTTCTTTTCTCTGGTTCCATTCAATCTTGTTGGCCCCAGTTCAACAAAGATGTTCCCAAATTCAACTATAAAGTGCTCATAGTTCAGTAAAAAGTGTCCCCAAATTCAACTGTAACGACTTTGGTACACATGAATTTTCGCAATTAACTTTATTTTAACTGAAGGTATACAGTACATGTGGTATTTTTCTCAATAATTCATTTCCAAATCATGGGTTTAAGAATTCCTCTTTGTGAAATTAATTAAAAAGCCTATTTTGAAAGTTATAAACACAATCAAGGCTGACTGAATATTTTGCTTGTATAAAAATGTTGTGAGTTTAATTAATAATAAAAAATTATACAACATAGAGCTAACAAGAGCTAGAACCAATAAAAAGACATTAGAGTGTAAATTAGGCAGCAATGAAATACATCATGATTGTGAAGTAAATTTGTGACGGAAAAGTGCGTTGGAAATAGCCATGTTTCTAGTAGTGTCACGTTATCAAACTATTGATTCCAATCTAAGAAAAGAATAGGAACATGTAGGTTTTGATCTCTTCAACAATGTTGTTGGGGTGTGTATCATAACCATTGAACGCTTTTTCATACCACATCTTCCAAATGCACCATGTCGATCCTGAAGAACTCAGTGATAACAACAAAACTATATTTACTAATGAAGAAGAACAAGAATACACTCAAGGCCAAAGGTTTCTCTCTTTATTAATTGCAAACAAAACAAGACTCAAGTTATTAAATAGAGAACAAACAAACGGCTAAGTATTGAAACTTCACAGATGATAACGACCTATCATCTAGCCTTATTCAAAACTTAAATCAGCTAAAAGGAGGACCCAACAGATAATTCTGAACCGCCTAATGACCAGGGAATACTCACGTGCAATATGGGAGGTTGAATCACATGTCATCACTGTAATCGCATGAATTATCTTCTTAGTAGGTTTGAGAAAAATCTGTTAAAATTGAAATAATCTTTGTATTGAATGAATAACAAAGAATATATGCAGACCACATATATATATATACATAAGAGAGGGACTAGAAAATAAATCCAAATTATATATGAGTACATCCTAATAATAGTTATCATTTAACACCCCTTGTAAGCGAACGGGTGGCGGTCCGATCGATAAACTGAGGTTTTGGGAATTTTTTGGTGAAGATATCCGTGACCTAAAAATTGGTAGGAACAAAGATAATGTGTAACTTGCCGGCGGCAACTAGGTCGCGTAGAAAAAGAAAATCAAGGTCAATGTGTTTTGACCTTTTGTGAGACACCTCTGTGTCATAAATAACACACTTTGATTGTTGCATAGAATCGTCGGCCGATTAGCGGGTAAAGCTCGAAGTTCCTGAAGAAGGTGTGTGAGCCAGATAATTTCAGCTGAGTATGTGCCATAGCTCAGTACTCCGATTCATAGCTTGACCTGGCAACTATTGGCTATTTCTTAGCATTCCATGAAACGAGACCCCCCCCCCAACTAAGAAAATGGAATATCCATATATGGAGCGTCTAGTTTCCAAAAACCTAGCCCAGTCAGCATCTTAGTATCCAATGATAGAGTAGGAGTTCACCCAACTATTGTGGAGACCGTAAGCTAAGGTGCCTTTAAGATACCAGAGAATTCGTTTAACCTCTTGAAAAGTGATCAATAGTCGGTGCTTGCAAGAACTTACTGAATTGATTCACAACATACGCAATATCAGGCCGTGTGATTGTCAAGTATTGAAGAGCCCCAACAATGGATCGATAGTGTGTGATGTCCGAATATGTTTTACCTCTGGAGACAAATGAAACATGTGTGCTTAAAGGTGTTGGTGCTGGTTTTGCATCTAACATCTTTGCACATTTTGTAATATACAACATATACTTTGATTGATTCAAAAATAATCCATCATTAGTATTGGTATCCTTAAACCGAGAAAGTAGTTGAGTTCAACCAAGTCCTAAACGGAAAATTCGGTGTTAAGGGAGTTGATAAAGGATGGGAGAGATGCACGGTGATTTACTATGAGAATTAGTCATCAACATAGAATAAGTGATACATTATACACGTCCCATGGTGAAAGATAAACAAGGATGGGTCCGCCAGACTACATATAAACCCATAAGATGTTAAGAATGACCTTAGGTGTTGAAACCACCCCCTAGGAGCCTGCTTTAGACCATAAATAGCCTTTTTATAGTTTACACACATGATTGGGAAACTAGGGATGACTGAATCTTGGAGGTTGTTCCATAAACATGTCCTCTGAATATTGCCATGTAAGAAGGCATTATTAACATCCAATTGGTTGAGTTTTCAATGGTCAGGCATAGGAAGCACGAGAACAGTGTGTGCGAATGGTGGTGGCTTTCACGACAGGACAGAACGTGTGACAGTAGCCAAGACTAGGTACTTGTGTAAACCCTTGGCCGTAAGGCGTGCTTTATGATGGTCAATAGTGTCATCCGAGCGGTATTTGGTCTGAAAAAGCCACAATGACCCTATGATGATTTGGGTGGCGGGTCATGGGACGAGAGTCTATGTGGGATTATTATGAAGAGCTGAAAGTTCAAGATCCATGGCACGAACCCACTTCGGATCTTTAACATCAGATGTGCAAGTTGTAGGATTAGATGTAGCGAATAAAACATGATGAAGCAGAAGGTCCTTAGTATGAGCAAGGTCCATAATGTGTCGAGGTTTGAATATACCGGCTTTGAATCCTATAATCATGAGATGAGAGGGTGTGGCGCCTGTGGTATTGTACGAGGTGAGTTAAGAGAGGTTGGCATGAGTGGTGTTTGAGGGTGTAAAGAGTGTGAGGGCGACGAGGGATTGGAGTGGGGGGTGGATGAGGTATCAGTTGAAGATGAGAGTTGCGGGTTATCATAGATTATTTTTTTTGGGTGATAGAGGGTTAGAAGTAGGGATGCGAAAGATTTGGGGGTATATGATTGAGAGAGAGGTGAGGTTGTTGGCGAGTGAATAAGGGCTTGTAATTCTTGAGATTAAGTTGGGTAGGAGTGACAAAGGAGGAGATAGGAATAGTATGGATAGGTGATGGAGAGGGTGAAACCTGAGCTTTAAGTGTTTATCTTATAAGTTTTGTTTCGTTTTAAGTAATTATATGCTTTGAATGTGATAACTATAAGAGATTGTGGTTTTGCAGGTTAGTCACTTAATTCGGTGAAGTTAAAGTGGTTAGAGACGAAGTGGAACATCCGAAGATCATAAATAGCAAATGTAACACCTTGTAAACCGTCAATAAATCCCAACACGTTCCGCTGATCCTCATTGCAGTGCTAAGCGAGAGGACCAAGACTGCCGTTATGTATAATTATAACCTCTGAATGGCGACACAAAAGTGAGGACCAATAGTGTCAAAATGCCAATTTTTGGCTTCTGAGTGGGTCTTAGGACGGTAACCATATATGGTTACCGACCATAAGGCATTAAAAGGGCTGATATGTTGAGAGGCGGTTACGGATGGCAAGGCCTGGTCCTTAACGGACTGTAACGGTTCAAAACATGGGTGCGCTAAGGCCCTTATGGACCGCAAGCAAACCTTACGGTCCATAAGGCCCTATAGGACCGCAAGACTAAACCCTTACGGTCCATAAGGACCTGCCGTGACATATTGTTTGGCAGCTTGATGCTGCCACCTTGCTAGCGACTTGCCATACTTTGACAGCTCTTGACACCTCAAAACACCACCTGGAGACCTCTCACAATAGCTCCTAACACCTGGCATGATCTCATGCTTCATCTTCAAGTATAAAGAGGGGCCTTGTGCACCTTCATTGAGGTATCAGTTGAAGATGAGAGTTGCGGGTTATCAGAGATTATTTTTTTGGGTGATAGAGGGTTAGAAGTAGGGATGCGAAAGATTTGGGGGTATATGATTGAGAGAGAGGTGAGGTTGTTGGCGAGTGAATAAGGGCTTGTGATTCTTGAGATTGAGTTGGGTAGGAGTGACAAAGGAGGAGATAGGAATAGTATGGATAGGTGATGGAGAGGGTGAAACCTGAGCTTTAAGTGTTTATCTTATAAGTTTTGTTTCGTTTTAAGTAATTATATGCTTTGAATGTGATAACTATAAGAGATTGTGGTTTTGCAGGTTAGTCACCTAATTCGGTGAAGTTAAAGTGGTTAGAGACGAAGTGGAACATCCGAAGATCATAAACATAGCAAAATGTAACACCTTGTAAAAACTGTCCAATAAAATCCCAACACGTGTCCCGCTGATCCTCATATGCCACGTGCTAAGCGAGAGGGCCAAGACTGCCGTTATGTTATAATTATAACCTCTAAATGGCGACTACAAAAGTGGAGGGACCAATAGTGTCAAAATGCCAATTTTTGGCTTCTGAGTGGGTCTTACGGACCGTAACCATATATGGTTACCGACCATAAGGCTTAAAAGGGCTGATATGTTGAGAGGCGGTTACGGATGGCAAGGCCTGGTCCTTACGGACCGTAACGGTTCAAAACCATGGGTGCGCTAAGGCCCTTATGGACCGCAAGACTAAACCCTTACGGTCCATAAGGACCTGCCGTGACATATTGTTTGGCAGCTTGATGCTGCCACCTTGCTAGCGACTTGCCATACTTTGGCAGCTCTTGACACCTCAAACACCACCTGGAGACCTCTCACAATAGCTCCTAACACCTGGCATGATCTCATGCTTCATCTTCAAGTATAAATAGGGGCCTTGTGCACCTTCATTGAGGTATCAGTTGAAGATGAGAGTTGCGGTTATCAAGAGATTATTTTTTTGGGTGATAGAGGGTTAGAAGTAGGGATGCGAAAGATTTGGGGGTATATGATTGAGAGAGAGGTGAGGTTGTTGGCGAGTGAATAAGGGCTTGTGATCTTTGAGATTGAGTTGGGTAGGATGTACAAAGGAGGAGATAGGAATAGTATGGATAGGTGATGGAGAGGGTGAAACCTGAGCTTTAAGTGTTTATTTATAAGTTTGTTTCGTTTTAAGTAATTATATGCTTTGAATGTGATAACTATAAGAGATTGTGGTTTTGCAGGTTAGTCACCTAATTCGGTGAAGTTAAAGTGGTTAGAGACGAAGTGGAACATCCGAAGATCATAAACATAGCAAAATGTAACACCTTGTAAAAACCCGTCCAATAAAATCCAAACACGTGTCCCGCTGATCCTCATATGCCACGTGCTAAGCGAGAGGGACCAAGACTGCCGTTATGTTATAATTATAACCTCTGAATGGCGACTACAAAAGTGGAGGGACCAATAGTGTCAAAATGCCAATTTTTGGCTTCTGAGTGGGTCTTACGGACCGTAACCATATATGGTTACTGACCATAAGGCTTAAAAGGGCTGATATGTTAAGAGGCGGTTACGGATGGCAAGGCCTGGTCCTTACGGACCATAACGGTTCAAAACCATGGGTGCGCTAAGGCCCTTATGGACCGCAAGAGTAAACCCTTACGGTCCATAAGGACCTGCCAGTGACATATTGTTTGGAAGCTTGATGCTGACACCTTGCTAGCGACTTGCCATACTTTGGCAGCTCTTGACACCTCAAACACCACCTGGAGACCTCTCACAATAGCTCCTAACACCTAGCATGATCTCATGCTTCATCTTCAAGTATAAATAGGGGCCTTGTGCACCTTCATTCCTTGCTCATTCTCATTTTCTCCTCTCTATTCTCTACTTGGAGCTTGCTTCTAATTTAGAGGCCTCCTACTGAGTTTATAAAATTTCCTTGGACCACTTGTAAGTGTTCCAACCCTCTCTTTTCATTTTTATAGGCTTTAAGCCAAAAGTCAAAGCGTTACCGTAATAACGCTTTGACCTTCGGTTAAGACCATTATGTTCCAGCCATTGTTCAATACGAACATGGCTACGTGATCGTAATAAGGTAGGTGTTAATCCGTCAAGGGGGCACCTCCTGGAAATCATGTTTGCTTGGTCAATTTACGGGTCAAAGTAATTATCTTAAAAAGTCAAACGAGTCAGATTTTAAATAAATTCATATATTATAATGTTGGTGTTATAAAATGTGTTTTATCACTTTAATAACTTGGTAATAATTTTTAGGACATGTGTAAACATATAAGGCTCGTCTATTCCAGGTTTAAGGTCGGTTCGCAACCGAAAGTCGCCAGGTTTGACTCCTGCTTTGACTTTCAGTTCTGACCCGAATTAGCAACTTAGGTTACTGATTATAAGTTGCATTATGACCATATTATGTTGTAGTATAAGCCTCTGGTGTTATATTACATGGTCATATAGTAATCTGAGTTTATATGCAAGTTTCCGTTAATATGCTTAACTTTGGCTAAAATGTCCTTTTTGTCCAAAGCGAGGTTTTAAACATAAACAAGCTTGAAATGGATTAATTACTGATATGTTAAATTGATTAGCATATTTTGATGTAAACATTCTAGTCATAAACTAAATTATACTCAATTAGCCTAAATTACGCTTTAAAATGACCAAATTGCCTTTTTGGCATCTAGAATGGTTTCTAAACGTAATTTATTTACCAAACTTATTACCTACTGATATAATATCACAAGTGGGAGTATTTGGGATACCAAGTCAGAATATAAACTGAGTTTGCGTACAAGATCTTGTATAATGCCGATAAATGAAGATAATGCCCTTACGACACATAAAATGGTTTTCATATAC